>JAEMWC010000149.1:1080000-1190000 GCA_016490735.1 Pachyseris speciosa | reverse complement strand
AGGGGGTACACACCTTAAAAACATCTCAGTGTTACGCAATCACCAAGCTTATCATTTAATTAATACATGACTTAAAATCATACATACAAGTGTAAGAAATAATGAGGTACAATAGAGCGCATTTCAACTGAGTGTCGTAAAACCAAAACAAAAGCAATTACTCCAGCCAATCACGACAGAAGTAAGCAGTGCAATGAACCAATCAGAATACCAAGCAATTACATGTAGCCGGCGTAAAGCGCGGGAAAATACGTGCATGCAATCGCAATTGGTTTTGGTTTTGCTTCTCATTGGTTGAGAAAGTGGCGCGAGTTTTCCTTTCCAATCACAGAGCGAAGCAATGCAAAACCAAAGCAAAACCATAATTACTTTCGACACTCAATTGAAAACCGCTCTAAATGCCCATGTATTAGGATTTGATCAAGTCTTAGTCCAAGATGTTTGATGGAGCAGCAGGGGTGGGGTAGGCCGGGTAGGACATGTTGACAAAATTTGATCTGTGTGCAGTACCTCACTGCCTGGGATTGATGCTTCCAACTGAGGCAAAGCGACATCTGTTCCAACCACGCCTAGCAGCTCTCCTTTATCCTTTATAAGCATAGAATATGGCCAATAAATGTAAAATAACTGTTAATTTGGAAATCCTCAATTTCTGCATTTTTGTTTGAAACCATTCTGGCTACAAAGTAATGATTTGAAGTGAAAGTATGAGAGATTAGTTAATTAAAAACAAAATATAGAGGGAACAGACTTTATATTTTTGAGAATCAACCCCAACAACAATGTATTGAACCAGCCACAATACCCATAAACTTCTTGCGTATTTGCCACAGGTAAGCCACGGACACTGTATATTAAAGTGCTCCTTATGAATACTTCAGTTCTAATTAATTACCAATAACCTTGATAACCACAACAAAATTCTTGGAACTGACCACCGGCAGGTAGAAGCAGCAAGGACTGACCATTACAAGAGGAGTAGCGACTGTTATTGGAAAGTGTGTGTGTGTGTGTCACATTGCCTTGCCAAATGGAATTTAACACACCATCATGCATGCGTAAGCTTCAAAACAGTTCACTTGCTATCTTAATTAATATTTAAAGATTCTTCCTTACAAACATCTCCTAAAAAAACCTGTTGTATTTTTATTCCTCAGAAATACTTCTCCTGTTTCTTATCAAGACTTTGTCAGTGTAACCCATTTGGTCCCGCTCTTGAACTTAATTGAACAAATCACACCCAAAACCTACCGATTCATTAAAGACTGGAGCAACAAGAGTGATCATCAAGCCAAGACCCTGTAAAAAGTCAACAAGAAAAAAATGAATTATATGGCAGCCCCTAGTGACAAATGGCAGACAAAACAAGCAATGGTGTGCTCTTGACATGAGCTTGGGGTGCTTGTGGCAAAACAGTTAAGGGTTACATTGTGGATGTGGTTCAATATGTGTGTATCAACTGGTAGTGCAGTGTTGCCACACTCACTAGGACAGAAAAAATTCTCTGACCCTGCCTTTTAGCTGACCACAAACAAATTTTCACTGACCACCAAGACAAATCCTTGGGCAATAAAGCCTGAGCAACGAAGCCACAGAAATCAATAAAATCCTTAATTTATTATCTTTGCTATTACAAGGAATCTCCTTCCTAAACCTATGTATACCCAAAAATAAAATCCCCCCACTTTTCACTAACTTTCATGTAGTATTTTGAATTTCCCTAACTTGATACACAGTCATATACCCTGAATTTTCCCCGACCTTGAAAAAAATATGTTTTTCCCTGTTTTTCCCATAGCCATGGCAACCCTGCAGTGGGTGTTGTAGACATTCCCAAGCATGATCACACACCAATGCATATATGTAGCAGGGCTATCACTAATTTCTGATGTAGGCAGGGATGTGCTTAAAAAAGTAGCCGGGAATCCAGCTGTTGTCAATAAGTCAATATGTTGTTTTTCTATGAAAGTATAGCCAGGGATCTGGTCCAGAATTATCAGAATTGGCTTGGGAAAACCCCCGGTCCCCGCCCCTTAATGACAACCCTGATGTCGATGTAGAGTTTTATGGTTTATGTACAACTGTACATGTAACGGTCTTACCAGTTTATCCAGGTAAATGGGTGTCCAGGATGGTTCAGGGACCCCACCAGCGCTAGCAATAGCAAAGCCTAATGGACGACTGAGAACTGTAACATATTCCTAAAAAAACAATAGAGTTAAACAGATTTGAAGATAAAGGTCTTAGTTTGACACAAAGGCAGAAGTGACAATCAAATAAACCCAGTCTTTCTAAAAGCTCTGTTGAAAATAATTTATCAAGTTCACTGCCAAAAAAATGTAAAATGTCTTTGTTTGTTTGAACAAAAATACATGCTAATTAAACTACCAATATAATTACATTTCACAAAGAAAAACAATTAAAAGCTAAAAGAGTAATCAATGGCCCATATTAATATTAATATAATTCTAATTAATAAAAAAATTAATATTAATACAAATAAGGCTATTCTCAATATTGATAAGGCTATTCTCAATTGATAAGGCTATTCTCAAAATGCTGGGTATTTACCCTTGGCAACTGGCTACAGGGAACACCAAGGCGTGATAAGGCTATTCTCAAAATGCTGGGTATTTACCCTTGGCAACTGGCTACAGGGAACACCAAGGCGTGATAAGGCCATTCTCAAAATGCTGGGTATTTACCCTTGGCAACTGGCTACAGGGAACACCAAGGCGTGATAAGGCTATTCTCAAAATGCTGGGTATTTACCCTTGGCAACTGGCTACAGGGAACACCAAGGCGTGATAAGGCCATTCTCAAAATGCTGGGTATTTACCCTTGGCAACTGGCTACAGGGAACACCAAGGCGTGATAAGGCCATTCTCAAAATGCTGGGTATTTACCCTTGGCAACTGGCTACAGGGAACACCAAGGCGTGATAAGGCCATTCTCAAAATGCTGGGTATTTACCCTTGGCAACTGGCTACAGGGAAAACCAAGGCGTGATAAGGCTATTCTCAAAATGCTGGGTATTTACCCTTGGCAACTGGCTACAGGGAACACCAAGGCATGATAAGGCTATTCTCAAAATGCTGGGTATTTACCCTTGGCAACTGGCTACAGGGAACACCAAGGCGTGATAAGGCCATTCTCAAAATGCTGGGTATTTACCCTTGGCAACTGGCTACAGGGAACACCAAGGCGTGATAAGGCCATTCTCAAAATGCTGGGTATTTACCCTTGGCAACTGGCTACAGGGAACACCAAGGCGTGATAAGGCCATTCTCAAAATGCTGGGTATTTACCCTTGGCAACTGGCTACAGGGAACACCAAGGCGTGATAAGGCCATTCTCAAAATGCTGGGTATTTACCCTTGGCAACTGGCTACAGGGAACACCGAGGCGTGATAAGGCTATTCTCAAAATGCTGGGTATTTACCCTTGGCAACTGGCTACAGGGAACACCAAGGCGTGATAAGGCCATTCTCAAAATGCTGGGTATTTACCCTTGGCAACTGGCTACAGGGAACACCAAGGCGTGATAAGGCTATTCTCAAAATGCTGGGTATTTACCCTTGGCAACTGGCTACAGGGAACACCAAGGCGTGATAAGGCCATTCTCAAAATGCTGGGTATTTACCCTTGGCAACTGGCTACAGGGAACACCAAGGCGTGATAAGGCTATTCTCAAAATGCTGGGTATTTACCCTTGGCAACTGGCTACAGGGAACAACAAGGCGTGATAAGGCTATTCTAAAAATGCTGGGTATTTACCCTTGGCAACTGGCTACAGGGAACACCAAGGCGTGATAAGGCTATTCTCAAAATGCTGGGTATTTACCCTTGGCAACTGGCTACAGGGAACACCAAGGCGTGATAAGGCTATTCTCAAAATGCTGGGTATTTACCCTTGGCAACTGGCTACAGGGACACCAAGGCACGCAGAACTTTCCTTAGTTTTCGGAAGGAAAGGTTGATACAGAGGCCGGGTGGTCGGAGATTTTATTGACTTAAGCGCATGATTTGCCTTTTCTATTTTATTAGCTTCACCAGAGACCTGGCAGGGACACTACAACAGCGTGCGCCAATTACTGTAGGCCTGTAATGTCAAATCCCTCCCCCGTAACCACATTCTAGTAGAGATAGACCACCACATCAAGGACTACGTCCCCTACTCTTTACGAACAGTGCGTGGGTTCTTTAACGTCCCACAGAATCAATTATGAAGAGATGTGAGACGGGGCCTATGGTTTATCGTCCTTATCCGAGAAGACTAGAAAGTCTAACCATTTGCAGATATCATTACAAAGGCAGCACTTTCTCCTCAATTATTTAAAGACCCTGAGTGTTGGTCCGGCCGGGGTTTGAACCCGCGACCTCCCACACGGTAGTCCGGTGCTCTACCAGTGAGCTAACCGGTCTGCGGTCAAGAGACATCAACACTGACACATCAATCAATACTTACAAGAACCTTTTCCCTAACATCAGACAGGGTTTTTATCCTGAAGGTACAGCCTAAGAGAAAATCATACACAAACCACTTAATATTGCTGGTTAATATTGTAATTTTTAGTATAATAATAATAATAATAATAATAATAATAATAATAATAATAATAAACATCTTTAATGAGGAAGCCTTCATCACATTAAACAGAAGACTAGTAGATTTACATATATTGCATGCGTATAACTAACACAATAAGATTAGATGACTCACTCTGGATTTCTATGCAAACGACAGCTTATTTACTTTCACTGTTAAAACCAATACTTTTCCCTACTAAATTACATCATTTGATTTCCTTCCTAAATTATAAATATCATTAGATTTCCATTCCCTTGTTGCAACAGGTAATAATACTAATCTTGTTTACTAGTTCAAACAAACGTTCTGCTATACATATGCTATACAAATGCTATAAATTGAAATGGAAATGGTAACTTGACAAATTTTAATATCTGATCAATCTTGGGCATAAAATGGCTATATTAGTGGCTTTACACTGAACTATACATTATTAATCCAGCCCTACCTCTGTATTCATTTGTGATTTCTTTTAATGGCTCATCAGTAGCACCTTTTTCTCTTCCAACCAAGTAAGTGAACACACGGATCTTCAGGGGAAAAGGAAGACCTTAAAATTAGCCGTATTCAAATAATTATCAAACTACATATTCATACATACATATTTAACCCATTGACAACCAGCCATTTTTACGTTTTCGGAGTGATTTTCCACCTATAAATGTTGAATAGCAATTCATGACTCTTTATTTGAAACTACCAGGGAAAACTGGTGCTGTCCTAAGGCACTGGAGGCTCAAGGTTTCTGAACACGTCATTTTGACATAGCTATTTTTTATCCGTGAAGAAACAACAATGGCCCAAGTTCAGTTTGCTTGCGATTTTTGCTAAGTTTACACCCATTTTTCCTCTTTAGCGGCTGCCTGATGAGCATCATTAAGTGTGACGGTAGCTAAGAGTCCAGTCTTTCTCAAAGAATCAAGCAAGGTGATGTACTTTGTTGTTGAATTTGGCTTGTTACTCGACGAACTGGGAATTTGGCCTGTCGGACACTTAGTACCTTTGGGACACAACTACTGATGAATTTCTCGACCTACCGCTGCATATTTTGGAATTTGTGAGCACTGAAGATGACCACAAGCAGGAAATTTTGGCAGTAGGTCGGAGTCAGGCTGTAGACTTAGTTTATATGTGAAAGAATTGGGGGAAGGAATGAGCACTGTCAAAAATTCTCGTTATTTCCCAGCATGCAATGTGATCGAGATGTTGCAAATGGCGGAAAGGTCCGAATGCACTGGAACAAAAGGCTGTATCTACGCTCAGGAGAAGAATATGAACAAAAAAGTCATTTCTAAGCTAGAACAAGGACTGAATTTCGTTATGATAGTTGAAGTTTGGTTTTTCAACAATGATTTCCTTAAAAAACATGAAGGCAAAAAGGGGCATTTTTGTCGTTCTCTTTGACATTAAAAACGGTCAGTTTCATTCTTGTCCAAACTCAAAAGGCCATATTTGGTAAAAATCGCTACGTTTCTTGCGTTTATTGGACATCCAAATTTAAAGGACATTCCATTTCGTGCCCACAACTCACAGTAAAGGCAATATTCGTGCGATTGAGAAAGTTGCAATGTTTTGAAGCATGGGAGTTTTTTACGGCCGGTTTTGGCCGGCACGGGTGCTAATGGGTTAAGTACATATTCATTCATTCATTCATTCATTCATTCATTCATACATAAAATTACATATGCATAGCATACATGTATGATATTACTTAAATCAACTAATTCATTGAAACTTATCCAAAAACAAACCTGTTTATCTCCATTTTTCTCCTTTAAACATTTTGAGGTCTCCTGTGCCTGGTTTGCCTCTATTCCATCTGTAAAAAGAATGATTGCCTGTGCACATCCTGATGAAGTTTCATTCCCTTTTTTCCGTGACTCCTAAGAGAGTAAAAATTTAAAACAACATAAATTTAAACTGTGGTAGTTTATCTGAGGTAGTTTAATTTCCTATTATTGCCATCTGATCACTTTATATTCAGACCCTGCTCGGGTGCTCAAGTAAAAAGTACTGCAGGATATTTGACCCATTGACTACCAAAGGTTTTTACATTTTCGGAGTGATTTAATTTCCACCTATAAACGATGAATAGCAATTTGTGACTCTTTATTTGAACTACCAGGGAAAAGTGCTGCTGTCCTAAGCCACTGGAGGCTCAAGGTTTCTGACAACGTCATTTTGACATAGCTACTTTTTATCCGTGAAGCATCAACAATGGCCCAAGTTCAGTTTGCTTGCAATTTCTGCTTAATTTACAGCCATTTTTCATCTTTAACGGCTGCCTGATGAGCATCATTAAGCGTGACGGTAGCTAAGAGTCCACTTTCTCAAAGAATCGAGCAAGGTGATGTACTTTGTTGTTGAATTTGGCTTGTTACTCGACAAACTGGGAATTTGGCCGGTCGAACACTTAGTACCTTTGGGACTCGACTATTGATGAATTTCTCGACCTACCACCACGTATTTTGGAATTTCTGTGTACTGAAGATGACCACGAGCAGGAAATTTTGGCGGTAGGTTGGAGTGGCTGTAGACTGTAGTTTATATGTGAAAGAATTGGGGGAAGGAACGGGCGCTGTCAAAAATTCTCCTTAGTTCCCAGCATGCAATGCGCTCAAGATGTTGAAAATGTCGGGAAGGCCCGAATGCACTGGAACAAAAGGCTGTATCTGTATCGCTCGGGAGAAGAATATCAACAAAAAAAGTCATTTCTAAGCTAGAAAAAGGACTGAATTTTGTTATGATGGTTGAATTTTGGTTTTTCGACGATGATTTCCTTAAAAAACATGAAGGCAAAAAGGGGCATTTTTGTTGTTTTTCTTTAATGTTAAAAACAGCCAGTTTCGTTCTCGTCCAAACTCAAAAGGCCATATTTGGTAAAAATCGCTACGTTTCTTGCATTTATTGGATATCCAAATTTAAAGGGCATTCCATTTCGTGCTCACAACTAACAGTTAAGGCAATATTCATGCGATTGAGAAAGTTGCAATGTTTTGAGGCATGGGAGTTTGTTACAGCCGGTTTTGGCCGGCACGGGTGCCAATGGGTTAAATAAAACATAATTTTTTTTTTGATGTTGATATTTTTTATTGCTCAGCTACTTATAAATAAACAAAAGCCTTTGAGGCTAGTAACATATCAACGCTATTTTATTTGAAAACAACCATATGCTGCAAGATCTGGGGGGAGGGTACCACTTTCTGGGCAGTATTTAGCTTCAAGGTTGAAGTTGCATGAAAGCCAACTTGAGGGGGTGGTGATTTTAAAAACTAGACAATGGAAGTCGAGTTGGAGCCACTAGTGACAGTCAGAAGTCAATGATCATCTCATCTAGGGTAATTGAGTTTGATACTGTGGCTTGTCACGTGACCTAGCCAACTGCAAACCCAGGAGGTAACGTGAAATGAAGCCTGGCCCTGCTAAGTTACCCACCCCCCCTAGCAACTGTTTTAACTGTAGAATCTTAACTCTGACCCTGGATTTAAACTACCACCAACCATGACTTTCACTGGATAGTGTTAAAAGGACAATTTAACACTTACAATTTTTGTCAGCTATTGTTTTTTGAGTATTTATAGATTGAAATCTTTCTAACATATTTTGACTTGATAATGACGTTTAGCTAACGTCGAAACGTCGTCGCCTTTTTAGCAATTTTTAATCTTAAAATGTTTTTAAGCAATAATGTTTTATCGCAATTTTTTATTGTTAAATGTCTTTCAAAATCACTTCTTGTTCAAATATTTTGAAGTGGTGGCATTTTGGGGAGCAGGGATGGCGCAGTGGTGAGAGCACTCGCCTTCCACCAATGTGGCCCGGGTTCGATTCCGGATTCGACGTCATATGTGGGTTGAGTTTGTTGTTGGTTCTCTTCTCTGCTCCGAGAGGTTTTTCTCCGGGTTCTCCGGTTTTCCCCTCTCAACAAAAACCAACATTTCCAAATTCCAATTTCATCTGCTTGTAAAGCGCATTTGATCATATACACATGGAAAATGCGCTATATAAGTTCTCAATTATTATTATTATTATTATTATTATTATTATTATTATTATTATTATTATTATTATTATTATTTAATTTTCTGCCTGTGTGCACAGTTTTAGCCAATAAATGGACTTTGATTACCACAGGGGCTTTTGTCGAACAAATTTGAAGCAATAGTGAAAGATGCCTGAGCGGATGAAATCCAAAACAAAAATCGGCCCAATAAGTTTTTTCAACGCCTTTATAGTTTGCGTAAGCCAATCATTACAAAGTGACCACTGGTATGTTTTTCATCGCTTCTGTTTTTGAGAAGCAGTTAGTGTTAAGATAAATGTGAGATTGTGACAATGCAACTCAGAATCAATCAAGCTGGCAGACTTTTTGATAATGTTAGAGGCTTTAATACCAAACTTCAAAATATAATTGAAGGGCTTGGTGGAAAACTATGCTAAGTGGATTTTTGGGAGTTTTTTTTATTTTGCTCCAAAATTGCTGGTTTTTTGCATACAGGCTTGTTTTTATGTGGTAAACATTGCCCTGTATTCTTTTTCGCTGCTTTGTGCTTAGTCTTTGAGAAAACACGGGCCAAAAAACGGGTTCACCTAAAAATCCACTTAGCATAGTTTTCCACCAAGCCCTTCGTAAGTCTGCCTTATTAACATTCATGAAGCAATGCCCAAGGGTATTCTTTACCCACAATGTGCCTTTTTGACTCATAAACAGCACACAAGATGCCCATCCGACTTGGAAATGGTCAAAGTTTTTAAACTTAGCGCTTATTACCAGTGTTTTGCTTACTGATAGTGCTCAAGAAGCTTTCTTAGCTGGGAAACAGTGCGCAACATTCTTGGTTGACTTAAAAACAGCACACAGCAGCCTTGGTTATTAACCTTAAGCCAGCGTGCATAGATTTTGTCCGACTTGAAAACAGCACTCTGAAGATTTAGGGTTATTGTTAAGTTTAGAGTTAGGGTTAAAATTAGGACTAGGGTTAGCGTTAGGGGTTAGGGCTAGGGTTAGAGCTAGGGTTAGGGCTAGAGCAAGGGTTAGGGTTAGGGTTACAGCTAGGGTTAGAGCTAGGGATAGGGTTCAGCCTAGGGCATTGCAAACGTTAACATTAAAGTAAGCGGAATTTTTTGAGTCTCAATCAGCTTAAAGAGTTCCTCTGAAGTGAAAAGAGCACACAGGTTTCTTGGTTGACTCTTAATTCTTTCAGAAAGGCTTTGGCCGATATAGTAAAGTGCTGAAGAGGGTGTTTTGGTTGAAAACAGCATAAAGCAGGATCGGACTTGATTCTAACTTAGTGCTTAAAAAGCTTGCTGTCGGCTGAGAAATAGAATAATAATAATAAGGACAGCTATTTTTAATTGAAGATAGGGTTTGGCCGATACCAACAACTTCTGTTCGTGAGCAACATCGAAAATTCGAGTTAACGATGTTCAAGGGCAAAATTAAGAGAGATTACAAGAGTAAGCTGTTTCCCGTCGGTTTCCGGTTCGAAACAGAGCTTTGACTGGTGCTTCGCGTGCTTTGGTCATTTGAAACAATTTTGAAGGGTTCATTTTTGTCATCAAATGGAACCAGTGGAATGAAAATCATATCACAAATCAACGTAAATGACGACAGTGAAAATATTGGAACAAAATACTTCATTATTTTTGTTGGCTTCAAAACGCAAATACTTGCATAAGATGTGAAATTTAATCCCTATCGTCTGATGCGTAACACAATGACTTGTTAAAATATCTTCCATGCAAATACTTTTTCGCTGGTGTTTATCTCGCTTGAAAATACGTTTTGCTGATGTTTACAAGCCTACATAGAATCAAAATAACCGAGTTGATCGATGCAAAAGTGATTTATATGTTGAAATTCGGAAGCGTGTCTACCTGCTGTACATGTGTTTACACAACAACTCAACGACTGACCACGAGTTAATATTCTGCACTTGGTAATATTTGCCACACGTACAAATGCAACCTTTCCCTGGATTGTTTTCAAGATACTCATCGAAAATGGATGGACTTCTCGTCTTGCTCATTTTTTTCCCTCTCTTGGATGAATTCTCCATAATGTTTCCGAATTTTGACAAAGTGTTTAACGGCTTCAGTGGCCCGCAAGACAGTGCCCACTTTGGCCTCAATGAATTGTGGGAATGTTATGCCCTCCGCGAGCGAAAGACACTCTGCAAACATCACTGACATTTTTTGCCCTAAACTCAAAAAACACCTCTCCTTTTCGCAAATTCTAGCATGGCAACCTTTCAGAAATGGACCAAGACTAGCAAAGCCGAGCCACTTTTTAGATGAGATGCTTTCAGTTTTTTTTCTGCTCGGCTCTTAATCTCTACTCCCAAACCGGAGAGTCAAATTCATATATCTTTTCATGGTTTGGCAAGCAGAGAAAACACAACTGGCTTCTCTCAGCCGTGTTAGACTTGCGGGTCTTCAGACTTCATATGTCCTTCGACCACCGAGCGAAAAGGCAAACTGACATAATTGGATTAACTCAAACAAGCTAGCGCAGATCGAGTCAGGAGCTCCAACATATACGCCGCATAAGTATCGATGTTTTAACCGCCAATTTAACTTTTAGTCTACGTCACACTATGGAACAATTCTTTCTACCTGTCAATCATTTCATGTCCGATTTCAGTTCAGTTACGAGCATTTGGCGCTTAGTTTTCAATAAAGAATACCCTTGGGCATTGCTTCATGAATGTTAATAAGACAGACTTATGAAGGGCTTGGTGGAAAACTTATGCTAAGTGGATTTTTGGGAGTTTTTTTTATTTTGCTCCAAAATTGCTGGTTTTATGCATACAGGCTTGTTTTTATGTGGTTAACATTGCCCTGTATTCTTTTTCGCTTAGTCTTTCAGAAAACACGGGCCAAAAAATATGTTCACCTAAAAATCCACTTAGCATAGTTTTCCACCAAGCCCTTCAATTATTATTTTTTTCGGTGACATTTTAGATCTGTCGCATCTGTTCCCACTGCCAAGTTAAATTTAGGATTGAGTTTCATTGGCTTTGAAAACCACAAAGTCGAAATTCTTCGTTAATGCATCTGTCTCTGATTAGTTAAAAAACCACGGGTGGCCCCGGTTGAAGTTGTTGCACTGTCATGCCAACAACAGTCATAGGTTTAAAATTTGGTAATGGGTAATGAATCCGATCCAACCAATGTGTTGGTGAATGTATTGACCAACCAACTGTTGGCTGACAGTCGACCAAATAGTCGACTGACAGTTGGTTGACAGTCGGCCGACTGCCGACTAACGTGTCGGCCGACACATTCACCGACGTGTTGGTTTGATCGGATTTGTTACCATAACCTAAAATTTAATACAAAGTATGATTTTAAAATGTAAGAACTCAGAAAGGAGAACTTGTAACTACCATAGACTGATTTGATTAAGTTTTAAATATAATATCACTTGGGTGAAGTGTTTTTCTGCAAAAAAGTCACAGCTCCTCATAGTTTCCATACTTGACCTAATCACTGCAACTGTAGAAACAAGAAATTCTCATCTTCTATTTTCTTGCAACTGTATGTGATTATCAGAAATGTACTAATAAAATGACTACTTCCAAGGTACTGCAAATGTACAAACAGGAACTTGATGTCTCTCAGTGCCTTAATGAACACCTTTGAATAAGGTTAGAGGTCACACTACATCAATCCCACTAAAAAAACCAATCCTCAGATTGGACTGAATTGGATTAGTGACCAATAATGCATGGCAATTAACACTCATCCAGCTTATCCAATTCACTCAGTAAACACAACTAGATTACCTGCAGCACATTAATAGCTTTGTTAAATCCTTCACTGATTGCAGCAATCCCATGTGCTTTGATGCTTGGAACAAAACTCTGCAAATACTGATAAGTAGAGTACATATATTTATTGCATTCTTGTGTGCAGACAAATGACATTCAACATTTCAGTTTTCAGTTTAGTGTTGCCACTTTTGTTATTTTATATTACAGAAATTTAAAATATAACATTAGTTTGACTAAGTTATCATTATCACAAGCAACAAGTGAATGATTGATGTGACTCTAACCATTTGCAAGCTTATTAAAATAACAGGTCATAGTCATGCATCAATTAATCATCATCACTGTGGTGATGACAAAACCATGCAGTGTTTTACAGGGGATTTTAATTATGCGGCATCAAAGACTGCCGAGGTAAAATGACACAAACCTTTTTGTTCTGCTGAGTAGCTTCTAAGAGGTCTTCTGAACAATCTGCCGCCTACAATTAAAAACAAAAGCTATAATTTATATAAACAGTAAATACAATAAATAAAATGAACGATAGTACTTGATAACTATACATGACAATTTTTTGTATCCGCTACAAGTATATAATTATAACTATTTCCAATGAAATTAAAGGTGTGGGAAAGAGAATCATTAGATCAGGGAATTAAAACCTTGGAAATGCAATTTTATATCAAAAAGTTGTTTAATATTAATTAATTTTTCATGTTTACTGTAGTCGTCGACATGAAAACATTTACTATTGGTAGCCTAATGATAAGCAGTAATATTATCGATTCAAATAATGAAGTGGTATGTTTAGAGATTGTAGATGTAAATAATCTTGACTATATATACTGCATGAGAGGAGCAGGGTTGGCATAGTGGTGAGAGCGCTCACCTTCCACCAATGTGGCCCAGGTTCGATTCCCAGACTCTGTGTCAAATGTCAGGGTTGAGTTAATTTGTTGTTGGTTCTCTACTCTATCTGCTCCGAGAGGTTTTTCTCCAAGTACTCCGGTTTCCCCCTCTCTTCAAAAATGAACATTTCCAAATTCCAAAACAAAAAACATCTCCAAATTTCAATTCGATCTGGATGGAGGACCTCCCTGAAAACCACTTCAGTGAGTGGAGCTTCCTGGGTAAATATTGTGATTATTTTAATATATGAATGCTGCAAAGTTATTGATTCAAATAATGGGGTTGTAAGTTTAGAGGTTAACTGTAGATGAAATCTTGACTTTACTGAATATATGAATGCTAAATAATTTTCAACTTACGAGTGCAGGCCAGTATATACCCTTGTAGAACCAATCATACTTTAAGCCTATGTTTATACTATTTTTTTAACTATGTTAAACTATTTTGTTGCTATGTTTTGCTTGAAACCATCTATTTTATTGCTATGTTGCCAAATATATAAAATAGTCCATGGTATTTAAAGCATATCTCTCAACTATGCGAAAGCTATGTCAGAATAACATAGTTTCTAAATAACTATTTTAATACTATTTAGCTTACTGACATGGTCCTAAAGTGCCTATTTTTTCACTATTCAGAAAAAAATTTTTGTCCCAACAGTCAACATACATTTTAAATAGATACTATTTATTCACTATGTACCGGTCTCAAATAGCTTTAAAATATCGCATTGATGAGATATTTGGAGGCATACATTACATAGCTTGTAAATAGATGCTATTTAAAACATATTTTTCAGGTGTTATTCATCACTGTGAGCCAACAAAATAGCATTAAAATAGGTCTTAATTTTCTGTTGTTTAAATGCTACAGGAAATGTGCTATTTAAAAGCTATTTGGTTCCCTGAGTGCCTTTGGTGAGAAATAAAATAGAATTTGAATAGCCTATGTAATCTCTATGTCATGGATTTCATATCTGCGCAGGATTAAAGTTCAAACAACTGAGCATAGTGTAGGGCAGGTAAATTATTAAAAAATGTTGAGATTGGTATCATGGAAAGTATTCTCAGATTATTTATCTTCAGCACCTTGTCACCTTAAATTCTAACTAAAGTGGGCTTGCATTCTTGTTTCCCAAGTCAGTGGCCATGCCAATCGTCTCTGATGGAAGGTCTTGCTGCACATCTCTTAGTCGAATGTCATCATCAACAGTAGGTTTAATGAATTCCCTACTTCATCGACATTTAGTAGTTTTTGGTATTTCATCTTTGGAGTCATACAGCCAACATTTCTCCACTTTGAGTTTGACATTTTTCACGATCTGTTAGCATTTTATTCAGAACAATCGAAAGTCGTGGCCACCATCTTTATTCTTGCCTGGTTAAAAAGTTGCTAGGTTACCCAGTTGTTAGTCCGTTTCGTCACCTTTGCATTGAATGAAAAGTATGTCCGTTTGTCGGCTTGTAACGCGGCATAACTTCAAAGAAGGTGTGATGTTTCAAGATCCAATGGAAACCTTTGCCTTTCTAAATCAAAATCGCGATTTTCTATGTGTGATATTTCACAGCGTCCTATTGCGATTGAACTACTTGGTGAGCCTTTGTGGCATTTCTTTTTACGGAAATTTCACTAGACTTTGCTGTTGAGTGTGCTGTTGAGTTTCTTCCATGAGTCAGTTTGACGTTCAAGTTCATCTGAAGTTCTGCATCGATCAACATACGTTTAAAGCTTTATAAACTTCTTATTAAGCTTAGTTGTTGAGCGATTTGCAAGTTTCCACTGAAATGGCTGTTTAAACACATAAGAACTTTTAGAAGGTCAGTTAGCCTGACATTTATCGTGTGGGATGGATTGCTCGCTACTCCTCGCTGATTTCTAAGATAAATTAAGATTTATATAAACTTAAAGGTCTACGTTGGAACTTTTTTCGATAACCACATGCAGGTATCCAAAACATTTCGCATCACTCTCAAACAGTAAAACAATTCAGCAGATCAAGGTTGGCCACTGCACTATATGACAAGTTATTGGCATGGAGTGACACATAGAAAGCTATTTTCTTAATGTTTTTGCCATATGCATATCAGAGAAGTTGAGTGTTTTGGAGAGCTGTTGTTTTCTGGCTGCCTTAAATATGGCATACCTCTTATTCTTGCCTGGTTTTGAGACAGATAATAGGGAATGAGACCCATAAACATGTTTATTGAACTTTTGAGTCATGATGGTGGCCCATTTCACCTTGCAGCGTTTTTTTTTTTTTTTTTTGACAAAGTTGACACCCCCATCTTCTTGAAATGAAAACTGCTAATAATTTTTATTTATAAACCTTTGCGACCTATCTGATAATTTTTGGTACTTCCATGCAAGGTTCTAATAAATATTGAATGACTTTTTTTTTCAGGGACAAAAGATGGTGAAGGAAAAGGATAACCCTTTGTTTTTTGGGGGTTTTTTAACCAGGTTTTAGGCTTCCATTGTAATTTATTTTGTAGAACTTTTTCTCCATAGTTTTTTCTGAACAAGATTTATAAAAATTAATATTTCTTTGGAATAAATTGCATAAAATAAAGTATTTTGAATTTCGTTGATATGGTTCTCGGTCTACTGTTGTTGACTGTGGTTCAATACTCAGTTGAACTTTTTTTGGCTTGAATCTCCAGTTATCTCTTCCTATGTCAATGCTGTGTGAATGATATTTAAAATCTATGTAAACTCTACCAATGCCCATGTTTTAAAGGCTATTCATAATGCACGTTATATCTATTTTAAAGCTATTAATTTTAATTCCTATTTTAGCTGGAGGTAGTGTCAAGTTTCTCACTTCTCTCTATGTCAATGCTATGTTAATTATATTTTGAACCTATTCAAACTCCATTGATGCCCATGTTCTATGTTAAATCTATTTTACAGCTATTTAAATACTATTTTAGTTCTATTTCATTTCACAATCCATGACTACTTAAAACATATTTTAATGCTATTTGAAGTCTATTTCCTTTGCTTGTAAAAACTACTTGGTTAGTAATGCTAACAAAATAGTTTCTAAATAGACTATTTTAATTGATGGTTCCATTTGAATAGTAAAAAAATAGGATTTAAATTCATTTTAAAAAGCAAAATCATAGCACTAACATAGTCCTTAAATATATGACCTTGTATGATTTCTAAAATAGTTATAAAATATGCCCTAAATACCATTTAAATAGATTTCTGACATAGCATTTACATAGTCAATAAATAGTGTTGGATTCTACAAGGGTAGCTTGACTTTAACAAACAATGTTATGGCTATAGATCAGACACTGCAGTTCAACGAGATTATAGCTGATTGAAGGGTTGTCATTCAGATGTTGCAAGCCACTGAGTATGGCAGATTTTCTGCTAATCTGAAACTATTCCTGATCGAATGGAAATAAGTTTGGGAGATAAGAATTCCACCAACATGATACTAGTCTCTTCTGAAAAATGAATGACCCCCTTCAAGGCTTAGGTCTGGAAATGTTACAAGATATTATCAATGATGCATTTTCCTCTGTTAAATAAATATAAACCACATTGAATTTATCAGAATGATGTAAAAGATTCTGATCAGTACCCACTCAGGCTATAACAACTTGCAATTGTGTTGCAACTGTGTCAAGTAATTTAATGGTCAAAGCCAGCTGAGTCAGAGTAAAAACAGGCGCTTAAGTTAGTTTTTACATTGAAATGGCTTGCATGCATCAGGAAACACTGCAATGAGTACCTGCTGTTCCACAACAGAGCCATCCTTTTTGACTTGACACACCATGTAGGGTTTCACTGTTTTATCACTGCTTGAGCCTTCTTGGTTTGCATACTAGGATGAAATGTAGAAATGTGTGTTAAACTACACATTATATCGGACAAGTAGTGGACCTCATGGTCTCCATAATACCAACAATTACATGCAGCTGATTGAAATTATTTCAAAAGGTAACCAAACTGTCAGATACAACTGTATTGTATTATTCTGCAGACTTGTACAAATTTAAGGTTATGAATTCAGTGTTTAATTTGTCAACACTGTAACCTACTATCTTGCAAAATGCTTCAATTAATTAAGCTAATTATAAAGCCATTTTTATCTCACATAAATAATCATTTAACATTAATCTGTGCGTGTATTAATAATGAGAAGATACATTACTTGCCAAAATTTTTGGACGTTAAAATTTCGGACATTTATTTTCAGAATGATGTTTAATTTTCGGACAAATTTATGAGAAAAATTTCGGACACTTTGCTGAAACAGTGTTAAAGTAAATTTACACCTACAAAACAGGAATTAGACTGAAACAACATCTGTCAAAACAATAGTTTTACTGCACCCTCGAGGTTTTACAGATTCACCAATGAGAAAACAACACATTAGTTAAACAATTAATGACAGCAAGCGGTTCCTTCTTCATCATCTCAAGGAGTGTATTGAAAATAACTATGAGCTTCTTGATAAATCACCTCAGTCACCACATGAGGGAGGGCCTTGCAATTGTGTTTGATTGATTTTTTCCCCTCCATTTTTTTTTTATTTCACTAGTACACATTGAAGAAATACAATCTCTCTATATAAAGGAGGTTATTATAGCTAAACAGTATGGCGTGTGCACCTTAACTAGTATATACGTTACAGGTCAAATTTGATATTTCAGGTTATAATTTTCATTTAACCTAGGCTGAATCTCAATTTCAATTGTTTCTTAACATTTAATAATTATTCATAATAAGGGTTAGGAAACAAAGGCAATTGATATTCAACGTAGGTTGAAAAATGTTAACCTAAAATCAAATTTGACCTGTAACATATATATAAATTTAAAAGCTGTATATGCCTTTACAACTACACACACAATAACAACATCATACAGTTAGCTGTAACAGTGTGTGCCCCGATCAGCATTCTAAAAAGTCCCATAAACCTACAGTAGGCTTATGGTCATGTTTTTAAATCAACTACACTGTAATTACTTGATGATAATTTTATGTGAATTCAACAGGATTGTTGTTGGCAACAAGTCTGGTTTGAGTTTCGACAAGCTCAGATGACTTAATCCACTCAGATTATTGCAACAGTCAGTAAGTCAAATGAATGCGTTTAGTTTAATAATTAACTGTTATTGTTCGGTTTACATAGATAAAATAATAAATATTATTGCTTAGCTTGCATGAAAATGTCATTCCCAAAAGAACAAATTTCAGTGATATTATTTTATTCTGTTTATTGTATTTCATTCTTACTATTTTATTTCATTTTGAAGTTACTCACCACTATTACAATATTAACAAAGTCATTTTCCTGCAGTGTTTCAAGCAAAGATATGGCAGCCAGTTTAGCAATGGACAGTTTTTGACCAGCCATGCTGCCACTCCTAAGTTAAATAAGAAGTTCAGATATGAGCCAGTGCATGTATCTGTTATGGTTCAATTTTATCCTTGGTATGGTAATGCATAGTAAAGTGTGATAATATTAGTTTAAAACAAAGGGATGATGAGATAAAATTTAAACCAAGGAAAAAATTAAGCCACAACATATCTACTGTGCTTCTAGTGCTGCTGGTTTAATTTTTTCTTCCCTTTGTTTTAAACTAATTATCATACATTACCATACATTAACATGCCCAGAAACAACGGGAGAAAACAATTAAACCATGGAAAAAATTGAACCATAACATATATCCACTACAAACCAACTACGTTGTCTTTAGAATAATTATTAATCTAGATGTGCGAAGGTAAGCATGCAGTCAATGGATTAATTTCATTTAATTAATCAACTAAAACCCACCTAGATTAGCTATGCTACCTGTAGGTCAGGTAATTCTGTATTTATTTAATAGCAAGTCAATAAAAAATCAACAAATCAACAGAATTTTAATTAATTTTTAATTTAAACAAGTTCTAAAAATTCCAAAGTGCCTTTAAAGTTCTTGAGAAGCTGACAGTTTAAAGTAAAGTTTCAGTAAGTAACACTGTACTAACCTTGCACTTCTTTTAATTAAGTCTAGTACCCTTGATGTATGGATAACTCCAGAGGGTTAATTTATTATCAAAATTTAATCAGAAGTTAACCTTTTAGGCTGAACAATGTGTGCCAAATTTGGGCAGCTCATGGCTAGTTCACGCAGTGAACATTACAACAGTGTGCTAAATAAAGTGTGACATATCACATATCACATACTGGAATTTTTGAAATTATGGGATTTGCTGAGATTTCCAGAAAGAGCAAGATGAAAAATGCCAACTTGCCAAAAATCAGTATTTAAAGGCACATAAGCTCTGAGATATTTATTTAGCACTCTTATGCTCTGCTGACTCCATACAAATCCTTCTAAATTTGACTTGGTTCATAATGTTATGAACTAAGTAAAATTTAGAAGAATTTATATGTAGTCAGCAGAGCATAACGGTGCTAATATCTCGCTCTCAAACTGTAAAAAAATGTTGATTTTTGACAAATACTAGGTCTTAATTTTTTATCATGTTCTCTCTGAATTTCCAAACAATTAAAACACATCATTTCAAAAATTTAGTAATAATCCATGGCACATGATGTTCTGGAACATCCTAAGAAGTCTGTTTCTAATAACATTTAAATGACTATTCTTTTAAAAACAGCTAGCACATGCAAAAATTGCAAGTTTCCATGAATGTTCATTATTTATCACCCTTCCCTGAACATGGAATGTTCTAACTAAGGAGTTTCTATTTGTAGTAGCATATATATACATGTACATCACACAATCTTCCAAAAAAAGAATTTTTAACACATAAAATAATTTGCACACACAACAATAAAAATTCTGTTATATTTATAAATTAACTATAAATTTCAATATCAATCAAAAGTAACATTCAAAATTCTAGTTCTAGAAAGGAGAAGTCCAGCTATAGCTACACTTGCTTGGCTTTCAATGACGTAAGCTTCTCAAACACTGATCAATCTAGTAGTCAAAACAGACATCTTTCCACAAGTTATTTTGTACTTACAAGTCCAGTAAAAGTACTATATCTTTGGGTGAGCTTGAACCTTGGATGTACCTATTAATACAAGCATTCGACTGAATGGTTAGAACAAAAATAAACAAAAATATTCACACATAGACTTTTAGAAACAATGTTGGTGTTCAGAAAATCATAAGCAGGCAAAAACAAAAAGAAAACTAAGATAAAACTAAGTGCAAATGAGCTGATGTTAGCTCTAACCATGCACTGTTCATGATAATTCAGATATCAAATCCAAGGCAGATATACATGCCATCATTTCATTTTACAAATCAAAGGCTCCTCTGAGCCAGCTCATGGATGCATCTTGCTACTAACACTAATTTGCGATCTACACTTGACTAGTAAAGCAACCAGTTTCCCAGAGTCAGATATCTAAAGTTCTTATTATTCAAACTAGACTAGTTGTGATATATTCTCGCCCGCATGCAATGTCCCATCAAAGAGAGCGTTGTATGACACCCCGAAAGTCATAGCATAGTAACTGTTTTTTGCCACAATATTGAATTACTTTCAAAAATAATTTTTAATACTGATCGTTTATTTAAGCCAATTTAAAGGATAGACTTTCTGACAAGATCGGTGTTTTGCCGGCTAGATTTCAGAATACGTGGCTATTTCACTTACAAACCATTGCGTAACAATAGCACCTATTGTAATATATGCCTCCGACATGGAAAGCTATTTCAGATATTTCAGTAATCATGAGTAATTTGAGATTCTGTCTTCGATAAAAATTAATATGTGCCTGTATCGGTTTAAGCACATAAAATCAATCATATTTTTCTCCCAAAACAAATGTGTTGCATGCCTAAATTTGGTTTGTTTTTGGTAGGAAAGCTCTGCTGGTTACTTTGTTTATGTTGCTTCAGGGTAGCAATCGCAACGTAATGTATGTTGTGTTATTTAACATAAGATCTAAGCTTTAACCTGATATGCATGTCCAACACACAGTACTCATCATGCAACGGGGATTCAATTCATTGTTGAATCTTCCAATCCTTTGCTTAAACAAATTAGTTGCTTTTGCATCACTGGTCCTTATCTAAAGCACCTGAGAATAGTAAAATGCCTCATTTCCTTGCTTACAGTCACAAGAAATTTATTTCCAAACACCCGGTGGCCATAGCATGCCTAGTTTTGTTATATAAACATATGCTTTTGGGTTGTTTTCTCTCTGTTCTCGTCTTGAACTCCAGCCATGCCCTTCAGTGCTAGTGGCATCTAAATAACTTAATTGTTATAATTATTGTTTTTAACCGGCTCTATTGTTCACTCTTGTAATCTGATTGGCTTACCAGATTCTCCCACTGAGTTCCAGTGGCGTGACACATTATAACTCATGAATCGATTTATTTTTCTATATCGCTGTGATTTATCTGAATCATTTTGTGCCCAAGAAGGACATCAGTTCCTCCAAAAACCTGCTTCAGTGTAGCAATCACAATGTAACGTATGTTGTGTCATTTAACATAAGATCTAAGCTTTAACTTGATATGCATGTCCAACACACAGTACTCATCATGCAACATGCAGGGATTCAATTCATTGTTGAATCTTCCAATCCTTTCCTCAAACAAATTAGTTGCTTTTGCATCACTGGTCCTTATCTAAAGCACCTGAGAATAGTAAAATGTCTCATTTCCTTGCTTACAGTCACAGGAAATTTATTTCCAAACACCTGGTGGCCATAGCATGCCTAGTTTTGTTATATAACCATATGCTTTTGGGTTGTTTTCTCTCTGTTCTCATCTTGAACTCCAGCCATGCCCTTCAGTGCTTAAGTGGCATCGAAATAGCTTAATTGTTATTGTTTTTAACCGGCTCTATTGTTCACTCTTGTGATCTGATTGGCTTACCAGATTCTCCCACTGAGTTCCAGTGGCGTGACACATTATAACACATGAATCAATTTATTTTTCTATAATCGCTGTGATCTATTTGAATCATTTTGTGCCTACGAAGGACAACAGTTCCTCCAAAAACCTGCAAATATGTGTGGTTCATGTAAAACTTTCAGTGACTGAGGAAGCGACCACAGCCTGACAATGCAAGACAATATTCCAACAAGTTTGTGAAGAATTACCTTCTGGTTGACCCCAAACTAAATGGATTTTTAACAAGAGCCCGCCAACAAATAATTTCACGTTACGTGAAGTTCAACAACAACACCAGCCACCTACAAGGTCTTTCCCTCACCGCTATGACTAATCTTGTTGAAAATATCAATGCAAATGAAGAGAGAGGACGTTAACCCATTGGCACCCGTGCCGGCCAAAACCGGCCGTAAAAAACTCCCGTGCTTCAAAACATTGCAACTTTCTCAATCGCACGAATATTGCCTTAACTGTTAGTTTTGAGCACGAAATGGAATGCCCTTTAAATTTGGATATCCAATAAATGCAATAAACATAGCGATTTTTACCAAATATGGCCTTTTGAGTTTGGACAAGAACAAAACTGACCGTTTTTAACGTCAAAGAGAAACAACAAAAATGCCCCTTTTTGCCTTCATGTTTTTTAGGGAAATCATCGTCGAAAAACCAAAATTCAACCATCATAATGAAATTCAGTCCTTTTTCTAGCTTAGAAATGACTTTTTTTGTTCATATTCTTCTCCCGAGCGTAGATACAGCCTTTTGTTCCAGTGCATTCGGGCCTTCCCAACATTTTCAACATCTTGAGCGCATTGCATGCTGGGAACTAAGGAGAATTTTTGACAGCGCCCGTTCCTTTCCCCAATTCTTTCACATACAAACTAAGTCTACAGCCACTCCGACCTACCGCCAAAATTTCCTGCTCGTGGTCATCTTCAGTACACAGAAATTCCAAAATATGTGGCGGTAGGTC
This sequence comes from Pachyseris speciosa, assembly GCA_016490735.1. Lineage (NCBI taxonomy): Eukaryota > Metazoa > Cnidaria > Anthozoa > Scleractinia > Pachyseridae > Pachyseris > Pachyseris speciosa. The sequence goes on along the minus strand of JAEMWC010000149.1, from coordinate 1,166,858 downwards.
GAGAAATTCATCAATAGTCGAGTCCCAAAGGTACTAAGTGTTCGACCGGCCAAATTCCCAGTTCGTCGAGTAACAAGCCAAATTCAACAACAAAGTACATCACCTTGCTCGATTCTTTGAGAAAGTGGACTCTTAGCTACCGTCACGCTTAATGATGCTCATCAGGCAGCCGCTAAAGATGAAAAATGGCTGTAAATTTAGCAGAAATCGCAAGCAAACCCAACTTGGGCCATTGTTGTCGCTTCACGGATAAAAAATAGCTACATCAAAATGACGTTTTCAGAAACCTTGAGCCTCCAGTGGCTTAGGACAGCACCACTTTTCCCTGGTAGTTCAAATAAAGAGTCACGAATTGCTATTCATCGTTTATAAGTGGAAAATCACTCCGAAAATGTAAAAACCTGCGGTAGTCAATGGGTTAAGAAAACCAGGACAACACAAAAAATAGTGATACTTGGGGAAATAAGCCAGATAAACATGGATTATTTTCACAAAATAGCGCTCACGGGCGATTTGCGTATTTCCATCTCTGCGAAATTCGGTGCGGCGCACAATGCGTCTTGGATGAACATGGGTCTTTAAGACATTCATTCCTCCCTGCTTCATTCTTCCTTCAGGTGACAAGAAAAATCATTGATGGGTAAAGCAATTTCATCATCGCTCTAAGATATCAGCGTGCAATTTTCGTCAATTTCCATCTTCAGTTCTCGGAGCTTGTGTACTTAATCATATTAGCTTTCGACTTTACAACTCCACAAAGATATATTCAAAAGGGTCGGACAAAAAATCATCCGCTTTACAATCTTCACATGCTATGATCAATGCCATTCATATTCACTTCATGATATACATAAAAAGTTGGGCAAGAATCTAGTATATATTTCTGCTACCCCCTGAAACTTGCAAACCTTGAGCAAAGAAGACTGTGGGGACAAATGCAATACTTACCAGGGGAGGGACAGAAGAAATGTTTCATCCAAGTTTAATGAATATTAAATTAATCAGAATCGAGTGAGTGAGTGAGTGAGTGAGTGAGTGAGTGAGTGAGTGAGTGAGTGACATCAAAGTGCCTCCTATACCTCATGGCATGACTACGTCATCCATGAGCTAAAAAGTATTAACCTATTGGCACTTGTGCTGGCCAAAACCGGCCGAGTCTTTGCACGATTCACGTTCCTTCCCTGCCTCTCCTAGAGAGGATTTTTTTGTCTCCTCATGTTCTAATTTTCTTCAGGATAGATAAACTGATCAGAACCCACCAACTGTGCATATATTTAAAGTGCATATGAAGCGAAATTTTTCACTGGCTTCTTCGAAAGAGCTTTCAAAATGATGAAGAACGGCGTTTATTTTATTGTGATAGCACTCTTGGTTGCCGAGTTATTCAAGATTTTGATTTATGCAAATTAGAGGACTTGTGATGTCACAAGGTGGACACAAAATGGAGTAAATCACAAAATATGGAATATCTGTGCAAATACTAAGTCTACAGGGTTGAAATTTTGCAGGGTTGATGTGCTGCCAGAACTACACATTGTGATAGTGGTTATGATATCACCATAGCAACATACTCGTTACCAGCCCTCTACCTTTCCAAAGGATAAAATCCGAGTTTCCCTCCCCAAGAATTGCTATTTGCTCTTGAGGTTCATTCAGTGGGTGTGAGTAAACATGGACATTACACACCACAAGTATAAGAAAGTGTGTTAGACTCTGGAGCAATAAATAAGGCATTTCTCATTTGGGAAGGTGGAGGTCTGGTAACGAGTATGTTGCTATGGTGACATCATAACCACTATCACAATGTGTAGTTCTGGCAGCACATCAACCCTGCAAAATTTCAACCCTGTAGACTTAGTATTTGCACAGATATTCCATATTTTGTGATTTTACTCCATTTTGTGTCCACCTTGTGACATCACAAGTCCTCTAATTTGCATAAATCAAAATCTTGAATAACTCGGCAACCAAGAGTGCTATCACGATAAAATAAACACCGTTCTTCATCATTTTGAAAGCTCTTTCGAAGAATCCAGTGAAAAATTTCACTTCATATGCACTTTAACTCTTTCTTGTCCGGCCCTTTAATTTACCAGTCGTGGAAGACCGGTAACAAAAAAATTCGCAGAAAATTTGCATTACTTCCGATTCACTCCAAATTTGGCACACAGCATATTTATAGAATTAGCCAATCACAGAACAGGTTTTATCCCGATCGGCTGAATAAATTATGCAGACCAAATTTTTACATGCAAAATCAGTTTTTGCCGTAATGGCGTCGTGTTTGAAGAGAGCACGTGTCGGAGAAAATCACTCAGAAGAAGCCTCAAATGCGAGTTTTGATGAAGATAGTGACCCCTCTGGTATGTCAAGTGCTGAAGAAAGCGAATTGGATCACCTTCTTGCCAGTGGAAGTGAAATTGAGAGGTAAGCGAGGAAGAAATGATGCCACGCAGTTCGCACGCAACAGAACATCTGTTCTCGAATTGCGGGAAAACAGAGCTATTTTTCGCTTGTCACGCTTGATTTGTTCCTTTTCTTATGATAATATCTTTCTAAATTAACATCTGGAGTAAATAGGACCATGAATTTGGCCAGAAATTTCGTTTTTCGGCATCAGCAAAAAAAATGCAGCGTGAAATCAGGTAGCATGGGTGAGACCTTCAATTCGACTATCGCATTTCTGTTGCTAGGGAACTGCAGCGGTTTGCGTCCTTCGATTTTATTGTTGTTTTGTGCTACTGTTCGTTGCGATTTCATTCTATTTTGGTATTTGCTATCTGAAAGGACTTTACAAAGGAATCCGCTAATTTACAGGCAAATATTTTATTTTGCTTTGTATTTTTTACCTTTTCTTAGCAATGAAGAGTTTAGACTTTTTCTGAGTGACACAGATGCGGGAAGTCCCGGGGTCTCAGATGATGAAGCAGGAGTGACTGGTCCTCCAGGTGAGGTCTTTCTTATTATACATTTATATAAAATCAAGGGTGATCAGTGTAGTGTAACATACATTGTCATTCAAGTGACAAATTATACTTATTCCTGTTTTTGTGGCATACTATACAGTTCCCCCTCCTACTACAGATGGTGTTCCTGGCCCCGGTCAATCTTTGCCCGCTGCTACTCCACGTGAGTATAATAATTTCAATTTTCTCCGGTAGTTGCACATCCACCCTTTGTGATATTAGATTATGATTGAAATTAACTGATTATAATATTGAAAAATCCTTTTTCTATATTTCTATATTTCAGTTTTTCTTCCATTGAACTGTCTGTTTAGGTCGTCATAGTCCTGCAACATTCTATGGTACTGCTGGGACTAGACCTCGCTGCCATGCTCAACCAGGTTGGTATCATCTCAAGTTTCACTCGAAAGATGTTTGTTTATGTCAAAATAGGCAATATGTGTGCCATGCATGTAAATCTCAAGAATGGCAAACAATGGGCCAAAGGAAGGGATAGGGGTAGTATGCGGTGGGAGAGGGACCCTCCCTGCCTAGCATTACAGTGGTTGGATAATAAGGTAGTTTCTGTGATAACCACTATTGACAATGCAAATGTCAAGAATCATGTCAGCCGGAAAGTAAAAACTGCCCAGGGTACTTGGACCTCTGTTCAGGTTACACAGCCTGGAGTTATTGCTAACTACAATAGCTTCATGAATGCAGTTGATCGGTCTGACCAGATTTTGAGCACCCAGAATGTACTTAGGAAGTGTGTTAGATGGTGGAAAACTTTATTTTACCATCTTATTGATATGGCAGTTGTAAATAGCTTTATTTTGTTCAAGGATCACCAGGCACAATTTCCCAACGAGCCAGCTTTAAAGCGCACAGGTGACTACTCTCTCACTCATTTCAGAGAAGAGATTGTGAGACAACTATGTGGTTTTCCTGAGTATGATAATCCACCCATCTATGCCCCTGCAAAGCCATCTCCTCCAGCACTTGACCATGGACAATTCATGACTGAACACATTCCATTGTTCTGTCAAGAAAGAAAAACATGCGTGGTGTGCTGGAAGAGGGACAAAAAATGTTTCAAAGTTCAAACGTATTGTAGTGCCCCTCAATGTAACAAATTCATGCATTTTACAATAGACAAAAATTGTTTTAGAGAGTTTCATTCTCCTGAATATGATCATTGAACACTAGTCATTCTGGAATTTGTAAACAAAATAGTGATTCTGATTTAGGGGGTTCAGGGCTACCACCTAGGTGAGGCAAATTGTATTTACATAAGTATAACCATAAGAAATCTGCGTTTTCGTTTAGGTTACGTAACTATCACTGTATAATGTAACCACATGGTAATTTAGGTATAAAAGGATTGTGGGGTAGGGTGGGGGTCAAGTAGGGCTTATTTTCCTTTTTACAACACCCATATCTACCCCTCCCTGTATTCAGAAACAAATAAAAAAAAAACGGTAAAAAATTCAAAAAAATTTTATTGATATTTATTGATGTTATGGATGAACTTTGAAGTATTGTTATTTTGGCAGAAAAATTACTCTGGAGGTACAGGAGGGCTTGTTTCTCCTTTTACAACACTTCCCTATCCTCTCCCAAGAAGACAAACCCACCCCCAAAAAATTCCCAAATCCTTTTTTCTTTGTTGATTTTTATTATGCAAGATGGTTGTCAATAAAAATTTGTAATTTATTTTGTTTTTGCTCTTTCTCCACCAGATTTGGAGGATTTGAAGCCAATACATCAAGGAAAATTTTCTCTTCTAACTTTTCTTTGTACCCTGACCTCTTGGACAGTTGTTGTGATTTTTGTGAAAAAATTTTGCATAAATTATGCTAATTTCTGATGTTTGTAATTTTTTTTCCAGACATTGTGAACTCTTTTGGAGACAAACTTTATTTCCATGTAAAGCCTCATCATTGCTGATTAAAATGATATATAGCTTTTGATTGTACTGTTAATAGTTTCCGAAATATATGCAAAATACTGATGTGGTCCAAAAATGCCTGTTTTTGGCCCGGACAAGAATGAGTTAAGAGTCTTAGGGAGTAATAGACAGACAGGTTTTAGTCACATGCTCCTTCCACCTGTGAATTTTCAAGATAGCAGTGTGCCGTTCTCAGAAAGGAAATACCGGTACTAACAGCTTTTAAAACTGTAATTCAAAAGAAAAAGTTCTCGACAGCTTAAACAACGGAAACCAGTCAGCTAAGTTGATAGCGAAGAAATCCCTCTTCAGGGACGGATTGTCTTTTGAGCAGGAAGGGAACATGTGTTCCGTCGCGGATGACAACAAATCTTTGCAAGGGTTTTTGAATTTCTCCGAACTGTTTCTGCACTTCTGGGAATCCACCTTCCAAAAACGTACAGGTTTGAATGTGAAATTTTATGGTGCTTTATCTTAAATTGACGGATTTGTTGTATTCTAAGCAACTTTAGCAAAATTTGCGACAAACACACTCGGTTCAGCTGAGGCAAAAAATTGTACATGTTTACTTTTCAGGCAGAAACACAGGCTTATCGGAACAAATTTTTTATTTAGGAAAGCTTATTGTCTGTTTTTCTGTGTGTCTTAATTCACGAACTTCATAAATAATATTTTTTACTTGATCTACGAAAGCCAACCGAAATCCCCGCAGCGCATTTCAAATTTGCTGATATAACAATAGGATCAAATTTTGCTGCAAATGTTCAAAATTTTACTTCCAAATTGGGTTTTTGGGCAATTTTTGATTGGCAGCAAGTGTTTTTTATTTGGAAATTAGGAATTTTAGCTATGTTGTCTAAAGGAGTGTTGTTATTTTTGACCCAGTAAGTTGTCTGTTTATACTGTGCATTTAGCGATTGATAAAAAATACTGTATTTTCCGGGAGAGTTGAAAACACTGACCCCCGCCCCGTGGACTACCTACTGACCCCCACTCCGTGGACTACCCCACGGAGTACTCAACGGACTACCCTATGGACTACTCCGTGGACTACCCCTCTTATGGTAAAGCAAAAATTACTTTTAGGCTGAAAAAAAAGATACAAGATTGAAGAGACGTACTTGCATAAGTCGCCATCTTGGTTACCGCCACTTTACTTGGCGGGTTTACCTAAAGGATGGAATCCGGAATCCAGAATCCGGAATCCGGAATCTAGAAAATCAGAAAGAGCTCAGATTGAGGACAATATTTGAAACCAAATGATCAAACTCTACAACCATCACTGTGTTTTGCCTATATCCTAAGTTGACATCAAAATGCTCCTGTTTTGTATATACCCTAGGTAACTCAGCTAGCGCCATCTTAATATGAAACACGTAATTCAGCTACTAGGCAAGTTGTTTGGCTAGACAATAATGCAAATAAAGTAAGATGTTTATAATTTTTACTTTTCATTTTCTCTGTAACATTCGCAAGTTGCCTTGTGATCAAAGATCCTCGTACTTCGAACAAGCTAGGAGCGAGAGATGTATTCCAGTGGTAGCGTTTTGATCGAATTTGATCGTAAGTTACATAACCCACCTCGATTAGCTTTGCTACATGTACGTTGTGTATTTCTCTGAATAGTAATCTTTAAATTATTGACATAAAGGGATGATGATTACAGGCACAAAGCTTCATGGGGAGATTTATCTTGGACATCGAGTACCACCGGAACGGTCGTCCACAAGTTCAGTGCCAGTAAATGATCAAAAAGGTGCTCGAAATTTTGCTAAAAGTTGCTCAAAAATTGGTTGACGTTTTTACAAGGTTGCTCGTTTTGCAAAAAGGTTGCTCGTTATTGAAACAAGTAAGAATACTCAGTTTCGCTTTTTAAGGTAAATTTATTCGTTTCTGCTTATATACGAATGACAGGTTGTCAACTATTCAAACAACTACTTTTAGCGGCACAAAATGTGCACCCGAATGCACGACTTTTAGCATTCGCCACTGTATTTAGTATCAACAGTATGTTTGATAACTGATGGTCATATTCGGAACATGGAAACAATAATTTCTTTAAAAAAACATCATGAGCACAAAGAATTGAAATAGCACTAAAATAAATAATGCATGAAATTAATAAGAGGAATCAAAGAACCGAAGACGATGATAGATGTCTTACAGGAGGAGGTAGGTGACAGGAGTGGAGTCTTAGTCTGGGACTTGGTTTGTTCCTTCCAGTTGAGTCCAGATTCCGGATTCCGGACTCCAAATTCAGGATTCCAGCTATTAGGTAAACCCGCCAAGTAAATGGTGGTAACCAAGATGGCGAGTGACCCAAGTACGTCTTTTGTATCTTTTTTTCAGCCTAAAAGTAATTTTTGCTTTACCATAAGAGGGGTAGTCCGCGGAGTAGTCCAAAGGGTAGTCCGTGGAGTACTCCGTGGGGTAGTCCACGGAGTGGGGGTCAGTGGGTAGTCCATGGAGCGGGGGTCAGTGTTTTCAACTCTCCCGTATTTTCCCGTGTATAAGTCGACCCTACTTTTTGAGACCAAAAGTTGAGATTTTACTAATTTATGGTGTACAAACTGAGTTCAAAATCCTTAGCAGTTCGTTGCAAAAAAGTTCCATGGAGAAAAATATTTGCATCGATCAAGTGCATGGAGTGACACACGTCAGCGAGAATATCGTTGAAAACCTCCAAAATTCAATGCCATACCTTCAACATAAGGGTATTTTAAAGAACATTGTAACTTATACGAAATGTTTGGAACCTTTTTATGTCAAACCAAACTCAAAATCCAAATCCAAACTGGCCTTCCCATGTTAAATATGGTAAACAACTATTTTCTACATGGTGTGTTTTCCTCGTTTGTGTCTATCAGGTAAATGCTAATATTCTGAGAGCAAAGAGTTTCCAACAGTAAAAGCATGCACAAAATTATGCCTTGTGTGTAAACATCTGCTGTAGAAGCATTTGACGGCTGAATTTAACCTCAAGTTTCCATTCCAAAGTGTTAACTACATAATGCTTGATTTGTTCAGACTGAAATTTGTTCGATCCACTTAACCATGTCTTCATAAAACGTTGGCAGGGTGCCTTTGTTTGTTTCCCTTTCAGGCAAGGATGACCAGTAGAAAAATAGATAAGTTTACTTAGAATTAGGCAAGCCACTTAGGGATACAAAAAATAAATATAACTTACTGCACTGTTTGAAAGATTCCAAGTCATAAAAGAATGTTGAGGACGGCCGTTTAAAAAAGAATGACTGGTTTTGTAGATATTTGATCATTTATTTGCACTGTTACCTTTTTGTTCAACTCACATAAAACACTCACTAAATGTTCATAGCGCTTCCAGCAAACAATAATTCATCCACTGCTTCCACTGGCAACCAAGAAACTTACACAGTTTGTTGGCTGATCCTGTTGTAAATGGTAACTCCTTGAAAAGTTCCTCTATACACCGTTTTGCTTCCAAAGACGCAAGTTTGATGAAGTGACAGAGTGAAGTTAAGAAGCAACAAGTGAAGTGATTTTTGCTCATTTTCGGATTTGATTGTTGCAGTAGTTTTTCTTTCACTTGGACCACTTTAAGTTGATAAAACCACACAAAAATGTTTCCTTTCGTCTCTGAGTACTTATATAAGCCAGGATGTGTCCAAAACGAAGACCCAAAAATGAAGACTGAAGACCGAAGACCCACTGGTCTAAAACGAAGACCCTGTGGTCTAAAACAAAGACCCTGTGGTCTAAAACGAAGACCCACTGGTCTAAAACAAAGACCCGGCTCTGGTCTAAAACAAAGACCCTCTGGTCTAAAACGAAGACCCACTGGCGTAGGTCAAAAGATGACGTATCTTTAAATTTTCGTTAAATGGACAGTCCGTACATTTGACTACCGTGTTCATTTCAATGTGTCGGAGTTGAGTTATGTCGCAGAACGAGTCAACCACGAGTCACAAGTCAACCTCGAGTCAAATTCGAGTCAGGGGGTGCTTACCATTTGTCAGAAAAATCCAGATGGAATGACCGTTGAATAATGGTAAGCGATTTTCCGAATTTACCAACAACCTGAATGAGATTAGAGCTTACCATTTATTGCAAGGCATTCCGTCATGCACACTCACTCCTTCTGGCCCAAAAGGACCTGGAAACGGAACAGTTTGGTCAAATGGAAAGCAATTTTCCGAAATTTCGGTCCGAACGGGAAAAGAGGACTACCTCTGGAGGTTGTCCACAATTTCCGAAAAGATTTTCCGGAAAATTACCTTACCATTTGACTTCAAACCGAAATTTTCGGATTTTTCTGACAAATGGTAAGCACCCTGGGTACTGAAAAAAAATTTTTTTTAGGCTTTCTCTTCAACAGGAGTCCAAGAAGCAAACTACTGCGCATGATGACAGTCCAGTTTCGTCGGTAGGTCAAGAGCATCAAGACGTCAAGTCTTCGAACCACTTGGCAAAGTTGTTGAATAATAAATGAAGTGAGACTTCATTTCCTTTCAAACTTGCCGACTTCAATTTTCAATAATTAAAACAATTGGGATGTGAATGTATCGGTGAACTGGTTAAGTCCTTACTTTACTCATACAGGTACGGTAAATTTTGGTCGAAAGCGGCAAAAATATTTGCGCTGCTATACCATTGCGAAAATGCGTCACGGAAGTCCCATCTGTGACAGAGCCATTTGCAAAGTTCGGGGCGACAAAATAGCTTTTGAAGGGCGAAATGAAAACCTTTATAACAGGAACACAAAGTCATGTGAGTGATTTTTACAGCAGTAGATAGCAGATGCAAGCGACGATTGATAAAGGTGAGATTTTGAAAACAGCGTTGTCTGTTGATTGAGCTGTAAACATAGATTTGTGTCGGTTTCAGCGAGCTCAGAAAAAGCTTTTAGCCTGATATTCCCGTCTGATATTTTTGAATTTTCAAACACTGGATGAATAAGTTTGTCTTTGGCTATTATGCTCGACTTGAACTTTGCAACCAGATGTGTGTGACAGAGATGCTCAATTACCGCCACTAAAACAAAATTGAAGTTTAATCGGCGTTCGTTCGACGTCTCTTAGATTTGGAATATTAATAGACACATTCGGCTTACTCAATGTTGTACCCAATTCAAACCCTTTGGGATTAAAACGCTTTGTTCCAGGTATTTCCATATCATTTAAATATGAACTCAAGGCTACATTATAATGCAAATACAATGTACAATAAAGAATCTTAAGCCCAGGAGATTTGAATTGGGTACAACATTGAGTTAGCCGAATGGGTCTATAGCAGAAGGATAAAGGAAAAAGTTTGTTTCAGGATGAAAATTCCTGCATTTGGAAGAAAAGAGCTTTTGTAAATTATTCTCTAATATTTGCATTCCGTTAGTTTACCATCACTGCTAATACGATTTTGACAGCTGATATGAACACAAAATACAACCGCAAAGGGCATGAAATAAGCTTTACCGAGCGGTAACTTCAGTGCCTGATAAGACGCAATACTTTAGAGAAATAATTTTTTAACAAGCACTCTGGGGAAAAAGAACTTCGTGTGAAGTTTACATGTAGATGAGGAGTTAAAAGACACAGGTGTATACTGTTTGCCTTGTCTTGACAAAACTGCTACCACGCAGTCAAAATTTCCCTTCGCCAGTAGTTTGGATCCTGGACACGCTCAAAATTTGTGTCCATTTATCATGTTTATAAATGAAGACGCTAGTGGAAAACCCACCTAAGTGACGATTTCGGTCAAAATTTTTTTTTCGTCAAAAGTGCCCAAATTTTTGCATATGGCCTTCAATTTACTTACTTAACAATGCCTTGCTGTTTTTTTCGCCAATTTGCTTTTTGTTTTCGAGAAAAACGAAACCAAAATATCGAAGAATCGGTGAATGGTGTGCAATGAAGCGAAGCGAAAGCTGCGTTCAATGATTAACATTATTACGTAGCGACAATTTCGTAACTTGTCGGAATCAGTGCACGGGTAATGAGCACGCCTTTCGCGCCAAGTAGTCGCGCGTTCTAAGCCGACTTACAACGTTGTAAATTTCTTTTTTTTTTTTCTCTTTTCTTTTTTTTTTTCGCCGGTTTAATGATTTTTAAAGATTTATACAGCATTTTGCCCTTGGATGGAATAACAAAAAATTCGCAGTATTGAATTACATGGCGTCGTCTTCCCTAAACAACTTCCCGTTTTAAAAGTAGAAGGGCACAATCAAACACTCAGCAAAAATGATTTTCAGGTTTGATTACTTGATAATCCTTTTACAAGTTTGATATTTGAATATTAATTTGAATTTGCTTTTCGTTTTCGAGAAAAACGAAGCCAAAAATATCGAAGAATCGCGGAATGGTGTGCAATGAAGCGAAGCGAAAGCTGCGTTGATTGATTAAAACCATTACGTAGTGGCTTTGGCGTAAGATACCTTTGATAACGCACGGGTGATGAGGGGATGGAAAAAACTCGGCGGCGCTTTTTGAGATCTTGCGTTCATCGAAAAACAAAAGAAACCTTTTGTTTTCATGAACAATGAAATCAGCGAAGCATCGCGTAGCCGCTACTTGTTTGTTACGATACAAGCATTGTTTATTTAAAATTAACCCAATTTGTCGTTGTTTCTTCGTTGGCGCAAGTGGTAAAGCGAAGGCTGTGCAAGCCAGAGATGTTTCCGAGATTATGGTTCGATACGCGACGGAGCGAAACTTTTTTAGTCCGCCATTTCGTCTCTTCTTCTTTTTCCCTTTTTGATCATAGAGATCTTTAAAACGTTCGCGTGCTCTTGTATATTTTTAATTCAAGGGACGGGTAAAACCAACTAAATGCGCAGTGTTAACCACAACGTATTTATTATCATCAAACTTGAAAATTATTTTCAAGTTTTATTGAAGTTCATTTGTGTTGCATAAGCGTGGATCGATGTCTGGTCATCAGTCGGCCACACGATTTTAGGACAATCCAAACAAAGCAGCGATTCAAGATTGCATTGGTCATTGCGTGGTCGCTGCCGGTCATATACGGAATCCTTCGCCTGACAGTCAGCAAGAAAGGAACATCGTATTTTACAGTCATCGTGGTGGGCCTTTGCTACACAAACATTATCTCATGTTACGCTTTAATCATCTTTAAACTCGGAAAGCAAGGCTCGGCGACTCTAAGACGCATTCGTGGTCCCTTAGGACGGAGCGTGGCTTTTAAACACACGAGAGAGCGTCGCGTGACAGTCACGATAGCTCTTGTTGTGCTTGTTTTCACGATTTGTTGGTTTACTCTTATGTATCTGCGAACTGCCTCCGCAGAGAATAACTTTGACGTTGCCTACAACTGGGCACGGACAGTCGCCCTGAGCAACTCTTCAATGAACCTATGGATTTATTGCTTCAGAAGTAAAGAATTCCGCAAAGCTTACAAAAAACTGATAGCGAGGCTGAGGCTCAACCTCAACTGAATTAACGAACATATCGAATTATTATTGTTCGATTACCGAACATAACTGAACAAAATAGAACTCTCAAAAAACATTTTCCGCTAATGGACTAATGATTTCATAATAACAAAACAAATAATCGGCGCTTGTTATAAATTGTTGTTGTTGTTTTATAAGTGTAACCATGTTGTAGGTTATAAGGTTTTCAGTTTCAGTTCTAAGGAATACAGTTTCAGCGTGTCAATTCTTTTAATTTACAGACGTTATGACTTAGGCCCGATTCAGACGCCTTCATTTTCATTAGCCGAACCAAACGCATTCGATTAACTAACTAGAACTGGAAATTTTCTCACAGTATGCAGCCCAAAGTAATTTGTTCTTTTGAAGTACATTCATTGTTGTTGAAAAAAGCTGATAAAGGTTACAAGTACTTCATGAAAACGAAAACGAGAATACCGCTTAGTTCAAGTGTGACCACATGTAATGTTACTGTTCAGTCTCGAATCTGTTTTTTCGTTGGTTGCTTTTCTTCTTTGAATGTTTTCCAGTTCTTAGATCCAAAAACCATTTTAAGCGTAGAATAATAAGTTTAGTTCATATCCGCTTACGATGGCAATCTTTCGACCCGATTTTTATTAACTTGCAGATTAGGGTGTTACTCCTCTTTATAATTTTTAATAGGTACTGGTATGACATCTATGTCAACACTACAAGACAAAATATTGGGTTAAGAATGACAAAGCAAACTGGACTACGATGAACTATAATGTTAAAGTATGGCATTGAAATTAAATAAAGAAATCTTGATTTTTATTTCGAGTTCCGTCGTGTAACTTGAAGGGTGTGAATGGGTGCTTTGTAAACAATTTTGACTGGATTTGGAATCTGAGGATTTTGCATTTCCAGTGGTTTACGGTCCTGTCTTCCTTTGGTCTTTCCTTTTGGGTCTTACTTACTACTAACCGCTGCTAAAAATGAGTTTCAATTTGCCTTAACTAAGTCTAAAACTACAGTAAAATGAGAACAAGACCCTAGTATGTAACGAAAGCTATGACAAAAAAGTTGAATTTACCTTAATTCTGTAGCTTTAACTTAAGTTGGAACTTCTCTCATGTATATGAAGAGCATTTCTCATAACTACAACTCTGAATAAGTTGAAATTTCCATGAAGTCTATCACTATGGCAAGTATAACTAAAAATGGAATTTGTCTTAAGAAGAGTTAAATTTTCTGAACAGGGAGACAGCCAATTTAGATTTGAATTCTTAGATCGCGAGTTAATCATGTGTTTAAGACTCGACTGGTTTCTGTCTGCCAGATCTTTGGACAAATAAAGGCATTTAACGAAACGTGAAACCGGTATTATTAAAAACTTAAAGGGGCAGTATCACGGAGGTTTTTGCGATTTTTGCTCAAAATTCACTAAATTCTAGCTTCAAACACTTTGTTAATATTCGAATCCTTTCGACATCGCTAATTCCAAGAAATAAAGTGAATTTAGAATGAAAGGACGAACCGAAATATGTTAAAATCCATTTTTAGAGAATTGCAACACGAAAATTCAATTCAAACTTGAAAACGTCGGGCCGACGTTTTCAAGTTTGAACTGATCCTATCTCGGTTGTCTGCCTCCGAAATCGTACGAGTATTATTTCTTTGCATTACAATAAACCTTTAGAAGAATTTTAACCATTATTTTACCTTTGGCATAAATAGCGTGGTACTACCCCTTTAAAATACATTCAGTCAGCAATCACAGAGTATGTATGTACGTTCTCGTATTCCACATTACGTTTTCGTGGTGGCAATGGAGGTGGCGGACAATCAGGAAGGTTTGGCGGCGGACATATGGCTGGTGGACGAGTTGACTGTGAAGGCGGTGGTGGAGGTGAAGGCAGAGGCACTGTTGGTCTAAATTGTATGGAGTCTTGAGTAGGTGCTGGGGGCGGGTGGCGTGGACACAGATGACGATGCACATAAAAACAACAAAGCGGAAAAAGAATAACCAAAACCATAAAGCTGAGGGAAAGTCCAAGAAGTAGATGGTGTGATGATGACGCTGATGATGTCGAAGTTGTTGTAGTTGCTGCTGCTGTTGTTGTTGATGTTGTCGTGGAGGAGGATGAAGAGACTGAAAAAAGTTTTTTTAGTGACGGCTGTGCTGATGGTGAAGACGGTGAAGACGTTCCTGGCGTTGAAGAATAAGGCGGCGGCAGTGTTGACGGTGATAAACATAATTCGGGTGGCGATGGAAATTTGGAGCAGTTCAAACGGGACGGCCAAGGCAGATGGTAGGCAGAAAACAAATGGGAACAAGAGGAGAAAACGTGGAAACAAAGTTCTTGGCAAGGAAGAAGGCAAAACTTGGGTTTCTGGCAGAATGGAGCGTAGCTTGAACATATAAATATAGATGAATGTGAAGAACAGTTTGACTTCAAGAGTGGAGAAAAATGGTCGATGACTGCTGCAGCTTGTACTTGATCACTCGCATCCAGGGTGGTATAGTTATAGAATCCACAGTAGTCTTTTAACGGCGAAGTCACCAGAAAACACTTCGCTCGTGCCAAAGGCACATAACAAAGCATCAAAATTATGGCTGAAACCAGGGCCATGGTCTTGCTCTTCTATGACCGAGCTTAGAACAGAAATGGCATTTTATGCCACACTTTTGTGTTTATATATGAGACAACTCCAATTTCCGGTTTCATCACGAAATTGTGGAGGATATCTCTCAAGGAACAATAGATTTTCTCGCCCGACAAAAACTTGTAGGCCTCCAAAGCTAGTCGACAGCATCTTTGAAGTTTAGTGGCACTTGCGAAAATTTTGGTGGGTAAAGCATCGTGCGCACTGAAAATGGTTTAGCGTTGACATATTTTTTGCAAAACAAACAAACTTCCGCGTGGTACGAACAGGCCCTTTCGTTCTTCGTCTGTCCTCAACCCAACATTCTTATTTGCTCGTCCGGTTTCTTCGAAGACCGCGAGCGATTTAGCGACTGAACAACGTAAAAACAAATCAAACAAAAGGAAACTAAAAGAGAAAGACTGGACCTTCTCTGAGTGACAGTCATGGAGGAAAAGAGATATTTCCGGTCACAAAATAATCAAAAGAAGCTTTTTTAACAAGGTGCCAAACGGAATGTGAAGGACTGTCCAAACGCGAAATGTTTGGCGATTAAACGCGCGAAAACAATGTTAGGTGACAAAACATTTTTTTCCGTATGGTCACCTTGATTTGTGTTATTTAAACATGTTTTATCTTGTTTTGTTGTGTTGGGTAAGATTTGAACGCCGTCAAACATTTGATCAAAATATTTCGCTCCGAAATGAGCTTTGGGCTTATGACCGGTCTGTTGCAATGCAAAGACATCAATGTCAAAGAACGACAAAGCGAAATATGACAAAAGCCGGTAGCGCGTAATATCGTAATCTTTACATCTGTAAGATGAGCTTGTTCTCGTTTGTTTACGCCCTAAATATTAAGCGTTTCCCTGGCCTAAATGCTGCACATCGGTTGCTGTCAACAGTATCAGTCTGCATTGCCGAACCTAACCGTTCGAAATCAGTAAAGCACTTCAGAGCAGCGAAGCATCACGTAACCGCTACTTGTTTGTTACGATACAAGCACTGTTCATTTAAAATCAAATGAAGATGTCGTTGTTTCTTGGTTGGCGCAAGTGGTAAAGCGCGGACTGTAGAAGACAGAGTTGTTTCCGAGATAATGATTCGATTCGCGAATGAGGGAAACTTTTTTTGGTCCGCCATTTTCTCTTCTTCTTTTTCCCTTTTCTTTTTAGTCAAAACGACCATTAGGTTCAATAGGTTGGATGAACGAGTCTCGCTGAGATGATTTTTTCTCTTTCCTTTTTGTTTTCCTCTTGTATGTTTAAAACGTTCGCGTGCCCTTGTATATTTTTTATTCAAGGGACGGGTAAAACCAACTAAATGCGCAGTGTTAACCACAGTGTATTTATTACCATCAAACTTGAAAATTATTTTCAACCAACTAAATGCGCAGTGTTAACCACAGCGTATTTATTACCATCAAACTTGAAAATTATTTTCAAGTTTTATTGAAGTTACGCGCTTGACGACAAACGTGGTCAACACGTAAGCAACAGGTGAAATCTACTTCACCAATACCAGTATTTTGCGCAATTCGAGGCGCTTTATACTGTGAGAATTATATAGACATAAAATATGAAACCAAACCAAAACAAAAACAGCGAAAGAACCTTAAGAAGTAACAAAGCCACATGCAGTCAGTGACTGTCTATTTTTTATAAAACTGCTCCCCGGTGGCATTTCTGAGCTCCAAGAAATACAGTGTTCTCGGATGGGGGAAAAGTCCGGAGTTTCTAAGGGGTCCCCCCCGGATGGCCACTTATAAGTGCATTTCTGCCTCACATCCCATCTTGAATTTATTGCAGCAGTACTAACAGAAAGAAAAAGAGACCACCAAAAATTGAAAGGATTAACTAAAGAAAGGGGAAAAAAGAAGAAAAAGAAGATAACGAGAAGAAGAAAAGAAGAAAATAATTGAAAAGACAAAGAAGATAACAAGAAGAAGAAAAGAAGAGAACTGTAAAAAATCAACACGTGCAAAAAAAAACAACAACAACAACAACAAACAAACAACCTTGTAAAGAATTTAAATTGACAAGGATAACAATGGCATCTTTATATGTTGTGTTTTATTTTGTCCCTGCACTTGTCATTTTGTTTGTCGCGGCAGTTATTTTATTTTTCTGTTATCGTAAGTGTGTTAAGGAAAGGACCGCAGAGGTGGAAGTTCGGCATGACCCGAACAACTTTGTAGTGCCGGCGGGCGTGCCCGATTGGGCTACCACACCGGCACTACTATGCCATCACTATTACATGCAAAGTATGTACAGTCTTGTTCGGGAAACCGCTTGTCGATATTTCCCCTCAACGCGGCAAAATGGCCCAACTGAATTTTTTGAGTTGGGCATTGTGTAGTATTAAATGTTAAACGTCTTTGTTTTTGCTGGTATTTCTATTTGTATTTTGTGGTGTTCTTGTATTCTGTGGTAACTGTGTGCTTTTTTTTTTTGTAGTTTAGTTGTTATGCTTGCCAATTTACTTCAATGGTTTGACCGTTCAAATTAACTTTTTTGTAAATAGTAACGGTTTCAAGATTTTATGTAAATATGAGATCAGTACCAAATTAAGAAATTTATGCCTTTGTAAATATCATATCGTTTTATCATAATTCTTTATATTTGTAAATATTAAATTGTGCAACTCAAAAACAGTTGTGTGTGTAACCATGTCACTAATCTTGCACTTCCGAATAAAATATCTTTCGTTTCGGAATAGCCATGCTCACACCAGATGGTCAGTTATTCTAATTTGGTTTTCTTGCAGAGGTAAACGGCACGTACAGTTCCGCAAGGAAGTAAGTTGAATAATGAAAATATATGGCGAGCAGGTGACCAGAAAGATTAACCGCCAACAGCATATCTTCAGTTATCTCTCTTTCTTTTCAGATGACGAACGACTGGGGATGGGATCGGGATATAGCTCGTAATCAAGCTTAGGCAAATATATTCTTGTACGGAACTTCGCTTCCCGTTGCATACTGATTACCCTCGCCGGCCTAATTGGGAACAGATGACAGTCTTTCTTTCCGCGCCTTGGTTATATTATCAGGCTTCTTCAGTAATGGCACCTTTCCTGGGATGCGCACACTCACATGAAATATACTTCCCCTTCCCAATTTTAGTAGAGAACACATCCTGTATTCGCGAAACCTAGAATTTTTAAACTGGTATTAACGGCTTCGCACATATCGCATGTTTTAAACCACTAAAGGTCACTAAAATAATGACAGCGTCAGAGCCTTCATTTTAATTAGTGCTTCCCTGCCGGACCATGCCGATCAAAACATGACATTCTCTCTTTCTTCGGTGATAAAGACGCCGAATGGTAGTGTTTCACCATCGATGCATTCTACCTGTACTACCCTTACGATCCACGGCCATTAGTCAAACTCTACGATAAAATACGAAAATTTGGTTTATCAACAGAGTTGATAATGTAAATTGACCACCGTACGGGGATTCGATTATCTGACGTTTTGAGCGTTAGCCCTTCGTCCCGACGAAGCAGGTAAGTTTAGAGATAAAATATTCAGTGATTCAAAGTAGCATTCAAATTTCAAACTTTAAAAAGGATTATCAAGTAATCAAACTTGAAAATCATTTTCAAGCTTGATTACTAGTGTTTGATTGTGCCCTTCTACTTAGGGAAGACGACGCCATGTAAATCAGTACCGCGCAATCTTTTTTATTCAATGCAAGGGCAAAATGCTGTATAAATCTTGTAAATCGGCTAACCGGCGAAAGAAAAAAGGAAAGAAAAAACAAAAAAGAAGAAGAGGTAGAAAACATCAACCGGCCTTGAACGCGCAAATAACAGCGCGGAAGGCGAGCTCATCACCCGTGCGTTAACAAAGGTACCTTACGCCAAAGCCACTACGTAATGGTTTTAATCAATCAATGCAGCTTTCGCTTCGCTTCATTGCACACCATTCCGCGATTCTTCGATATTTTTGGCTTCGTTTTTCTCGAAAACGAAAAGCAAATTCAAATTAATATTCAAATATCAAACTTGTAAAAGAATTATCAAGTAATCAAACCTGAAAATCATTTTTACTGAGTGTTTGATTGTGCCCTTCTACTTTTGAAACGAGAAGTTGTTTAGGGAAGACGACGCCATGTAATTCAATACTGCGAATTTTTTTTTATTCCATGCAAGGGCAAAATGCTGTATAAATCTTTCAAAATAATTAAACCGGCGAAAAAAAAAAAAAGAAATTTACAACGTTGTAAGTGGGCTTTGAACACGCGACTTCTCGGCGCGAAAGGCGTGCTCATTACCCGTGCACTGATGCCGACATGTTACGAAATCGTCGCTACGTAATAATTTTAATTATAGAACGCAGCTTTCGCTTCGCTTCATTGCACACCATTCACCGATTCTTCGATATTTTGGCTTCGTTTTTCTCGAAAACGAAAAGCAAATTGGCGAAAAAAACAGCAAGGCATTGTTAAGTAAGTAAATTGAAGGCCATATGCAAAAATTTGGGCACTTTTGACGAAAAAAAAAATTTGACCGAAATCGTCACTTAGGTGGGTTTTCCACTAGCGTCTTCAAATGTCTTCTGACGCATGATTCGCATATGGTGCAATTCACACCCGGCCAAAGTTTTCAATTTTTCATATTTTTATGGTTATATTAAAAGGTGCAACTTGGCACACAAAGCGTGAAAACTCACCAGTCATAACAAGATCACAAAATTGCAAATTAAAGTTCTCGACTGAAACAAAACAGTCGAACAGTAACAGTGATAGTGATCATAACTGGAGAACATGCAGCTCTGCGAAAACGAAAATACTGTTGTCTGTTTTTGAAGCCCTAATTAAGTTACTTTCAACTGCCCAATAGAAGCTCTAAACAACTCTTTACTATTACCCGGCTGAAACACTCCACTTGTGTACAAAGCAGTAGTACTTCCAACCCTCCTGTATGCCTGAGAAACATGGACAACATACCGAAGACATCTGAAAACACTAGAAAAGTTTCATCAGCGCTGCCTACGGAGCATTTTAAAGATAAGCTGGGATGACAGACAAACCAATGTCAGCGTACTTAAGGACGCAAATGTATCCAGCATAGAAGTTCTTATCATCAAGAGTCAACTCAGGTGGAGTGGCCATGTTGTCCGAATGTCAGAAGAGAGACTTCCAAAACAGGTCTTCTACTCACAACTTAAAAAAGGATCAAGGAAGAGGGGTGGTCAGAAAAAGAGGTACAAAGACACTCTGAAAGCCAATTTGAAGAAGTGCAACACTGATATCAGAACCTGGGAAACTGATGCAAAGAATAGAGATTTTTGGCGTGCAACCACACATGAAGGGTCAGTGTTCTTTGAAACAAGTAGGTGTGCAGCATTAGAGGAGAAGAGACGTTTGAGAAAGGAGAGACAACAAGAAGCAAGAAATAATCTCCCGTCGCCATCTGGAACCACCTGTCCTCAGTGCCAAAGAACATTCGAAGGCCAAAATTGGTCTCATAAGTCATCTTAAAGTCCACAAGCAGAGTAATTGATTTGAAGACCATAATCCTCGTCTCGAGGGATAGCCACGACGATTACCCGGCTCAAACGTTCCCTAATAATCACAATCTTGTAGCACGTGGTGAGTAAATTTGCAAGTCACGCACAGTTGACCTTTGCGCCTTTATATGATAAGGACAGTAAAGCAAAGTAACGAAGTCACCTTATCATAATTTGCTCATATGCATTTGAAAAATAGAATATTGGTGATGACAAAATATACTAAATTCGTCAGCGACTAAAACGTATATTTCCATACTGCTGGAATTTAATTGCGTTGCACAGTTTGACACCTGTTGTACTGACTGAGATAAAGTAACTGTCAAGTGTGTCGCACGTTCAGATGACATTTTAATTAGACCACAGGGTCTTCATTTTAGACCAGTGGGTCTTCGTTCTAGACCACAGGGTCTTTGTTTTAGACCAGTGGGTCTTCGTTTTAGACCAGTGGGTCTTCGTTTTAGGCCAGTGGGTCTTCGTTTTAGACCAGTGGGTCTTGGTTTTAGACCACAGGGTCTTCGTTTTAGACCACAGGGTCTTCATTTTAGACCACAGGGTCTTCGTTTTAGACCAGTGGGTCTTCGGTCTTCGGGCTTCGTTTTTGGGTCTTCATTTTCGACACAACCATATAAGCCGTGTGTTTCTTCAGGGAACCTCTTGTTTTCCCAATTAATCCATCGCAAGATCGCCTTGAACTTCCCTCGAACACTTCAGTCCACCATGTTGAATTTGAAAAAGCTAGTTCCCAGGAAGGCTGTGAGGCCATTAACGCATGCGCAACTTCACTTGAACATCACATGGCGTGTGTAAACAATGCAAAAGTGTGATTTTACCTTCTGCCGCGTGGGTTTGGACAGATACAGAGGAGTTTTACGGACTCAACTGCATTATACTGGTAAAAGGTTCGATTCCCCAGGATTTTACAACTAAAAGACATCAGTTGAAGTGAAGAAAACGGACAGACATATAGCTCATAAGCCACAAAATGTCCCAGGCTGTCTAGAGAGAAAGGTTAGACGTTGAAATACATTGTTTGGATCACAGATAACTTGACTCAACATCGCTTGTCAGAAGTTCGAATTTTTCATTTCCGATTCTTTATCTTCTGTTTTGTATCTTTGCCTCATTGATCTTTAGTTCTGAACAGCTAAAGTTCTAAGCACATGTTCATTTGCTTGTGATTTGAAGGACTTAAGTACTAGAAGTCAGAATTCCTGAATCGGTTGTTCATCACTTTCAAACTCGAAGGCATGCATCATTTGATTTCTTTAAATCAGATATTTCAATTGCAACAAGTTTCTGTCAATGAAGTTAAATTATATTGACTGATCATTTGAGCATCACTTACATTAATAATAAACTTTGTGTGGAATTTATTTGAAAAATGGCAGTCACCTTTTCCACCATGCAAAGAGTGTTCCCTTAGAATTCACACTTTGAACCCATTCTTTGACTTCTTTTGACTAAATCAAAACCTTGAGAATCCTTGTAAAGCTTTAGAAGATTGGTTTAAGCCGGTTCCCAGAATTGCTGCTCAACACTTTAAGATTGTTTCAAATGTAGTGAGTTGTTAGACGCACTTTAGCAATAAAAAGTACAATTTTTGTGACTGAGGCTAAATGTGTGTTTTCATTTCTAACCCAAGGGTTTTGGCCAGTAACTGTCCCTAGTTCACTGAGCTTGCTCCAGGAAGAGTAGCCCCCAAAATAGCTGAAGGTCGTAAAATGGCCAGTGGCCTGCCTCAGCCAGGCCAGGCCAGCCTGGGCTGGCCAGATATCAAGCCAGTTTTTCAGTGATGAGGGCTGGCCTGGGCCGGCCCAGGCCAGCCACTCATTAGCATTTTTCGGCATTAGCATTTTTGAAAAATGTTAATTTTGGGCCGGCCCAGGCTGGCCAGATTGGGCCGGGCCGGCCCAGGCAGGCCTCTTTTTTGCACAGGATGCCAATGGGTTAATCAATTCTTAAGGCACTGTGAAGGATTCCTCTCCACAGTATTCTGAAAACATCCCAAGTTGAGTATTTGTATATGATTACCATCAAAGATTTGGTGTCCTGTCACTGTCAATACAATTTCAGCCACAACTACAAAAATGGCATTCCAAGTATTTAACATTTAAGGACTGTTCAAAAAATCAATGAGTACTTGAGGAATGTTTACAGTGTACATACCAACCACGTCTGCGATTATCAAAGACATCCTCATTACTTTTATCTGGCCACCGAAACCCTTTATAATAAATAAATAGAAAGACATGTAAATGTACAAGTACAATCAGTTGCTCAACGTTGAGTACAACAACAACAACTAAGTTATTAATTTAGTGCTTAAATATTACATTTAAATGCTTGAGCCAACAGGTAGCTTAGGAGCTATTCTAGGCAGGCTCAAGAGAATAAAGAATAAATACATATGTATAAAAGTTTTGTTCCTAGACATCTAGACACACTCTAATGCATAGAATAATCACAACAAATGACACTCAGACACTTTCGGTAGTATTCAGAAGTCTTCAGGAAATTGTTGGAAGTCGCTAGAACTTTTTCAGAAATCCCGGCCACATTAGGAGATGAAAATCTTACACATTTGACTAAGAAAAAGTTGGCAGGTATAGACTTGATGTTAAAGAATTCATAGAAACACGAATCAGTGTTTTCAAAACCAGCCGTCGGCTGTCTCATCCAACGGCAATCTTTCCATTTGCAACAGGTACTTTCCCTTGGGTAGATTCTGAAATAAAGCTGCAACATTGCTGTAATCCGCTTGCATACGTTGTTTGAACATTCAGCAGCAAAGTAAACAGGCTCAGATTATGTGGTAGGCAGCGGTTTTGAAAGCAAAGTATTATTCTATTTAAGACAAGACATCATTTCCGTCTTCATATCCCATTTTGCATCTCAAACTGCTTGGAAAATGCGTCTACAAGAGTCTAGAATTTCAAAACTTTCCGAGGGAGCATGCCTCCTGAGCCCCCTAGGGGGGGCAAGGCCCGAAGGGCCTTGCAACTCCTACTCAACACAATGCAACTCCTACTTTCAAAAGTTATGAAAACACTGCAAATACAAATACTGCTCCAGGCTGCGACTGTTTTGGTCGCCAATACAAGTGAAAAAAATGTGCCTAAAATTGACACAATGGTCACCACTTTGGCAAGTACGTAATTACTTTGGTGGTGAAGTGGTGAAGTACAGTATTGTGCAAAAGTAATGCAAACGAATTGCGCAAATTTCGTTCTTTGTTCCCACGACTTTTCAACAAAAGTTCGCATGAAAGTTCGAGTGAAATTTCATGGCGTATCGAGCGATAAATCGCTTAAACAAAGGGCGATTTTTCTTCGAAGTTTTGTTAAGCTAAAGAAAATTCGTGAGCAAAAACGATAATTCGCCAGGCAGTTCACAAAATTTCGCAACGCATTGAACGGCAGTTCGGCAGCGTTCGAGCAATTTTCTTTTCACGACTGATACGAACAAACTGTCATGCAACTTACAAGCGATAAATTTGTAAATACGTGCTGATAAGCTGTTTGTAAATGTGACCCTCCACGAGAAAACAGGTAAAAAGGTGAATGCATGGGCACGCCAAAATGACACGCTAAACAATAGGCAGTGAGCGAAATGACACACCTATGGTGGCCTAGAACTGCCATAAGGGTTTTTGGTGGATTTTTATCTTTTTCTTTTATATTTTATTTTATTTTACTTATTCAGTTTATTGTTTTTGTTTTATTTCATTTCATTCGTTTGATTTGATTTTATTTCATTTTCAAAAACAATTTCTTATGAAAATGAAATTAAAGCAAAGAAAAACGCTTTGTCTAAAATGAAATTAATATGAAAGTAAAGTCAATTGAAAACAAATTAAATTAAAAGCAAATGAAAATTTTATCACCGTGGCCTAAAACTGCCATAGACCAAGATGCCTTGGGGGCGGCTTGACTACTTCCAAGATGGCGGCGCCGAAGATCGACGTGTCTAGATACCCGGCAGCCGGGAACTGATTTCAAACAACTAGATACCCGGAAGTCAGAAATTTTGACCAATTTTCTCGAAACAGCTCGTTTAATTCCTCTAAGAACATTTAGTGTTTGTTCAGAAATGCCAAGCGATTCTAAATAAAGGCTTAGTATTGTTGTGAACAAATTCTCCGAGCTTGCATTAAGCATATTCTTTAGAATCTTGACTCACGGGCACGGTTTTTAAAATACTACATGTCCGGCAGTCGGAAATTCACGTCCAAACCTCCTTAGAGCATTTCATGTTCGTTGGCATAAATCCCAAGCTATTCTTAAGGAAGTTTTGGTATTTTAGTGCATGGATTTTTCGTGCTTACACAAAGCATATTCTTTGGAATCTTCACTTACGGGCACGGCTTTCAACTGTTTCAAAATACAAGATGCCCGCAGTCGGAAATTCTCACTGTACTTTCTCGGCATCTGCTGAGTCTACTCGATTTCTATGTAAAATTATAAAGAGTTTATAGTCTTGCCAGATATCCTGTATAGAAACGTTCCTTAAAGTTACAAACAACGTAAAAAATTTTATATTAAACGAGCTGTTTCGAGAAAATTGGTCAAAATTTCTGGCTGCCGCGTATCTAGTTTTTTTAAATCAGTTGCCGGCTGCTGGGTATCTATATCGAAGTATCAAAGACGCCTCTCTAAAGTTCTTATGCTCAAAGCATACCAATCGAAATCTCTTAACATAAAATCTAAAATCTCCTCGCGGCGAAGACCTGCTGTCACATAATCTTTCAGCTTTTCTCTCAACTTTAAGTCCTCTTTCCAAGAATCCTTCCTTATCCTTGTCGCCGCCATCTTGGAAGCGCAAGCCGCCCCCAAGGCATCTTGGTCTATGGCAGTTTTAGGCCACTGTGATAAATTTTTCATTTGCTTTTAATTTACCGTATTTATTTGACTATAAGCCGAGCGATTTTTCCGTTAAATTAAACCACCGAGAGTAAATTTTCCACCAGAGAAGGGGGTTCGGCTTATAGCCGATAGTTTTCGGGGGAAAAAGTTCAAAGACACAAAGACAACAATAAAAATGGGAGCCAAAAACAAGTTTTCTGTGTCATCATTGACTTTTTTATATGTGGTGGCTCATAAAGGAGCCATTTGCTAGTTTTGCTTCAAGGAAGCTTTCATCAGTCGTTGTTGACATCACACTTAACCTGTTTGTTGCTTCACATACCCTACTATAAGCTTGTTATCTCCACAGAAGTCGTCAAATTTCCTGTGAATTAATTGGGTCTACTTTGTGATGTTATTTGTGGAAGAAATTCTTCAATAAACTTGAGCAAAACCATCCTGTTTCTGCTTTTGGGATCAAACACAACTGAGCGTGACTCAAAGCACGTTGCTGGCTTGGTAACCTCTCTCTCACCCAATGAAAACGTAAAGCTTGTGGGATGTGGCTGGAGTGACAAGGATACTTCACAAATTAATGTGATCAAGTAAGCTGAAGCCACTCAAAAGGCACTAAGGCCACATGGTAGTGGGCATTACCCCACATCCCACAAGCTTTATGTTTTCATTGCTTGTTTTATTGATATGTGGGTACTTGAGCCTGAGCATTAGCTATGCCATGCTGATGAGGCCTAACAAGGCTGAAACAGCTGTCCATGGCTGCTAATGCTTGGGCTCATTCTTTGCTTTGGTAGATTTAAGGGGTAATGCCCGCTACCATGTGGCCTTAGTGCCTTTTGAGTGGCTTCAGCTTACTTGATCACATTAATTTGTGAAGTATACTTGTCACTCCAGCCACATCCCACAAGCTTTACGTTTTCATTGCTTGTTTTATTGATATGTGGGTACTTGAGCCTGAGCATTAGCTATGCCATGCTGATGAGGCCTAACAAGGCCGAAACAGCTGTCCATGGCTGCTAATGCTTGGGCTCATTCTTTGCTTTGGTAGATTTAAGGGGTAATGCCCGCTACCATGTGGCCTTAGTGCCTTTTGAGTGGCTTCAGCTTACTTGATCACATTAATTTGTGAAGTATCCTTGTCACTCCAGCCACATCCCACAAGCTTTACGTTTTCATTGCTTGTTTTATTGATATGTGGGTACTTGAGCCTGAGCATTAGCTATGCCATGCTGATGAGGCCTAACAAGGCCGAAACAGCTGTCCATGGCTGCTAATGCTTGGGCTCATTCTTTGCTTTGGTAGATTTAAGGGGTAATACCCGCTACCATGTGGCCTTAGTGCCTTTTGAGTGGCTTCAGCTTACTTGATCACATTAATTTGTGAAGTATCCTTGTCTCTCTCACCCAGCCTGCCAGGTCATACAAGATGGCGGGTCGTTTTAATACAACTTCGATCTTTTGTATTCTGGAAGTGTTTTGAGTTTTTTTGGCATAAAAAGGTTCCAGAGATTTCCTAAAAGTTACAAGGTTCATTAAAATTCCTTTATGGTGAAGGTATGGCATTGAATTTTTTTAGATTTTCAACATAATTCTCACTGAAGTGTGGCACACGATCCATGCGTTTTTTTTTCTCCACGGAACTTCGGCATTCGATTTTCAAGTCTCGGCTTATAGCCAAGAGGTTTCTGGGTTTTTTTGGTGAACATCTGGTCACTACTCCACTTGCTAAGTTTAGGGTCTCGGCTTATAGCCAGGATCGGCTTATAGACGAATAAATACGGTAATTTGTTTTCAATTGACTTTACTTTCATTTTAATTTCATTTTAGACAAAGCGCTTTTATTTGCTTTAATTTCATTTTCATGAAAAAAAATTGTTTTTGACAATGAAATAAAATCAAATCAAACGAATGAAATGAAATAAACAAATAAGTAAAATAAAATAAAATATAAAAGAGAAAGATAAAAAAAAAAACCAGCCAAAAATCCTTATGGCAGTTCTAGGCCACCATACACACCAGTTTGCCAGGAGTGTGTCACACGACACGCTTAATTAAAAATTTCCTTTTGTGTTTATTGCACGGTAAAAACAAAGCAGCGTGTCCAATCTAACAATGAAATGTGCCGAGTTCGTGCACGCTTTCAAAGAATTTATTGTCTTCATTGATGCCCCGATTTATTCAGCACACACTACCATAATTTTACAGGCACTGTACAAAATTTAATTGCTTCTAGCAAGAAGCAAACAGCAGATGTAGTCACGAACGTATAAATATTCAGTGCGCTGTTGAAAGGTAAGTTTGCAAAGGATACGCCATGTTGACAGCAAAAACATTATTCCTGATTGGTCGAGCGGCGAAAATAGTCGCTCCTGATTGGCTGAGCACGCCATCTCTACGTTCAGTTGCTTTCCTCATTTTGTGCTCAACAACAACGAGTTAGGATTAAGCCGGGTTGTTTGTGTCAAAAAATACGGGGAAATCAAGCGTCATAACTATAAAGAGAATTCCTGAAGATTTATTTGTGTCTTACAATTGAAACAGCGAAAGATTATTTGTGTCAAAGGCTAATGCTGCAAGAAGAATGATAAATCATCTCCAGTGAAATGTGCTTTCGATGATTTCGTGGTCGAAAGATTTTGGATCTTCGACACCCTCTGAAAATAAAGCTCATTTATTTCGTCTTTGTTCTGAGCTGCTGCACTTCGACCAAAACATTAATTTCGAACAAACTTCGGCTGACAAAATGCGTGTTGCGTTACCGTATGCAAACGAGTGGGTGTTTTTCCTGTTCCGCAAAAATTTAACGTCTGCTCGCAGATTAATCCAGTTTGGACCAACAGATCATAGTTTCAGCGACCTTTTTAATAAAGTAATGTGTAGCCGTTTTAAATGTAAACATTTAGCGTGCAATTGCTTGTTTCTTGTGTTATTCAAATTTTGCAAATGATAGATTTTCATTTCACGCTACTTGTGCGAAATACAGTCTTTCATCACATTTCATTCCATTTCATTTCACAAAGTATAATAAGCCACTGACCGGCTTGGTCAGTGAGATTTTTTGCTTTATACTGTTTGTTTCCTGGTCTTCTTTGTGTAGTGAGTAAAAAAATGGCACAAGTTATATAGAGGATATTACATGACCGGACGGAGATACGAAATGTTGAGTTGTGATGCTACTTCGGCAGATTAATGGCTTCTTTCGTGCGCAATAATTGAAGGCCTCGGAGCATAACCATCCTATGTAGAATTTTGGGTTGTTTTTCGATTTTGCCGGGATTTGCCCGAATTGTTGCATCTAAACTGCAATTCGATTGAAAGAAGATGTAATGCAACTTGCAAACCACTCCCATGGAAGGTTGGTTTCTTGGTGTACGTAAGAAAAAATGCATTTCTGGATTCTGGATGAATCAGTCAAAAAAATACCATACAATGTGTTTCCATCGAATTGCAGTTCACATGCAGAAATTCAGACAAATCCAAGCAAAATCGAAAAACGACTCAAAATTTGACATAGGATGGTTATGCTCCGAGGCCTTCATTATAGTATGGTGGAGTATGCTAATTAACAATGCCCATGGGTATTCTTTGCGTGAAAGACTAAGCGCCAAATGCTCGTAACCGATTTAAGAGAACACAGAACGTTTCTGTTCAGTTAGACGCAATGCGCAATGTGTCGTTTTTGCTGAATCATAACACTCGACAAGCTCGCTTGGCACGAAAACAGTGCACAATATTCGTGGTTGACTTAAAAAAAACAGCACACAGTAGCCTTGGTTAATCTCAGGTCAGCGCGCAAAGATTTTGTCCGCCCTGAAAACAGCACTCACTCCGAAGAGATTCAGGGTTATTGTTGGGTTTAGGTTGGACTTAACATTAGGGCTAGAGCGTCGGCTAGGGCTAGGGATAGGGTTAGGGATAGGGTTAGGGACATGGTTAGGGTTAGTGTTGATGTTAACGTCAAGGCTAGCGTTAAAGCGCGGTTGTTTGAGTCCGAATCAGCTTGACTTAAGGGTTCGTCCAAGTCGAAAACAGCACCTAGTTGCCTTGGTTGACTATAAGTTCTTTCGGAAAGGCTTTGGCCGATATAACACAGCGCTAAAGTCGGTTTTTTGTCTTAAATACAGCGTACATCTTAAATCCAGCGTACAAAAACCTCGGTTGATTCTAAATCAGTGCGCAAAAAGCTTGCCGACGGCTGAAAAATCACAAAATATTAAAGACGGCTGTTTTGACTTGAAGAAACTTTTAGCCAAGACAATTCCTATTGGTGACCTACAGCAAAAATTTGAGTTAATCAGATGTTCTAGAGCAAAAATTAAGAGTCCTAAGAGTACGCTGTTTTCCGTCATGTTTCGTTTACTCAGAACGTTGTGTTGCGTAGTAAATTAAAACTTGCGCGTGGTTTCGTCAGTTGAAACGTTTTTGATGGATTCATTTTCATGCATCGTCAAGTGGAAAACAATGGAATGAAAATCTTATAAAAATTAACGTAAATGATGACAGTGAAAGAATTTGACAGAAATACTTAACTCTTTTGTGAAATTAACTTGGCTCCAAAACGTAAAAAAATTTGCATGAAATTCAATCCCTTTATCACGCGTGATGGATTGTCTCATCACAATGACTGTAGTCGCGCACAAATGTTTATCTCGCGTGAGAATACTTTTTGCTGTACTTTATTAGCCTCCATAGAAGCAAAAAACCGAGGCGATCAACGCAAAAGTGATTTCTGTGTTAAAATTCGGCAGCGTGTTTACCAAATATTCATTCTCACTTGTTCATCAGTCACGGATATGTCACAAACCAACAAGCGCGGATGTTACGGCAATTCACCGGTTTCGCAGAGGTTGTTGGTTCGAATCCCGTACAAGCGGTTTTTTTTCCGTTTTGTTTTGTTTTGTTTTTGTTTGTTTGTTTGTTTTTTTGGTTTCACTACTGCTTAAGTTGTGTTCCTAACTGCGGCGATCGTTCACGTTATAATCCGTTGTTTACGTACATCTGATTCACACAGACGAATCGCGAGGAGTACCGCTTAATATTGCTTTGATTGTTTGCCGTGCGCGCCAATGCAACTCTTTTCCATGGATTGTGTTCAAGATACTCATCGAAAACGGGCAGACTTCACTTCGAGCCGAATGAATTTTTGGTAGCATTTCCGAAGTTCGACCAACTATTTTACGGCTAATAGTAAAAGCAAGCTGCGATTTCATGTCACGATTGGTTTCAAAATATGCGCTCTTCAAAATTAATGAACAATGGAAACCTCGGTGCAGCAGCTAGACAGTTTTCAAAGTTATTTTATAAGGTAGAGTTTTTACTGAAAACAAGTAATAATCTGCCCCAACCCACCGCCTCCCCGCGAGAGGTTTTGACTTCAGACAGTGCCCTGTTTGACCGCAATGAATTCTGGGATCATTGTCTGCTCCAAGTGCGAAGAACAAGAACTCTTCAAACATAGACTTTTCGCCCTAAACTCCAAAAACCACTCTCGCTTTCCCAGCTTTTAGCACCGCAACCTTTGAGAAATGGAACAAGACTAGCAACGACGCGCCGCTTTTGAGGTGAGAGTTGTTTCAGACTTTTTCCGCCTGGATTCTACTCTGTACCCCAAAACGCTAATATCTCATCGTGATTTGGTAAGCACAGAGAAAATGCTAACTGGATTCTTTCAGAAGCGTTAAGAACTTGCGGATCTCCAGACTTTTCATGACGTCTTTCGATCACCAGGCGGGAAGGCAAACCAATAATGCAGTTAATACGTAGCGATCCGCAGCTCCAACACTCACGTAAGTTTCGTATCCGATGAGCTTAATCGATGTTTTAACCGCCAAATTTATAGTCTACGTCACACTATCAAACAATCCTTTCTACCCGTCAATCATTTCACCTCCAGTTTTAGTTGTACTCCTCACAAATGTTCACATAATTCACGTATGAATATTAATAGGGTACGCATACAAATGAGCTTCACTTCAATTGAAGGCCTCGGAGCATAACCATCCTATGTCAAATTTTGGGTTGTTTTTCGATTTTGCCGGGATTTGCCCGAATTGTTGCATCTAAACTGCAATTCGATTGAAAGAAGATGTAATGCAACTTGCAAACCACTCCCATGGAAGGTTGGTTTCTTGGTGTACGTAAGAAAAAATGCATTTCTGGATTCTGGATGAATCAGTCAAAAAAATACCATACAATGTGTTTCCATCGAATTGCAGTTCACATGCAGAAATTCAGACAAATCCAAGCAAAATCGAAAAACGACTCAAAATTCGACATAGGATGGTTATGCTCCGAGGCCTTCAATTGGAAAGGTCATTTATATAATTCACTCAGCGAACTGTGTTTCGGAAACGTTCTTGGCCTATTGATTAACAATGGATCGAATTTTCGGGAGGAGCGAATTATCATTCGAAAAATCGCAGCCACTTTTCGGGAGGAGCGAATTATCGCTCGAAAATTCGTGGTGAATCATCATGCAAAGCGAATTAGTAGGTGTCAAGAAAATAGGTGTCAAGAAAATGCGAGGAAATTTCGTTTCGAGCAAAATTTCTTCGAAAAGCCCCGTAAAGCCAGGAATTTCGTCGAAATTCGTTTGCATTACTTTTGCACAATACTGTAGCCAGATTGGATTCCTACAGTTTACTTTTCTTTTTATGTGTGCATTCAGGTGGCCATCTTGATTTTCTTTGGCTCAAAATTAAGTCAGCAGGTTTGGAGCTTCATGTAGTATTATACACTGTGTCACCAAAAAAACATTTTTTAATAGTGACCAAAATTTACATATGGCAACCTTTTGACAATGTACAGAAGGACACCAGAAGGATACTTGAGAAAACAACTGAACTTGGAGTGCTGTGAAGAAGTGACATATAGCTTAATTTTGGAATTACACTGCAATCTTTCCTGATCTTATCACAATAATTAATACATATAGTATTACTGACACATATTTCCATGATTTTACCTGGATACACCCTATACACTCCATCAGCACTTCCAAAATATTGCCACAACAATTTAGGGTCTTTCTTGTCATTTTCCATGAAGGCAACATTCAGTTTCCTTGTCCATTGGATAGTGTTCAGGATTTCTTTTCCTGTAGAGTTGATGAGAATAACTAGATATAGGTCAACCTGGGATTATGACTGACAATCTTTCAATTATCCCATTAACAGTATTCAGTAATTAAAATAATAAAAATAAAATAAACAAACCTTTAGTTACATGTACCCTCCCAGCCCTCTCTCCCTAAATAACACTTGGGTTGCCTCCTCAATCTGGATCGACATGGAGACACATTTGAAGGCTGTATACATTCAGTGATGACAACACACTTTATTGTTACCTGTTATGCTGTTACACATTTTACTACCATGAACCTTATCTGGGATTATTTGTACTGCTCTCCACCAATCAGAATTGAGTAATTTTGTGGAATTTTGATTTCAGGAATGTGACCTGTCCAGAATTTTTCATCTTGGTAAAGTAAAACCTGAGATGGATTTACCTTGGAATATTTTTGGTGAATTTGCCTTAGGTTAATTGGTTTTACCTAGGTAAAAATCTGGAGTGACAACAGCTAACA
Organism: Pachyseris speciosa; assembly: GCA_016490735.1. Lineage (NCBI taxonomy): Eukaryota > Metazoa > Cnidaria > Anthozoa > Scleractinia > Pachyseridae > Pachyseris > Pachyseris speciosa. The sequence continues at coordinate 1,133,969 of JAEMWC010000149.1, read as the reverse complement.
GCAAAAGTTTATACATTTATTTATAAATTTATACAGAAGCACTCTTTCATCAAGCCTTACCTCCCCTGTAAACATCAGTTGGGATATGCACAACACTGTCATTTTTGTTAATCTCAATTGTTGGCGAAAATTTTCGATCTTTCTCGAGAGGAAACGTCTTTAAGTCTTTGCTGTTGACATACTCCACCTAACAGACAACAAAAATTATGACATATCAATAATATTATTATAACATTTGATCAACACAGATTTTGTGGTTTCAAATTCTTTATCAGACCAGCTGGATCCTTGCCTTCCTTTCTTTGAGGTTGTACTAATTAATGATCTAGGACAATTAGGCATAAAACTTGTACTAGCATTCCAACTGTAAGTTCTTATATTAATGAGTTAACCCATTTCCAGGGCTATCATTAGGGCCACAATAACTGTTATACCTGAGCTTAATCTCTTACCCAGATCTCCCACAGCCAAGCAAAAGCAAGATCTGGTAAAGTTTGAATTTGGAGCATGCTCCAGGGGTTTCAATAAGTTTAGAAATAACCGTCTGAGTAAACTAAAGTAGGCGGGGACCTGACAATTTTTTTTAATAATTTGAGTGAAAAGTACAGACCAATTAGGCGGCAGTAAGTGTAATTTCTGACAAAGTAGGCGGTGATTTTCGCCGGTTGCCGGCTTCTAATGAAACCACTGATGCTCAGTAAGAGTTAGGGCCGATATACGGGCCTCACTATAACTACGCATGCTTGCCCTGATTTTGTTTATGAGGGAAAGATAAATGGACTTTAAGAGCGCTTTTCAATCGGTTTTGCGGTCCAAAGGAAACTGTAAAGCTTCAAAATCAAACCAAAGCTAAAAGAGGCAATACAGGAGGTTGTGATTGGTTAATTCTCTCAACTGGTTATGGTAAATCGCTAATTTATCAAGTGATTTCTTCATATTACAATAATTTCGCTGCAAAGAAGAAATGAAAGGACAAGTCAATTGTAATTGTGGTTTCATCACTCAACAACTGATGGTCAATATCAAATAAATAACTTTAACTCAGTGGGAGTGTCTTGTGCAAGGATAAATGTTTCCGGGAGCAAGGCAGATGGTAGTCTTTGAAGCCAGGTTTCACGCCGATCTACATTTGGAGGCCAGAAAGTTCAGATAATTTTATCCATCCAGAGGTAACTGTAAGCAGCAGGAAGTGTAGGGAGACATTTTTGTCCAATTATTATCAGAAAAAAATGCCTTGCCTCAAATTCAGGCATACCAGTTTATCAAAACAAGATCTGCAACAGAACTTCAGAAGTTCGTCTGTGCCTTCCACACAAACTTCACACAGTTTTTGAATAATTTGCTTTGATCTCAAAGCTTTCCTGGCGTCGGAAAAATTTTCCTCCCATTCTTGCCTGACAAACAGTGTTTAATCTTGAAACTATCACTCATGTTTTCCATACTGCCATGTTGAATATCTGACATGAAAATAAAGCCACAAAAAAGCCACACTAAAAAGAGCCAATCAGAGCACAGATTAGATTGCGGTAGCCTTTCTTCCAGTAGCCAAAGAGAAATGGCATACTTTTGAACTTTACCAGATCTCCCTTTCGCTTGGCCGTGGGAGATCTGGGTACAAGATAAACCTGAGCTCAGTTGATGTTACAGATGGTGGTTGCTTTGTAAATAAACAATGTTCACGAAGCAAGATCAGATGTTATGGGAGACAAATTTTATGTTACACCTGCTTCAAGACTTAATGACAGCCCTGATTTCTATGATGAAATTAACCCTTTCACCACCAAGGGGGACTTTATAGATTTTACTCTGTCTAACGCCAGACGATTTTACTCGTCAAAGGGGAGGCCTTTGGTGGTGAAAGGGTTAAAAGAAAGTCAACTGAGTTAACAACAAAAACTCATTGTTTTCATTGACTGCCAATCAGCAACTTGAGCCTTTGTTGCATACTCAGGTGTATTATAACAGTCACATGGTTGCCTTGTTCAGTGTCAGTGCTATTTGGCCTTCTTTTGAGAATTCATGTGTATTCTTCACCCTCCTTCCTTATCCACACACACACACACACACACACACACACACACACACACACACACACACACACACACACACACACACACACACACCACCACCACCACCACCACCACCACCACCACCACTTATTTCTCCTGGTTAGTCAGCATGATGGCTACCTGGAAGGCATCAGTGTTAGGCTCGTGGATGGGTCATAGGACTTCCACCCATGGGAGTAGTACAGTGTATAGGTACTGTCTGGACTCCAGTGGAAGCCCCTGGATAGCCTCAGTATATATATATATAAGCAAGCTCTCGGGGGTGGTGGATGGGAGGAGGGGAAAATGGAGAGACAGTTTGCAACAATCTCTCTGCGATTTGAATTCCACCTCTAATGCTCCCTATGCCTTCCGGCTGCCTGAGCTGTCAAAATTTGGCCAATCAGCGCAAACCAGAGATTTGGTTCTTCCGTCGAACAAGAAAGGACACAAAAGAACAACTTTGGCAGGCACAATTTGCTTAAGACTGGAATAGACCATTTTACAGTTGTCGGTAAAAGCGAGGCTGGGGGTGACCTTGTTTTGATACAAGCCTACCTACTTTTCTTATGTAAATCATGTTTTTCTTATGCTAACTAGTGTTTAATGAGCACAATTTCCATAAGAAAAGAAGGTAGGTTTGTATCAAAACAAGGTCACCCCTAGCCTCGCATTCAATCAAAGGCCAGGATACTGAGCAAAGAATTGTAAAATGGTCTATTGTCACTGAAAAAAATTTTTATGTCTATAACTTTTGTATTTATTCATGTTTCCCTTTTTCTCTTGGGCTGCCTTGAATAGCTACTAAGCTAGCTGTGGGCTCAAGCTTCTTGTAATTGTTAGGTATAAAATTAATGAAGTTGTTGTTGTTGTTGTTATCAACTACACCAGCATCAGTACATGTAGGGGAACAGTTATTTTCTGTTCGGTCACTTTCAGTTATTTCTATCCCTTTGTGCTTTCAGAGTTCTTTTATGTCCATTAAAGGCCCATTATCACCCTTGATGCGTCGCACGCCGCACGCATTAATTCTAGAATTTCATGTAACACGAAATTACTCAGACTTTGAAGCCCTTGTTTCATTGCTCATTTTATCACATATCGTGAACAAATCTCCAAATTTATGGCAGTAAATATGTTCTCTGCTTATTCTCCTTCATTTTCCTTGTATTATTTTTGGAGCAATTTGTGTGTATGTAAATTTTGGCCTGTGTAAAGCCAAAGAGTCAGTGTGGCAGTAGTTGTTTGCGGTAACTTCGCAGTGTTGTTTTATATCAAAGTGAGGTTCAAGGAGGATTTACAAAGACTTGTTGTTCAAGTTTGGTGCTTTTTACCTCGGAGCTTTCAAGAAATCGCTGAGCTTGTTGGAGCTGATTTACTGCAATTTGGAAACTGATCTGATGGCGAGTATTAAAAATAATACTTGACTGGACAACTCGTTTTCCGCATGTTTGATATTTTACCTCAGTTTACCTCTATCAAGGTCAGTTTGTGTAATGGGTTCTCCAGCTTTGGTCAACTCTCTAGTGTTTTTAATCCGATTTGTTACTGTCTTTAGCGACTGCCATTTTTATGCCCCATTGGGAATTCTAGCTTTACGTTCAGTTTGCAGCTTGCCTAAACTGCATGAAAATTAACTTCTCTTATTTGCAGAGATCTCTGTGATGATCAATGAGGACTACACCGCTTTCGTTTCCTCCCATGTTTTAATTCGGAGCTCAAAGTTTTCCTCCTTTTGTGAAGCCGCATGGTCGACTGTATTTTCAACACAATATAAAGCGAAAGGACAGGATAACTGAATGAGAACACAGGTGTATTTTTCTTACTGTAAATTAGAAACCATTACCTGGCAACAGGAGCTGCCGACAATAAACATTTTCTTGTAAAGTGTGGATATTTTGTCGCCATCCTCATCACTTAATCAACAAGTTTTATCGATAACAGATTGTTCAATACTTAGCTGTTTTGATTTCAAACCTGTTAACGGATTGTTCGCGGTTATAATGAAGAAATATGAAGAAATATGCAAGCTGAATTTGTAGCCATTTTGCTTTGCCAAACCAGGCACAAGCGACAACTCAACGTGATGAACCAGATCAAAAGCCCGATAAAAATAATTGACCAGTCAGAGGCATCATTTAACAATAGCACAATTTCAAAACAAAAACAAACGATCGCATTGGATCAAGGGTGATAATGAACATTTAACCAAAATAAAGTAAGTTAGAGTTCTTTGAGAAAAACTTAATAAGCAACCCCCTCAATTAAGAGCTCTCCTACAAATAATTGCCCTCACTTTTTGGACAAATTTTTGGCACTTATTCGAGGAAAACATATGGTACAGTAAACACCCGCATATAAGAACAAATGGATTAAGAACACCAGACTGAAATTTGGCCAATAAAGCCCCATTTTTATAAGAACAAGATCAGCCTGAAAATTTTAACATGTTCTTATAAAATGGAAAAGTGTCATAATTACAAAACATGTAAGTTTATTTTAAAACGTAAAAAAAAATATTAAAAAATTTTTCCTGTACTCAGAGCACAATTAAAAGACTTAAAAAAGTGGAATATTTCGTTCGGATCAACTGAACTTCGTCAGCCACAATGTAAATTTGAAAGTTAAGAAGGGTTATATAATGGACCCGAGGGAGCTACGATAGTGTCATAGATTCTGGCTAATTCGAACCCATTGTCTCTGTTCAAGGAGGGCTTACGTAATTTTATCTCAATTGCCTCCCTTATGCGGCGTTTGAAAGTGTTACTTTCCGTGGCAAGTAACACTTTCAAACGCCGCATAAGGGAGGCAATTGAGATAAAATTACGTAAGCCCTCCTTGAACAGAGACAATGGGTTCGAATTAGCCAGAATCTATGACACTATCTTAGCTCCCTCGGGTCCATTATATAACCCTTCTTAACTTTCAAATTTACATTGTGGCTGACGAAGGTCAGTTGATCCAAACGAAATATTCCACTTTTTTAAGTCTTTTAATTGTGCTCTGAGTACAGGAAAAATTTTTTAATATTTTTTTTACGTTTAAAATCATGATTCCAGAGCAGGAAAACAATATTTTTGATTCTATGTAAGTTTATGTTTGCTGTCAGATAACTACATAACTCTATCAGCTATCAAGCTGTCTTGTTTTGGTATGGAGTACTTTTATTCTACAAAAATTATCTAGTTTATTTTCCTAAAATATACTAATTATACCTCTAGCAACATGTTTTGGATAGTATTACTAAATAAAAATTTAAGAACATTTTGAGGCTGATTTGTCACTAAGCACCTGATAAATAAGAACTCAATCAGCCTGACCTCTGAAATCGTGTGTTCTTATATGCGGGTGTTTACTGTATATATAATGAGGCAACTGTTACAATTATTCCACAAGTGCACAATGGATACTTGGAATAAAAAGCACAACAAAGACAAGGAAGTGTACAATCACTTTTCACCTTGATCATTGGCAAAAGCTGGCATTACTTTCTTCCATAAGAGCAATACTTAAACTGAGTGTACAAGACTCACGTTATCAATATTAAGAGAAGAATCATAAACATAATTTTGTCTTGCAGCTGCAGTCGCATTAGCAAGATTCTGCAAAGAGAAAAATCAAGTGTTAGATAACAATAATATTCATAATACATTGTTCTTGTTTTATAACTGAATTAATGAAGATCTTCAATGGAGCACTTTTCAATTGAGTGTCGTAAAACCAAAACCAAACCAATTACCCCAGCCAATCACAACAGACTGAAACAGTGCAATGAGCCAATCAGAATACAAACGAAATTACATGCAGCTGGTGCATGACGGCCAATCACTGAAGGAAGCAATGCAAAACCAGAGCAAATGCAATTTACTTTCAACACTCAATTGAAAACTGCACTAAGCAAAACTTTAAAATAAATTATAACAAAGATGATGATATCCTAAGTACTAAAGTATGAAATCTCATGGACAAAAAATGTTCTGAGACATAGCTAAGATCCTGCTCACCTGTAACTACTTTGACTAATGAATTGATTTATAAGTGAAATCTTTCCACTGTCACATGGTGGAAGATTTAAAATTAACATAAGGAACCTGTCACGTTTTCATTGATTTTTTCAATTTACGTGAAGGAGTCCTTAGACGCCTTCTAATCGACTACAAGGACTTACTATTTATTGGCGAGAACCCCAAAATTACAAAATAAAACAAAGAATAAAAATCTAGAATGACGCCTGCCTCGCATTTTGTATTTTTCTGTTACATTCTTTTTTTACCTTTACAAATAAGCTTACTATTTCAAAAAATTATCGCCAATGGCTAGTCGCATGACTGTAAATTGAGAACTTTGGAATAAAATAGGATCTTTTGCTAACCTAACGCCAACAACAATAAGCTAGTAATTTTCACATCGTACATTTTGTTTACATTTACAAAGCGCTGGCGACGCGACAAAATTTGAAAAAATCGAATCACCTGTGCAAGCAAAAATTCGCTCGTGTAGCCAGCCGAAAATATAACGTACAAACTGTATCCCAATCGGTCCGGATTTTGTCCAGCTAAAATTGAAGCGAGCTTAAAAAACACAGTCTAAATGGTCAACAAGCGAAATGACATATTTTCCCGTTCCAGTGAAGCTGAAAAGTCAGTCACAAATACAAGATGCTCATCGAATCTGATAAAAATTTAATGAGGCTTAAGATGGAAGCGAACGCTAACTTCGAAATTCTCCAAAAAAAAGTTTTTGCTTGAACATTTCACGCACTTTTTCAGAACGCTATACTGATTATAAAGAAATTGAGAATCCATTAGCACTATCACAAGGTACACAAGAAATTATGGCTTGGCTGACTGCATCTTTTCCCATTTAATTTATGGCGAAAAAGCAAAACAACTGTTCGCGAGTAGAGGAAACCAGCTTGCTGCTTTAGAGTGCGCCAATATCACCATAATATTGCAGTTTAGAGTTAAAAAATAATGTGTTTTACTCCTCGAAAATTTACTCATAAGCATTTATGCGACACTCAGACGGCGGAAACAAACCTTTACGGACTGAATTTTCTTCTGCAAAACAGCCTGAAGGTGTACTTTCGCCGTATTGACAATTCTCATCCCATCTTTCTTCTCGACCTTTAGGTCCTGTTCATGGCCTTTGTATGCCTGAAAACCAAAAATTAGCGCGAAAAATAGCGGGTAAAGCGAACGACTGGTAAAATTACTGGTATTGTTTCCGCTATTAACAGCATACAGAAGTTACATAAAGCGTGAGCAACGCTAAAAAAAGCAAACAACAGAGCGCTCACCACTTGAAGTCGGTTGAAACTGGTCGCATTGTTGAACAAATCCACCAGTTTATTTCCAGCATCCTTTCCCCATCTCTCAACACTGTAAAAATTAAAAAAGAAAATCCCCCTCACATCTTTGCGTTGCTCTGAAAATTCTCACGCTTTTAAGCCCCAACTTACTCGTCGATGTCAAATGTTACAGCTGTTCCTGCTGACGCACAAAAGACACAGAAAAGAACGACGAGCCGTGTAAAATTGACCGCCATCTTCAAAAAAAGCCACTGACTCTATTTATCCAAATTTGAACTCCAAAATCCGCTTGGCTCGAGCCGTGCAACTTATTAACATAGTTTTTGGGCTTTCCTGGCAGCCATAATTGCCTCCCAGAGACAAATAAGGAGATAAAGTCATTCATTTTTAAAGAATATTTTTCACATGACAGGTGCGAAGAAGAACCCTATTGGTCGAGGGAAGCAGAAGGTATATTAGCATTTGAAGAAGTTCCCCGACTTTTCAAACGCCATTTTGGCGGTTGCTATGTAACATGATGGGACACAAAATATTAGGGAATAATTACCGTCTTCATCTCCTTCAAATAAACTTAAGTTGCTTTTCGCGCGTCAAAAAAGGACTTTCGATTGTATATCGCCGCCAAAAATACAAGCGCTATCATGATGACAAATTATCAGCCAGAAACTTGGTGATTAAAAGACATATAGATGATCTTTTAAACAGACCTGGTTAATGCAAAATTTTCCCTTATAGGAAGGAAAGTATTTCAAAAGTTTAGGTATTTACATTATGATAGAAAATGTTGAAAACTGCCTGGGTTTCCGTAAATGTAAATAAGTTTAAGCTTTAGCCCAGCTGACTTGCAGTCTGTCCAATTTAACTAAGCGTTTTCTACATGATCAATGTTATCTTTATCTTGATACTGAAGTCCAAAAGAAATTATGACACATTATGTTGTATTCTTTCGAAAAAATATCAATAACACTTTACAGCATACCTGAACAATCGAGCTTGAATCAGCCCACACTGCCCACACAGTCAACTTGCAAACTACCCGCCATGTTTTACCAGAACGACAAAGTCCTGGGTTCGAGTCTTTCCAGTGCGCAATGCGTGCAAAAGCGATGGATTCTGTGCCTTTCTGCAAACAAAAAAGTGTTTCAAGTGCCCCTTTGTCTCGTCTCCCTGTCAAATAAGTCTTTGAGTGATTAATCAAAATACGTCATCTGTAATTTCTCATTATTACAATCTTCTATCACAACTGAAACCGGAAAATAAAATTTGGTTGCTTTATCAGCGCTTGAAGGTCACTCTTGTATTAAGGTCTGTGTATCATTCTCAGTTGTCAGTTTAAAGGTACGTTTCAGCCAATTTTTGTGAATCATCAGATATTCTGCAATCGAATATTTGCTTCAAAGTTCCTTCTATTTTAGGAATATTAATCACTTCTCTGATGACTTTGACCAAGACTGGCGTCTTCTTAAATTCTGAACTTTTGAACATTTTACGGTTCCACGCAGGCAGCCGCATTTCAGATTTAATAGCATTTAGAGATCGATCGATAACCAGTGCTACAAAAACGTGTTTGATTCGTTCATGAGAGAGCTCTGACTCGATTCTACTGAGCGGAAAATTCACTTCGCTCGCAAATATCAAACGGAAACAGCCACTGAGGCTCATTCGCCAAGCTCTTTGGAACAAAGAAAATAGATGATGGAGAAAATTCTTTTAATTTTACATTAAGGAACTAAAAGTTGATAAGTACAGGAACGAAAGAAGTCATATTATACTTGAATATTCATCATTCACACTTGAATTTAAGTCAGCCTTGAACGTGTTAGAATTTTTCCGCAATGTCGTTGGATTTTAGGCATCAAGCATAAGTGGCAGCCACTTTGTGATATTGGTTTCATTTTGCCCGGGTAGTGTATTAGGGCAGAAAAATTGCCGATCGGTGCGAGATCAGTTTGTGAGCTATCTTTCATTGAGAAGGTATTAAAACCTTCATAAACGCTGGCTGAAAACATACTTTAAACACTAAAATGTGTTTGTTATATCAAGTCTACCCGTCTTTGCTGAGAAATCATTTCATATTATTTTAGGATTAAAAAGCGACTTCGAGGTGGCGTGATGATGTCACTTTTCAAAATCTCAGTTGATCCAATATAGTTTGAACTGACAAATTTATAAACAAAATGTAAGTAAATGCAAGTATCAACCAGTCAGCTTAATAAAGAAATTAAGGGTACATATGAATGTTGTGCCGCGTAGCACTAGGAACACAAATAGTGGAATAGAGAATTAACTCTGAAGTGTAAGTTAAAGTGCTACTTATCGTCCCCGACTTTCTCTGTGCGACCTTGTAGCTCAGTGGCAGAGTAACGGTAGATCTAATCCGGAGGTCGTGGGTTCGATTCCCACCGAGGTCAAAAGATTTTTTCTTTGCCTCGTGTGGTTCCCTGTTTCCCTTTACTAGGGCTAACGCCCAGTGGGTTATTCATGGGTTTAAGAAGCACTTTAACTTACACTTCAGAGTTAATTCTCTATTCCACTATTTGTGTTCCTAGTGCTACGCGGCACAACATTCATATGTACCCTTACTTTCTCTTTGCCGCGATTCACCATCTAAAATCGTCCCCGACTTTCTCTGTGCGACCTTGTAGCTCAGTCGGCAGAGTAACGGTAAATCTAATCCGGAGGTCGTGGGTTCGATTCCCACCGAGGTCAAAAGATTTTTTCTTTGCCTCGTGTGGTTCCCTGTTTCCCTTTACTAGGGCTAACGCCCAGTGGGTTATTCATGGGTTTAAGTAGCACTTTAACTTACACTTCAGAGTTAATTCTCTATTCCACTAATAAAGAAATTAGTTATTTTGACAACAGAATGATACTGTAAACCTTAAAAGGACTGTTCAATTTTAAACAGGTGCTATTAGTGAAGATACCTAGTGTATGGATAACTTGACTATTTTAAAAAAGCGGATGAATTGCAGGGACCGCCTTAAACGTAAAGCCATTAAAACTAACGATCCATCTACTTGGAACCAATTTAGAACGATGAGAAATCAAGTGAATCGGGATATTAATACTGCTAAACAGGCTTACTATAAAAATGTCTTCAATAATTGCTCTGGAGATCAACGCAAAACAAGGAAAACTATTAACGAACTTACTTCACGCAAGTCGAATGAAACCGTAATAAACGAGATAGACTACAACGGACAAAAATAAAAAAACTAAGCTGATGTGGGAGAAATGTTAAACTCTTTTTTTACAGAAATTGGGCCTAACCTTAGCAGACATGTAACGGAGGTTGATAATTCCTTCGAAGACTTTCTTAGTCGAACTGATGAAAATTTCATTTTTGAAAAAACAACAACTGCACAAGTTTTTTCACTCCTATCAAAACTTTGCCAGTCAAAGGCAACTGGATTAGATAACATTTCGGCGAAATTATTGAGGCAATGCCCTGACTTACCCTCTGAATCTCTTACTGTAATATTCAATCAATCCTTGATAAGTGGCATCTTCGCTGATGAATGGAAATCTGCTAGAGTCACTCCATTGTACAAAAACTCCGGGAAGCGTAATGAGCCGACAAATTATCGACCAATATCTGTAATCCCAGTCATAGCCAAAGTTTTTCAGCGAATAATTTATGATCAGGTATTTATATCTAGGTATATCTAAGTAAGAATAGTCTTCTGACACGTCACCAATCCGGTTTCTGTTCTCTACACTCTACGGTTACGGCACTACTTGAGGCTACTGATAGTTGGGCTATGAATATTTATCGTGGTCTCATCAACGCTGTTGTCTTTTTAGACCTTAAAAAGGCCTTTGATACAGCTGACCACGAGATTTTGTTACGTAAATTGCAATATTATGGGATACGTCAGTCCAGTTACAAATGGTTTGCCTCTTACTTAGATAACCGTACTCAAATTTGTCAAATTAATTGTTGTAAGTCAACCCCGAAATCTTTGAAATGTGACGTTCCCCAAGGAACAATCCTAGGACCACTACTTTTTCTATTATATATCGATGACGTACCAAATTGCTTACAATTTTCGCAACCAAGAATGTACCCTGATGATACCAGCTTGACGTTTGCTAGTGCCGACGTTCATTATGTAAATGATTGTCTTAATTATGATCTAAACAAACTGTACACTTGGTTATCAGTTAACAAGCTTACCTTGAACCTGGCAAAAACCGAGTTTATGCTAATTGCATCCAGACAGAAGTTATCGAATCTTTCAGATTGTCCTTCTCTAGCTATAAATAACATGACCGTGGAGCAGGTAGTATCAACTAAATCTCTTGGGGTCTGCATCAATCAAACTTTAAATTGGGTAAGTCATATAGAAAATATCTGCAAAAAGATTGCTTCTGCCATTGGTGCAATAAAGTGCATACGACATCACATCCCTTTTAATATTGTAGTCAATGTTTACAATAGCCTTGTTCAGCCTCACTTCGATTATTGTACCGTCGATTGCATCTACCCTTCATCTACCCGTGAACGCACGCACCGAAAACATGTTTTCACGTATGTCAAACGTCTGCGTTTCAGGTGTCAAACTTTCAAAGTTTTCCCGCCCAAATGTGAAGTTCCTTCGGTGTTCTCGTGGTTCAATTCACTGTCAACGCAGTCAAGAAATCTGAGGAAAGTCAGCGAAAATCCGTTCACTGATAGCTATGATATATATTGAAAGTAGGACGCCTATTTGATAATTTCTTCCTTTCTTGTTGACTAAAAACATATTCCAACAAGTAGTGAAACACTAGCTGAAACTTTACATTTGGGCGGGCAAACTTTAAAGTTTGACACCTGAAACGCAGACGTTTGACGTCAAGTGAAAACATGTTTTGAGCACGTGCGTTCACGGGTAGATGCAATCGAAGGTAGTGAGGTGTGGGGAAACTGTAACAAAGGCCTTCTGATAGACTTCAAAAGCTTCAAAATCGGGCAGCCCGAATTTGGATGAAAGCTTCTTATGACAGTAATTTGAATGAATTGTTCCGGGCACTACGGTGGCGAGAACTCTGGCATCAAAGATTAGAAAATAAATCTATTATGTTGTACAAAATCATACATGACATGACGCCTGAATATTTAAGATCTAGTTTTGTTTTTCGAGATAGTGTGAATTCTTATTATTTGAGGAATACTGAAAACGCACTAGCTCTTCCAAAACCCCGCACTGATTACCTAAAGAGAAGTCTTTCGTACAGTGGAGCTCAGTTCTGGAACAGTTTACCCCCGGAATTGAGACAAGCGACTTCCTTGAGAGATTTTAAGAATAAATTGAGTCGCCACAGTTTTAAGTAAGTTTTAAAGTGCCTATGAAGTAAAAAATTTTCTTTCGAATTTTTGAAGTTTCTCGTGTCTTGATTACGAAATGACAAAAGAAATTTGACAGCATCAACTAAAGCCGATTTTTTTGCTCTCCAAAGAACCTCAAAATTCACTAAATCGTGTCCCTTGGACTGGGAACGAATCTTTGCTCAGAACAATGCTGATGACGTAGGAAATGCCACGACTCTCGTGTCTTCTGAAGCATTTCCTACGTCACACCTTTGTAATACGATATTTTGGCCGCGCGCAAGATGGAGACACTTTTTGGCGCCAAATTTAAAACTTTCGGTTCGATTTATTCCGCGCTGTAAATGTTTTATTGCCTAAAACCTAAATATTAAGAATAAGAAAATGATAAATTATTATATCAGAACAAGAAATTTTTGACTTCATAGGCACTTTAAGTAGTTTAAGTAAGATTTTAAATAAGGCCTCCAAGAAAAGCAGCCTTTATTGTTTTTTTATTTTTATTTTTATTTTTTATTCTCTTATGATTGTAATTAAGTAGATAGAGAGTTAGTTGATAGTAATTAATTAAGCTGATGGAAATACCGTGTATAAATAAAGTTATCTTATCTTATCTTATTTTATCTTATACCACACTACACTTTAAACATGCATTATTAATACCGTAAAAGCTCTATTAAGCCCCCCGTCTCTATTAACCCCCTATCTCTAATAAGCGCCCCGTTTGCAAGTCGGTTTTTGTAATAAGTCCCCCCTCTCTAATAAGCCCCCCCCCCCCCCGAAAAAAAAGTTTGGGACACGAGATTTTGTTATTAGTCCCCCCTATTCCCTCTTACGAAATCCACTTCGTGCGGCCCAGTTGGTTTGTTTTTGAACAAATACACACTCAAACACACGATACTGTTTGCTGTTCTGTATTAAATACTATAGTTTCACTGTAGTTGTTTGAGTTTTGTACAAAAAAATATTTTAAGACGAAACAGCATGTTTAAGATTTGAAATAAGCCCCCCTCTCTAAAAAACCCAACCAATCAGACGGCCCAATAATTTCTCAGTGTTGGACTGGGTATTGTCCCAAATGATCCCTCGTTATATTGCAAGCCTTCATGTTAAGTCGTGCAATAAGCCTCTTATTAACCAAGCTTCCCTGCGACCGTACTGGGAGAATATTGGCACTCGGTCTTTTTTGTACGGAAATCCGAAGGGCCGATATTATCCAATTACGTTCCTCGCACTTAGATAATAAGATATAATATAAAACATATATAGGCAACCAAAGCTTTACATGTCTTAGCAAAAAAGTTTAAAGCCGTATGAATTTCTTCTTTTAATTTCTTCTTTGATTTATTTGTCTTTACTTTATTTTAGTTTATTTTTCTAAGTTTGGCGCATTAAGACTACGGCTAGCAGTGACATTGTTAAGACTTGAAGCAACATAAAAGCAAATCAGAGAACTGGGCTGATGGGGAGACATTAGATTTTTAAAATGACAATTGGAGAGACGAGGATATCTTTTTAAAGTAGCTACGCCACAGTCTTTGGCCGGATTTTGGAAAGTTTAGCCTCAATTTTTCAATCCGTTCTCCATCCTTCACTATTCTCACCATATTTGCATTTATTCTCGTCTCTTTGGTGCTTATCTTCCCTCACGAATTGTTATTTCATTGTTTCCCATTATTTAAATGCATTTTATGTCTCTAATAATGACCCAAAATGTCGTGACCGAGCTCCTTTAACCGGTTGCGCATATCTTTACTTTTAAAGGACCGACGAGGAAAACACGGAGAACTGAGAGAAAGAGAAATATGTCTCTGACGACCAAAGGCAGGTGTGAAGATAGAAAGAAGGGCGGCTCAAAATTTGGAGCCGTGGAAAGAAAGGTATTTGCTCGCAAACTTCGGCAACCGGGTGTATATATGATACTTGGAGATGTGAGAAAGAGAGAGTTGCCCAAATGAAGAGCCTGTATGCAGTCTGCCGTTACATCAAGACTTGACTCAATGCCAATAAAACTCGCTACGAACGCGTTTTACTTAGTGTGGAAACGCAACCGTTTATAATTGGTCAAATAAGTCTTTGTGGTGTATATACGATACTTAGAGATGTGCGAAGTAAAAGGTATGCCGGTTAACTTGCAATCTCGTCCCTCAAGTCTTCGTCCTTTACTGCACACGCACGCAGAAACGAGTGACTTTCGAATTCGAATGATCCGTTAGGCTTAGGATTTTGATTGGCTTATTCAAACAATGCAAAGACCGGAAGTGAAGTGAACTCAAACATGGCGCTGAACTCTAAACATGCCCAATACAAGCGGAAGTCCCGTATTTTCGGACTTACGGATCAGAACTTTCCATAGTCGTTCGTTTCTCGACCGCTGGACAAGGGTACGAGATTGGTTAACTTGGGAAAACACGATCGTCCGGTAGTCCGTCTGAGAGGGAGTGTTTGTGGTGACATCGACTGGCATTCATGGCGGTTTACAATTCTTCTCTAGGATGAGATCGGCCACCCACCCAACCCACACATGTATGTCAATGACAGATGAAAGATAGAGATAGACCACCACACCGGGAACTACAATGTACGTACCCTACTCTTTTCAAACAGTGTGCGGGTTTTCAAACGTCCCACAGATTATTAGGAACAAGTGTTGTGAGTCGGGCCCTACGGTAAGTCGTCCTTATCCAAGAAGACTAGAAAGTTTAACCGTTTGAAGATGTAATTACACAAGCAGCACTTTCTCCTCAATTATTTAAAGACCCTGAGTGTTGGTCCGGCCGGGGTTTGAACCCGCGACCTCCCGCACGGTAGTCCGGTACTCTCACAACTGAGCTAACCGGTCGGCGACGTTTCGAAATCAGAGCGAAAGTCATCATCAGTCAGGTGACTCTGATGATGACGATGACGATGATGACGTACTGTTTGATTGGTTGGTGGTTGACTTTTTCTGACAGGCTGTTAGGTTAGCTGCCTCTGACCGGGCTTTTTTGGGATCAGAAAGCTGGGAACAGCGCGCTCCTTACCTTTCTATCTCTCCCTATTCTTTGCGTTCATTCCTACCGTCTGAAAACCTGAAGCAGACTTAGCTACGTGTACATGTCCCCCAATAACTGTTATTAAATTGAAAGCTTGGGTTGAGACAAACATGGCGATATTTCGTCCTCAATCACATAGATCCGAAACCCCGTGAGGTTGGGCATCGTAAGCCCCTTTTCTCCATGATTTCTTGTTCTGTTGAATACTGCTCTTAAATATATTATTACCTCTTTCTGAGATGAAACAAAATGTTAGCTAAATTCAATATACGATGAAAAGATTATTCAACAAACCACTCCGCCTTTTAGTGAAGAAAACACGATTAAAACTTTAGGTCACTAGTGATTCAAAATACTGAGAGTCATTCCAGTGGAACGATAGTGTGGAAAAAGCGCCAAAGCTGCACTCATTAATAACAGAAAATAAATATTATATGGTCTCATCCAACTCAAAACTGTCACTGAATTGGAATAGTGTTGGCTGTTAACATGGAACAGTTTTGGAAGAATGAATCTTTGCTAAAAATGTTTTGCATTTCTCAGTTCACCAGAGGAATGGTGGGGAAAACCGCACTACAAAACAGAGCCGTTCAAGAAAAACACCATCATGTGGGCATTGGAGCGGATTTCAATCAAGGACTCTTCAAAACAGCCTTGAATTGCTTTGAGTCTCTTCTTACCAACGCTAAGGTCGCAAGGAACAAGTACGGAGAAGGATGCACATATACATACCTTGGTGTTCTTTACCGTCATTTTGGTAATCCCAAAAAAGCAGTCGAGTTCCACTTGCAAGCTCTTACCGTGGCTAAACAAGTTGGAAACAAAGCTTTGGAAGGAGAGGCATATTCTAACCTTGGTCTTGCTTATTGCTCTCTCGGTGATTTCAAAACAGCTATCGAGTACCATCAGCACCATCTTAGTATCACCAAACAAGCCGGAAACAAAGCGTTAGAAGGAGAGGTATATCTGAACCTGGGCCTTGCTTATGACTCTCTCGGTGATTTCAATACAGCTATCGAGTTCCAACGGCAAGCTCTTAGCATCGCTAAACAAGTCGGAAACAAAGATTTGGAAGCAAAGGGATATGGCAACCTAGGTCTTGCTTATCACTCTCTTGGCGATTTTAAAACAGTTATCGAGTTCCAACAGAAAGTTCTTAGCATAGCTAAACAAGTTGGAAACAAAGATTCAGAAGGTAAGGCATATGGTAACCTTGGTCTAGCTTATAACTCTCTCGGTGATTTCAAGACAGCCATCGAGTACCATCAGCAAGATCTTAGTATCGCTAAGCAAGTTGGAAACAAGGATTCAGAAGGAAACGCTCATATGAATCTTGGCATTGCTCATGACCGTCTCGGTGATATTAAAACCGCTATCGAGTTCCTTCAGCAAGCTCTCATAATCGCCAAACAAGTTGGAAACAATGATTTGGAAGGAAAGGCACATCTGAACCTTGGCAATGCTTACCACAATCTCGGAGATCTCAGGCCAGCTATAAACTACTATCAGCATGCTCTTAGTATCGCTAAACAAGTTGGAAACAAAGATTTAGAAGGAATAGCATGTTGTAACCTTGGTCTTGCCTATCACTCTCTTGGATGTATTCAGACAGCCATAGAGTACCATCAACACACTCTTCGCAATGCTGTGGAAGTTGGAAACAAAATCATAGAAGCAACGGCGTATGTAAACCTTGGTGCTTCTCATTGGTCTCTTGGCGATATCTGTAGAGCTGAGGACTTTTGCAAATCTAGTGTAAGATTATTTGATGAAATAAGGAATCTTCTTAAATCGAATGACGAATGGAAAATCGGTCTTCGAAATCAATATGAAAGCATCTACAGGCAGTTATGGCTCGTTCAGCTGAGACAAAACAAAGCTGGAGAGGCACTTTTTACAGCTGAGAGAGGACGAGCACAAGCTCTGATGGATCTCATGGAATCACGATACGGCGTAAAGTCAGCTCAGCCAAAGTCAGATGAACATATCTCTAGCAGAGTTTCAAACTACCTTACATCAATGACGATATTTTTTGCAGAGGGACCAAACTCACTCAATTTCTGGGTGCTGCAGAAGGCGCAGCAGTACCAGTTTGTGCAGAAGGTAATCAGTGATGGTTTAGAGTCTTTGACTTTCAAGGCTTACAAACAGATTGGTGTTTTTGATGAATTCATGTGTTAGAATCGTTCCTTAGATGAAGAGTCTGAAGAGGTTTCCCATCGAAATCTGGATGGAAAACAACTGCCATCAGCAGAAGGCGAAGGCGATGCTTTGAGCCTTTTGTCTGACGTTGTCATTGGCCCAAAATCACACTTGATAAAAGATGATGAACTCGTCTTCGTCCCTGACGGTCCAATGTTTCTGGCTCCTTACTCCGCACTCATGGACCACCAATCCAGGTACTTGTCTGAATCAGTTCGTATTCGGCTGGTTCCTACACTGACCAGCTTAAAGCTGATGGCAGAGTGTCCTAAAGAATACCACAAAACGTCTGGCGCGCTACTTGTTGGTGATCCATGGGTACAAGATGTTCGCATTCAAGGCAGAGCAATAGATCAGCTTCCGTTTGCGAAGAGCGAGGTAGAGATGATCGGCAAGATTCTCAACATAGCGCCTCTCACCGGCAAACATGCAACGAAAGCTGAAGTGTTGAGAAGGCTAAACTCAGTCGCCTTAGTACATATTGCAGCTCATGGTCGGGCGGAAACCGGTGAAATTGTTTTGTCTCCAAACGAGATGCTTAAAGCAACCCAAAAGCACGAACCCAGCGAGAAAGACTTTCTCCTGACGATGGCTGATGTGCTAAATGTAAAATTGCGAGCAAGACTGGTTGTGTTAAGCTGCTGTCACAGCGGCCGAGGCAAGATTAAGGCTGAAGGAGTGGTAGGTCTTGCACGTGCCTTCTTGGGGGCTGGCGCTCGCTCCGTCCTTGCGTCACTGTGGGCGATTGATGACGAAGCCACTCTGGAGTTCATGAGGCGCTTTTACAAACATTTAGTCAGAGGACAAAGTGCCGGTGAGGCTCTAAACCAGGCCATGAAACAGATGCGCGAATCAGACAACTTCAGTGGTGTCAAACATTGGGCTCCGTTTGTGCTGATCGGTGATGACGTCACATTGGATTTTAGCCAGTTGAGGTGAGAGTCTCATTTTGAGCTGCATGAGTGCAATTACCTTATTTAAACATAGATCCGTTTTGATTTTCTATCCTGGTCCCAAACCTCCAAGGCAGTGTCCCTAACTCAAAGTTGGCTTTTTTTTTCCTTCAGGAACGCGAACGATGTCTAACAAAGTCCATGAGACTAAGGTGAATACACTTTTCTAGCGTGGCTCAAAGACAATTGAAATGAGTAATGGGGGCTAGTTTCTAAATAAACTATTGTGATGCACCGGTGGGGAAGTGGTACACGAACATTTGGTTTATCAAATTAGTTGATAGCGTAAAATGGACACCGTAAAGAGATTCAAACGCTGACGTTTTGAGTGCTAGCCCTTCGTCAGAGCGAATTTAAGAATTATGGGTTGTGTGTGAAATAAGTCTATTGTTGACCCATGTATTCACCTGCTGCTAAGCTGCAATATTTATTTTTCCGCTACTATTTATGCTTCTATATGGCAGGGGCGGATCTAGGGGAGGGGTGCAGGGGATGCGCACCCCCTTCCTCCTGAGATGAACTGCGGCTTTCTAATATAGTTCAGTTTTTCAGTTCTTTATTTTTCTAATAAATATTATTTACAAGTTGGACATTCCCACAGTTAGCTAGCAGTATTCTACAGAAAAGAAGAGAAAACTACGTTGGTATATTGGTATTGAAGTGAAACATGGTGTTCCCCCTCCTAAGAAAAATCATGGGTCCGCCCATCTATGGCAACATCTCTATTTGTTACGATACTATTTCAACCTTTAATTTCTTTTATCGACACCAAAAGAATGTGATTGTAACTTACTGGCCTCGCTCTATAAGAAGGATAGGTACGATGGTGCCAGTTTTGCTGCAAATTTCCCCTCTTTTCAGTTTCACGATCAGCTCAACAGGACCTGTTCATCTTAGGTGTATCACGTGCCCATTTGTAGCTGGTCTAAAGCACGATCGCCAGGGTGGGTGTAGTCCTAAGGGCCTGTTTATATGAGGTTTTACAGCCTAGGGCTTTCCACAAGTTTCTCGAGATTTCTCAAAAAGTTGCCCGTAATTTCTCAAAACGTTGCTTAAACGTTGCTCAAGAAAAAAGTCAAAAGTTGCTTTTTGTAACGAAAGTTGCTCAAAAGTTCCTTAAAAAACAAAACAATTTTTTGTTGCTCTCTTCCTTTATTTGGTTTGATGCAAGAATATGTAAATTATACAACAAAAGTAGAATTTCTAAGAATGTTTGTGCACTTTTTGCGGCGTAACCAGCGTTGCTAAATAACTTTGTCCTCAATTAAAACCAAAAATGTATGAGTAAAGACTACGCATCAATATTACGCGTTCTCTTGAAATTGCCGCTCCCACTGGAGTACTCAGTCTTGCTCCTGCTTCTGCAGCTACCCTCGAAGGATCTGAATGACCTTCTTCACCTGAGACACTCGAGTCAGTCGAGTGTGAATCTTCGTCCACCATTCTGAATTTTCTTCAAAAAACCGATGACCTAGCCGCCTGGCTGCATGCATCTTGCTCCCATGAGGCCATGATCTGCCCCAGAGGGGAGGGGGCCTCTGGCACCTTTTTCACAGGAAATTCATAAATTGACTACTAAAAAATTGTGAAATATGGAAGCAAGACCGATTTAAGCTTTAAAAGCTGCTCCGATTTTTCAGAATTAGTAGAGAACTAGAAATTGCTCAGAATGCAAAAAGTTGCTCGAAATACGAGAAGTTGCAACTTGTGGAAAGACTTATTCCAGCCCTCCTGCCGAGATCTCGATTTCGTGAGCCATGAGGCATGAGGCATGAGCCGAGCCAGCCCGGTAAAGCGGGCCACCCCTCCTAACCGGGTTTGAAAACCTCACATAAAGGGCCTGTTTATGTGAGGTTTTCCAGCCCGCCTGCCTAGTTCTCGGTTTCTTGAGCCGAGATCTCGGCAGGCGGGCCAGCCCTCCTTCTCATATAAACACAACTAGAATTTTATAAAGAAGTAAGGCATGAGCTGAGCCAGCCCGGTAAACCTCATATAAACAGGCCCTAAGAAGATCTGGTTGAGGTGACATTGACTGACCTTTAGATAAACTAAGAGGAAGTCATCATCGAGGTAAAAAAGTCAAATGCCACCTCAAGCAGAGCTTTGCATACAAACAAAAAACAACCTCCATAGATCAATTTATCATGCAGCATTTAGTAAATATGCGAGGTTTCATAAGAATTCGTCGTTTGCTGATTACAATGGTAAAATACACACTCTTTACAGACAAGATTTTTCTTCAACGCTTCTATGATGCACCGATCACAGTTGTATTTGATTTTTTATGCCAAGTATTTTTTAGCTTCAAACATATCTCAAGACTGATTTGTTTCGCGCGAACTTGTTGGCCAAGAATAGGACGTCGAATGTTTGAATGAGTCTGCTTCAGCCAACGGGCTAGGTACAAGAAGTTCACTTTTTATCATAACTTTTTACAACTTGGAAATAAATATTTTTGTTTTTACAATTGAGTGATTGCTATACCATGTACTGGTTTCATCTGGAGATGTTACATGTATAGCTACGATGATGAACAATTTTACTGTAATGCATTCACATTTGCCTATTCTCCTTGTACGTGTGTTTTCATAACCAGTAACCACGACGGTGTCCTCATCGAGGGCTTTTATTTCCTTTCTTGTGCGTGTGTATGTCATACGAAAAATATCATAAGCAGGCTGTGTAGTTTCACAGAAGCGTAAGCATTTTTTGATGTTCCGGTAAGAGGCTATGATACATTAAAAGCGAAACTCTACCCTCATTTTTCAGGATCAGCGTAATCACTCATGATGTAGCCATTTACAAGCAAGCCGTTGAGAACACAAACAATCGCAAGCTGGGAAGCCGTTGTATATTTTAGTGATGATGGTATTCTTCGTCGTCGGCTTGGTATTCATCATGTTACTGAACCCTGCGCAGACGTTTTTGGGCTCGTCACTCACCCAATTTTTACTCGGGCTTCGTAGAACGCCTCTTTTCCCCCCGGGTTACCAAATATCGTTCCTGTGGGAACGATGGCTTTGAAAACCTGCAACTTTCCCAAATCCCGGACTATGGTTGAAATGAACCACTGTCGTTGCCAAAAGGTCACTTTTGGAGACTTTATCACCCTGGAAACTGACCTAAACTCCCAATTTTCATTTAATGTGACTGTTTATTCTCTTGCAAAACCAAAATCGCTCTCGGACAACAGCAAAATTCACGCAACTTTGTCTTGAAGTTTTGAAAACAAAAATTCCTATTGAGGTTAAAAGTTTACAATGGCGGCAAACTTCGACTCCAGTTCTTGCAATCTATTCCACATTTTCCTGCTCACTTCTTTAGCGCGACCCTGAAGCGCTATTTGATTTCACTTGCTCTCACTGGTCTGCCGTGTTCGCGTTTGTGACCCAAAGGAATTCTGGGATTTTTTGGATAACGGGCGCATGACAGTCCGCCAATTTCCATTCAGATATTTTTACAAGTGTCGAGCCACCCGGTCCTGCTGACAAAATATTGCACCGATTGCATTATTTACAAGTTAAAACTCGCCAAAATTGCCATGCCAGGTCCCGGAATCCACTCTCAAAAGGGCTAAAGACACAACTTCACTCCATGAATTTCCATCACTCGCTCGAATACTTCGGGCGGCCCAATTCGTGTAAAATTGCTTCTCACCTCTGTTTTCTTTCAAAGGATTGCCTCTACCCATCAACCCAGCTTTATGATGCCAGGCAGGTGGCTTCTGGGGTGGAAAATGGCTCGAAAAACAGAGAGTATAAAAGCAAGGGCCGATACAACGTAGAATGGTTTTAAGTTTTGTGTACTATATTTCGGCTGGCCAAACCAGCCTTCTTCAGGTACAATGAGAATTTACATTGGAAGGGGTGTTTATGTAGTTATATACCGGAAACACGTAGAACTAAAATGATTGACAGTGTAAAATAAAATACTAGAAAAAAGGTCTAAAAAAAGATAAACTTGTAAGAAAAAATTAACTAATATGTTTCTTCGCGGATGTTAAGACCTTCAGGATCAATTGTTCTGCCTTTTGAAATTAAAAAAGCTTCTCTGGCCTTACGGATTGAGTCTCTGTTAGAAAATATTTTCTCAATGGGGATTAATTGCATGTCATTAGCAGTGTGGTTAGGAGAGGAGAGGAAATGTTCCGCGACTGTGGTAGGTTTAGATTTGGTGTTAGGGTTATCTATGGTACGGCGGTGTTCATTAAATCGGTCTTTTAAACGTCGTTTAGTCTCGCCTATGTATTGTAAATTACAGCGGTTGCATTGAATCATGTAAATGAGGTTTTTAGTGTCACAGGTCAGGTTAGATTTAATATGGCGCGTTTCACCTGTAGAAGAGAAAGTATAGCTTGTGAGTCCATCTGAAATGTAGGGACAAGTAGCGCAATTTTTACCGCAACGGAAACAACCGGAAGGGAGTTGTAGGTGTGAATTAGTAGAATTAGAAGAAAGTTTAGCTGTGACTAGTAAGTCACGGAGATTAGGGCAACGTCTGAAGGCAACAACAGGCAAATGCTGAAAAATGTTTTTGCAGCGGTTAGAAGATAGCAGTAAATTGTAATGTTTTTTGATGATGCTAGAGATGTGAGGAAGTGATGGATTAAAGGTCGTTATAAAAGGTATACGTTTCGGTTTGTTGACGTCTTTGGTTTGTAAAGTGAGTCTGCGGGGGATGTCGGCGGCACGTTGTATTTGTTTAGTGATGAAATTGCGGCTGTAACCGCGTTTGAGAAGATATGTAGTAAGTTGAGCAGCGCGAGTATTAAACGTTTCGTCGGTAGAACAAATACGTCGTAAACGGAGTGCTAGACTGAAAGGAATGGCTTTTTTAGTATGCATTGGATGGCAAGAAGAATAGAGTAAGTGTTGGTGCTTGTCTGTAGGTTTAGTATAGAGGTCGGTACAGATATGACCGTCGTTGGTTAATGAGACATTAACGTCAAGGAAAGGTACGCTAGTAAAAGAGTGTGAACTGGTGAATTTTATGGTAGGGTGAACGTTGTTAAGATAATCGATGAAAATTTTTAAATTATCCAGACCTTCAGTCCAGATCATAAAAATATCATCGATATATCGCAGCCACGTGTGGGGTTGAAAAGGGGCATTTTCCAAAGCGTTGGCCTCGAAATACCCAAGAAAAAGGTTAGCAAAAGAAGGGGCCATTTTAGTGCCCATGGCTGTGCCGTGGACTTGAAGGTAGTGGTTATCATTAAAAGAAAAGTTGTTCATGGTGAGAATCATGCGAATGAGGTCACAAAGTGTGCCGGTGGGAATGATATTGTGAGGGGAAGTACGTAGAAAGTGATCACAGGCATTAATACCTTCATTATGTGGAATATTAGTGTATAATGATGAAACATCAAGTGTAACTAATAGTGAGTTAGCGGGTAAATTACCGATGGTAAGTAATTTGTTAAGGAAATCGTTAGTATCTTTAACAAAGGATGGTAGTTTATGAACTAAAGGTTGAAGGTAGTAGTCAACGAACTGGGATATGCGTTCAGTAGGATGGCTGTTAGATGAAACAATAGGGCGTCCTGGATTGCCGGGTTTATGTATTTTAGGAAGAATGTAAAAACGTCCTGGTTTTGCGTCAGTCTGTATAAGGTATTGTTTGGTTTTGTCGTCGATAAGTTTGTCATGATGCATTCTGTTAACATAAACAGTGACCCGTTTTTGTATGTCGGCAGTGATGTCTTCGTTCAAGTGTTGGTAGAATTTGGTGTCATTAAGTTGTCTGTTGCATTCGTCGATGTACCAGTTCACACTCTTTTACTAGCGTACCTTTCCTTGACGTTAATGTCTCATTAACCAACGACGGTCATATCTGTACCGACCTCTATACTAAACCTACAGACAAGCACCAACACTTACTCTATTCTTCTTGCCATCCAATGCATACTAAAAAAGCCATTCCTTTCAGTCTAGCACTCCGTTTACGACGTATTTGTTCTACCGACGAAACGTTTAATACTCGCGCTGCTCAACTTACTACATATCTTCTCAAACGCGGTTACAGCCGCAATTTCATCACTAAACAAATACAACGTGCCGCCGACATCCCCCGCAGACTCACTTTACAAACCAAAGACGTCAACAAACCGAAACGTATACCTTTTATAACGACCTTTAATCCATCACTTCCTCACATCTCTAGCATCATCAAAAAACATTACAATTTACTGCTATCTTCTAACCGCTGCAAAAACATTTTTCAGCATTTGCCTGTTGTTGCCTTCAGACGTTGCCCTAATCTCCGTGACTTACTAGTCACAGCTAAACTTTCTTCTAATTCTACTAATTCACACCTACAACTCCCTTCCGGTTGTTTCCGTTGCGGTAAAAATTGCGCTACTTGTCCCTACATTTCAGATGGACTCACAAGCTATACTTTCTCTTCTACAGGTGAAACGCGCCATATTAAATCTAACCTGACCTGTGACACTAAAAACCTCATTTACATGATTCAATGCAACCGCTGTAATTTACAATACATAGGCGAGACTAAACGACGTTTAAAAGACCGATTTAATGAACACCGCCGTACCATAGATAACCCTAACACCAAATCTAAACCTACCACAGTCGCGGAACATTTCCTCTCCTCTCCTAACCACACTGCTAATGACATGCAATTAATCCCCATTGAGAAAATATTTTCTAACAGAGACTCAATCCGTAAGGCCAGAGAAGCTTTTTTAATTTCAAAAGGCAGAACAATTGATCCTGAAGGTCTTAACATCCGCGAAGAAACATATTAGTTAATTTTTTCTTACAAGTTTATCTTTTTTTAGACCTTTTTTCTAGTATTTTATTTTACACTGTCAATCATTTTAGTTCTACGTGTTTCCGGTATATAACTACATAAACACCCCTTCCAATGTAAATTCTCATTGTACCTGAAGAAGGCTGGTTTGGCCAGCCGAAATATAGTACACAAAACTTAAAACCATTCTACGTTGTATCGGCCCTTGCTTTTATACTCTCTGTTGATTTTATTACGCCGATCAGATCACCAGTTTGATCCAACGTATACCAGCAGGATTATTGTCCACGGTTGCTTGTTTGAACATTTGATATTTACTCGAAAAACACACTTATAAACCAAATACGCAACGAATTGTAGCTGTAGTGATCGTTTAGAAATAAACGACGGCTAGCGTGACGAGCTTGACATCAAAGACAGAGCCTTCGGTGTTATGGACCAGCGAAATCTCCGTGGTAACCCCTTATATGGAGTAGCTAGATCGATTTGACCTCCTACCCTTCGGAAGTTGCAAAAAAGGCGACCAATTCGCCGGGGGAAATGAGTTAAAATGGTGTTCATTCTTCGTCGTCGTGTTTCATCCACAAAGCTCACTTCCGCCGTTTCTGCTCAAGCGCCAACTAACAATAGTCATTTTGGAATATAATACTATTTTTACGCTATTACCTATGCTGAATGACCTTGGCCTGGCGGTCATCGTCACCGGTTGAGAAGCAGATGTTCCGGGTTCCGCTCCTGCTATCTACACCTTTGTTTTGCGTTTCTCTTCTTCTTCTTCTTCTTCTTCTTCTTCTTCTTCTTCTTCTTCTTCTTCGTAAAATATTTTTATAAGTGTTGTAATTATTGTTATCAAAGGTCGAGCTGTAAAGCAATTTTGCAATTTTGCAATTTTAAAGGGATATATTTTGATAGGGGTCTATGGATATGCACTGCAAAGAAATAGACACGAACACAAGCACAATGCGTCCGATATAAGAAGGACAGACTTCCCTCTTTTCTTTAGCGCTAAATTGGGTATTTTTGCAGGCTCGTGTTTAGGCTAACTGTAGCCTCTTGTTTCCCACTAAAAGGTAGGGCACCTGTGAGCCCAAAGACGGTGTGCATAGGAGAGTAGATGTTGTAGCCTGTACAGTAAATTGTTCCGGAAGCCTGATCTTAAAATGCATATTTGCTGTAGTAAAATGATTTGAAACGTTTGATTGGTATTCTACCTATCCTAAGAAATCTTTCGCCAAGTCATGCTGAAATAGTTTGATTTCTTACTTTGACTTCTATGTAATTTTTTTCGGACTTTTCAGAAAAAAATCCGAGCTACGGCAACTCAGTGCGACGTGTTTTGAAACTAGCATGGGATGCAACCGATTTAACAACTTTGATTTGACTACAAATTGATTTTGTAGCTAGTGTGCATTATATCTTTGGTTTATGATCAGTACTTCTTTTTATTATATAACCATGCTGAATTCAAATGAAAGAACATCTCAAAATTGACAAAAAGAGTAACTTTATTTCCAAATTTATATCAATCGTGAGCGACGACAATACTGACAATGAATTTAAGTTTGAGATCGATCGTTAACAGTTAGTTACTACTGAGTTGGAGTGTTAAAAGGTATACTTACTGGGTCGGTGTGCTTACTAGTTACTAGTTTGAGTACAAGCAACATAAACAGAATTACGAGATGCCGTGAGGGGTTATTTTTTACACGGTCCAGTTTAAAGATTGTGGGGTAGGTTGAGACCTTGAGTGATTTATTTTATTATTTCAGTTTTAACTTTGATGTGTTTGTAGACATCTGTTAAAAAAGAAATTTAGTAGTTATAGTGATTAAATTTACTTTAAAGTAAAAATAATCAGTGTTTATCACTTGTTGGTATGTTTGTTTTATTAGAGAGCTCACAACTGGGTCCCTTTAGAAAAAAATTGTTTTTTAGAGTGCCGGGTAATGGTGCCTTTAGTGAGCCACTTCTAATAATGACAGTTTGACATGAATAACGGAGATAAAACTATCGATCGTTTTCACCTGACGTCATCACTTTCTAAAATCTAAAACTAAAGATCCACCAAAGTTTTTATCCTCATCAGGCATAAGCGGCGGCATATTTATATCTGTTTACAATTTTACAGCTCAATAGCGTGCTTCGTTTGGAAACCAGAGCATTGTGAATTTCCGAGGTATGGAGGTGCGTGACACAAGGCTACGATCGAGTTTGTTGACAAATATATACTTATCTCATGATTTGGAGCCCTTTTAGAAGTTAAAGCATTCGGAAAAGTGCTTATGTAAATACTTGGTTTTTCAGTACTGATAATCAGTCGCCTAGATAGCCAAAGTAAGTTCCAGATGTTTACACTATTTTCGGGCCGCCATATTTGTGTACCACGGAGGTACACAAACACGGCGTTTTCATACTGGGCTCTGTACATTTCTGCGACACATTTCGACAAATATCTGAAGTTTGAGGAAACGCACAGGCCTAAAACTTGGAGAAGTGTCTTATTTATTTATCCGCTATAACATCACAATTTCTTAGCTTTTTCCACTGGATGGTTTTCGATTTATTTTTTTATTGCGTGACAGTGAAAACGATCTATACAGTTATATACTTGAGATTGTTGCTGTGTCGGTTTCAAGAAGAAATGTTGAGTTCATAAACGTTTTTTAGATTTTCTGTTTTAAATTTCTCCCATTTGATATGCATGGATTCCTTAAGCATCACTTGATGTTTAGTAGCTGCATAGTCCAGAATCTGGAAACAATCCGTTGAACAGGATTGCTCGACAAGACTCTGAACTCAGCAGATGTTTGTAAACGTGCAAAGATCCATCCGACAATAAGAGCTCGCGCACTCGCGTGGAGAAGTGTCGGCTTGTTTCGCCGACATAACTAAATATCAAGTGAGGCTTAAGGAATCCATGCATATCAAATGGGAGAAACCCAATCTCAATCAGCAGGTGAAACACAAACCTGACACTCTCCCTGTAAGTCGCTCTATGTCTATTATTTAAACTACACGTATTTAGAACGCAATGTTGTAAACGCAATGTAACGAACCTTGTAATTTCACGCGCGTTATAAATTCAACGGCGATTTCAAAACTGTACACTGATGATGACGGATGCACCGTCGAAACACGTCTGGAAAATTAAAGAAAGTCGTATTGGATCCTTAAAAGTTTTTATCTGGAATTGTAAAATTCATTAATAATTCATAAGACTAACGACCAATCTACGGGTAGTATTTGAGTCACATGTATACCTCTCTAAACCCCAGTAAAAATCATTAACTTTCATTTAAGTGTCCTGCTCTGCTAATTATTATGCATTAACTTTCATTCAGATCTCTACTGATTAACATTACAAACACGACAAACACAATCTATTGTTTCATTTCACAAGTAACATAAAATATTCGCGTCCGACCTTTAAGGGCTTTAAAACGGCTCGCCTGCGGCTCGCCGTTTTAAGTGCCCATAAAGGTCTCCCGCTCATATTTTATGTATTAAATAGAACAGGGAACGTGACCCGGGAATACAAGAGTTTAATTCCTCTGGGCGCTGGACTTCATTGGAACTACTTTTAGCCTTATGAGACTTTTGCTGGACGAAGGGGTGTCTCATTCACACCTCCCCATTACTAATACCCTAATCGTGCACCGCATATACTTCAATCGATCCTCCCTTAAGCGGTCACTCAAAATGTCATGGCTAATCTTTGGGGAGGTAAAACCATATGGGGTCTACCTTTTAAGTCACCTGCCTTCGTTTACTTCTTGCCGTGGTTTCGGCATGTCGAATGATTCAGTCATCTATGCGAAATCTACCAAGAAGAAGAATACATACAGAAATATTCGCGGAGTGACAAGTAAGACAATGCTAGTTTAACTGGTGTCTTTCCGCGGTGCTGCACGGGTTTTCGTTTGCATTTGCAGGCGCGGATCCAGGGAAAATGGTGACCGTTTTCCGATGACAGGAGCAGCGAAACCGCTACCGTCTTGTAGGGTCCGGAGACATCCCAAGGCATTCCCTAAGCTTTTAAGTCTTTCGGACAGGATATTGGCCAGGTTACAATGTTAATGTATAAGAATAAAAATACAAATAAATGAAATAAATTGAATATCACAGGTACATATACAATTGAGTTTAGAGAATTGGGTTCTGTCTTTACACTCTTAAAGAATATGCTATATTATATAAATACCTTAGAACAAATTGATAAATATTATATTGAAATAAGAATATCTGAATAATAATAATAATAATAATAATAATAATAATAATAATAATAATAGAATGAGAGAGCAGAGATTGAAAAAAACAAAATCTGAGTCTTGTTCTAATATAGTTCAGGACTTCCGCATAGCTGCATTTGATTCGGTTTTGCTTGACTTAATATTATTTGGAACCACTCTATTATTTGGAAGTTGTTCTCCGTCTCTCATGAGTCTTAATTATTTTGCTTCAGTTCGTTATTTTTTGCCAAACCCTTTTCAAAGTTTAATCAGTTCTTTTTTTGTTGACTTTATCACGTGACTGTCTTGCGAGCGCCGCGGGAAAATAAGTCAGAGGTTCCCGTTAATTTATGTGAAAAAATGCCACCTAACAAGGGAAGTTTCTTACAAAGTAAACATTTCAAGCGTTTTCAGTCATTTAGCAGATTTAGCGTGTGGACGAACACAAGGCTGTACTGGGCACTTGCCGAACGCAACTGCCTCCTCAGTGACATTAAATCGCCTAGTTATTTTTAAGGAGGAAAAACATTTTCTGGCCAACAGCCTGATTTCTCCATATAATGCTTTCGTGCTCACGAGTAACCCATTTTCAGAAATAAAACTGTCAAAAATGCAACGCATGCGCAACATTGTTCACTCGTTAAACTGAATTCTAAAAAAATACACCGTAAAATGGAGGTCTAGGGCCTTCAGTTTTTGCACTTAACTCGCTTAAAAGTTGAATGAGGTTTTCCTTTTGCCAAGTCGGGGATGCTTTTGAAGGCTTCTTTCAACGTGCAGTGAGAGTAGAAAAATCTAATTGAAAACTGTCAAAACTGTAGGACGCAATGTTTTGCAAAAATATGTAATTAGTAGCTCGACTGGAATCAAAGTAAACCGGGGTTACATCCAAATCGTGCTTCTTATGAGCAGTAGGCTTGGATCGCTCTGTAAACCCGACCGTTTGGAATGTTTCTGGAAATGGAACACGCACGTCTAGCGGAAATTTTCCTCGGGTGTTTGATGCGTCCCATTTACTGCAACCGTCAACCAATCGGTTTTTTCGATGAAATGGTAGACAACCATAGTCACGGAACAATTTATTTCGGCAAAAAAACAGATCTCCTTCGTTGTAATACAGGACAGTCGAAGCTCCGCTTGCGGGCCCCTCTGGATGATTCGCCCCTAGTTGTTATCCTTAAAGGGGAAGTATCAGGGGAACTATCTTTAACATTTTGACCATAAATTTAATAAACATATTTTCAGTGACTTTTCCTTTCATGATATTAGCTTCTTACCTTCTCTGTAAATTCGAGATAAAATAAAGCATGTGTTGTATTGCATTGTATGATAATAATAATACAGCATTTGAATCAGTGTGCAAATTCTATATGGATATGCTCACATGCGCATTACAATAAAAATTAAGAACCAACCCTAAAAAAGTCTCAAATTTACGTGTGAAGGTATGTAAATCTGGATTACCAGTGAGATTAAATCAAGTTAATTTTACAAGAAAGAAATTAGTCTCAGCAAGTTATTACCAACTTCATCCAAACCTGAAAGCATTTTCATTTTGGCTACGCGTAACCAAAAACACTAAAGAATGGTTTCCGTGAGCTAAAATAGCTGCTTTGAAGAAAATCAGTTGCCATCAGTAAACAGGTCTCGTTTGCTTTCCAGATTTTTACTAACAATCTATGATGCTGCCCCTTTAAGTAGCCCTATTAGGAAGATAAAAGTGCAAAAACGTACTGTCATCGTGTGGCGGGTTTAACTTCCTTGTGGACGAAATTTGTTATGCAGGTGCACGAATTTCCTGGTTTCCGGAAGTCCAAATGCCTCCTGGGTATGAACCCATTTACTACGGCGGGACACAGAGAGACACAGAGAGAAAGTGTGGTAGATGGTGATTTATAATGTTTGAAACTGGGGTTTTCAGGTCAAAATCATGTTCGTTGACCGTAAAAGTTTGGTCGTGAATAGACCGTCTACATTATCACGTCATACACGCAAGGACTTCTGGTAGTTGTAGTAGACCCGCTGAGTCTGCACCTAAAAAAAACCTGCACGGAACTAGACTCTGATCAGCGGTTCCTGCTCTAATTAAAATTTAACAATTTTGATATCTCGTCCGCTCAAAAGCAAAATAATTTACTTGGCGAAGACAGTATTGAGATTTATTTAAATTCATGGCGTTGGCTTTTTCAACGTGCTATCGAATTTGATTTCTCTCGTTTACATTGATTTCTGCATCCACTTTTCAAGCAGATGAATTGAATTTCCGGTTGTCCAAGCTCCTCGACACCTCAGCCATCTTGTGTCCTGTTCTCATTGGACATTGGTAGGATTGTGATCTTTAAACGAGGATGTTTGTTTATCACACTCATCACGGCTCGCTGACGGTTCATGTTTATGTTTCCTGCCTTGTTTTTATTACTTACTAGGTCCAGACTTCCCGGGTATACTACAACTACCAGAAGTCTTTGCGCGTATGACGGCGTCATAATGCAAATGGTCTATTAGGGTCACTGATCATATCCATTGTCATCTCTGCAATAGATTCTGATTAGTATCTACCGAAGCACAATAAATGTTATATTCCGAGTTCCGGGTGGATAGCATTACTCTGGCATTCCTGGTGTTTAGCATTTTGTTGTTAACGGTGCCCCGTTTCCATCCCTCCACCGTTCTACTGTTCTGTAATGTCACCGTTCCACTGTCCCACCGTTCCAACGTTCCTCCTTTGCACCGTTCCTACATTTTTCCTTGCACCCATTGGTTACTTCATCCACTGAAACTGTCACGCTTTCAGTTGAGTCTTCACGGCTCCTGTCTCAGTTCAAAGTTGGTTATTTCCTGTGTTGAGAGTCTTCCACTGGTCAGTCTAGACAATGTGAAGGTATGTTCTATTTAAATCAACACTTAAAACCCTTGGACAAGCTCAACCTGTGTTCTGAAGTTGAAAGACGCGCACCAACGAACGTTAAGTTTAATACGATGAAAATCGCAAAATCGTCAGCTGAATCGTTGTATCTTCAGTCAATTTCCTCCCGAATTAATTCATTAAATTGTACAGAAAATCCAGTATCAACCTGTTAAGGGAGATAGTTTTTTAACCCTTTAACCCCCAAGGGGTCTCCCTTTGACGAGTAAAATCGTCTGGCGTTAGACAGAGTAAAATCGTTTGGCGTTAGACAGAGTAAAATCGTTAAAGTCACTCTTGGGGAGTAAAGGGTTAAAGACTTCTGTAGACAAGGTTTATCACCGAGCCCAGGTTTAAGCATTGTCAGTTGAACCACACATTTGTTCACAGGATGATCATGACTTAAGGGGAAGTCGACATCGAAAGTTAAACTGACAAAACGAACGCGCTTGTTCTGACGTTCTGTGAGAGCGTCGTGGGATAATTTGGGGCAACACGGTTTGTAGAAACTAAATACGTTTCTCCGTTCAAAATATTATGACAACAAAGAAGCAATTTAACAGAATAAAATTCGAGATCGTTGCCATTCCTCAGATTCCTTACTCTGTCAACTCATGTATATGTTCCCTCAACAAACATCTCTAATTTTGAGGCTGCGTCCCCAAAACCATATAAACTCGTACATATATTTTTTCAGTTTGTTTTTTCACCTACTACATGGAAATAACTGAGTTGCAAGTCACTGGTTTGGGGGGACGCTGTCAATAAATTAGAGACATTTGTATGGATTTTCAACCATGTCTCAAGGTACATAACTTGTTGCGGCGGCCATGCATTTTGATTGCATGCCTTGTTCTAATCTTATACTATTGTCGGAGGGTTCAGCTCGACTCAAATGCCATAAAAACGCGAAAGGCCACACTAAGAAAGTAAGATAAGTGATCTTTATTCATCTGGCTTACATTATATCTACATTTGGGATTAAAAGGTGTAAAATTCGGTATTTTACGGAACATTTCTCCCGATCACTTGAGTCCAGCCGAGAACAGCCGTTTCAAAATAGAGAGAATGTATGAGATCAAATAGCGTGCGTGACGTCACGCAGTCTGTGGTTTCACGCGGTCTCCAAATCAACCCTCCTATTTCTTTGATCTCATATTATACATTTAGGTTGATGAAATAGAGCAAGTTTCCAGAACAAAATTCAAGTAGCTCAGTGGTTAGAGCGTCCGTCTAGATCGCGAAAGGTCGTGGATTCAAATCCCATCTGGAACTTTGATTTTTTAAGGACTTTCCTTCGATGTTTATACATGCATTTCTATCATGTTGTTTAACAATGTTAATGATATTGATAGTAGGGAACATCGACTTCGTACAGGTTGAAGGCGCCTTTTTTAATAGAACGATTCACTGTAAAGAAAACGGTACATACACGAATATATCTGTCATTTCTTTTAAAGTAAAAGAAATAACAGCAAGGCAAACAACGAAATAAAAATGCAAAATTAAGGAATAAATACAACACTAACAAGATCTGTACGGCCACGACGAAAAACTCAACTTTTATACTGCTGAGGCAACACCACGAAAGAATTTACAGAGTGTGCATCACGAATTACGTAACCGCAAGCCGAAAAGTGACAAAAAAACAAGGTGAAGAGAAAAACATGAATATATAACAAAAAAAAAAAAACATAACGCGTTCGTGGCAACAATGATAGTAGCAATCGTATCTACTAAGTAATGAACAATTAATCCACCAGCATGGCCAGCAGTGAAAACAAAGCAACAACTAAAAGTGACCCAACACCCCCTGGTGATTGTGAGGAGACATTGGATTTTGATGATGACACTTTGAGAGGTGAGGAGTCTTATTTTTTATTCTTTCCACCAATGACCTGGTAACAGATCCTGTTGATGTCGAATTGAGCGCATTAATGTACGTTAGCTGTTTTCTGCATTCTTACTTACACCAAGCCCACCCCTTCCTGACAAATTTGATGGGCTTTTCAATCTTGTTCAGGTCCATGTACATTTGCATTATGTCACTTTAAACTTGCTTGATCATAATCCTTGAATTACCTTTTCATTTGCTTTATTTTAGCAATAGCGGAGGTTTACTTGAACGAAGGTAATGAGGAACACAGAAAGAAAAATTTCAGCAGCGCCATTCATTTCTACACTGAAGGAATTAAAGTAAACTGCAAGGATGAAGAACTGAACGCCAAACTGTACAGCAACAGGGCGACAGCAAACTATCGTTTGGGTGAGGCCAGTGAGGCAGGCAGTGTGATTTCAAATCCGCTTTTGTTTTACTGAAGTATTATCGCGTCTTTTGTCTTACAACAAATTGACACTAAATTAAATCAAATGAAGAATGAGGCTCTACTCAGTGTAAAAACCTGTGAAACTCACGAATGACGTAAAACAAAGAAAACAAAACATTCTAAGCAATAGCTCACAGCAAAACAATACCTCATAAAACAAAGAAAACCTTGTCAGTCAGGTTCCTACACCGAGGTAAACCCAAGAATGGTCTTCGCAGTTGTGAGTTGGAAATACCTAATAGATTCCAAATTTAGTTTTGAAACGTGGATATAACATTTAAGTGTACAAACAATCGATATCATCATTGCCTATTTTCACTTTTAATATACATGATGTCATTCGGTTGCCCTAACTTGAACACAAAGGATTTTCTGCTTCATTTACTTCCTGACAATAGCTGCATCCAATTGATGAAATCCAAAATGGCGGCGCCCGGGAAATTTAAAAGTGAACAAAGGCGTTAACGATACCTAATTTTTTGTGCACTTTAAATGTTATTTACACGTTAAAAACTAATTTTGGAAACCATTAAAGATTTCCAACATTTTAGGGGCAATTTGTTTTAAGAGCAGTGTAAGTTCCCCTTAAATTTTTTTTCTAACGGTTTTTTGTAAATGTCTCACAGGGAATTACAGTGATTCACTTAGCGACGCAACACGTGCCACTGAATTACAACCATCTTTCGTCAAAGCGATTGTTATTGGTAAGATTCTAACGAATTCACATATCTGATATCTTTAAGATAATGATGGAATAGGTTATGAGAAGAAAAGGACGATCGTAAAATCGCAGTTTGCATCCTAGTCTTTTGAAATTGAACCTCCTTTCTTTGTCCTTTTTGTCTTCGCCGCCTCGCTGGCTTTGTGAAACAAATCTGCATCGCTTTTTCTAGCTATAAATAGTACAACTTGTTTTCTAACAAGTTAATTGATTAGGTCCATGAAAAACCATATCCAAGGGACGATGAAAACAGCAATTTGCGGCAAATTCCACATTTTATCACAAGTTCAAACATAAGTTCTCTCTTCACAAATAACTCCTTCAGGAAAGCGTTGTTCACGGGTTCTGACTCCACTAGGCCAGGCATACCTCCGTCGTTTTAAAAAGAAAAATATTTAGCCAAGTATTCATCCCAGTCATTACTTGCCTCTTTTGTTTGGCGGTAGGCGGGTTGCTAGGAGTTTGACGCAATTTCCTGGCGCTGATAATTTAACCAAATCAACATCCCGTAAAATTAATAATGGTTTAAAAAAGGACGTAACACATACCAAGTTACGTTTTCTGGGTTCTTTCAGGAGCGAATGCCTGTGTGAAGTTGAATCTATTTGAAGGCGCCATCACTTGGTGTGAGAAGGGACTCGCAGTATCCTTTGATACTTTTACTGGAACTTCTGATCGTCTTCGATCCTCTAACTTTCGTTCCTGATTAATGAAAACATTTTTGGCAAATGCTTTCGCAGTAGTTTAGTCTTTCGTTATCACATCTGATAACGAAGTACGAATGCCCAGCTGCCTCTCTAAAATAATCTTTACTTCGGTTCCAGAAACCATCAAAATAGAACCAAAGTCCTATTCCATTATTCCATGCTTACGTATTCAAGCGCTGGCTTGCTTTGAAGACTCTATTTTTTAAAAGTGAACGTCACAGATCCTGAGCACACTTAGTTAAGAGCACACACAGTCTTTGCAAACAAGAACAGTCCGTCAAGTGACTTACCATGCAGCTGACCGGCCGAACCATACGAACGGAGACGGCTATCATCATTATAGAGAGATGTATGGAGAGACCACTTTCTAAATAATCTTTCTCACATAAACTGCGATACATTTTACCTCACAAATTTCTTCAGATAAGAAGGAAATGCATGGCAATTGTTTAATCATATTCAGTATCTTTCTGAATTCCTAATTTGATGATGACAAAATTGCCTAAGTAGCACTCAATCGCAGAATGCGCAAAACACAGTGAAAGGTGTGTCAAACAGCCACGCTTTTTCTAAGTGTTCCAGATGTGAATACTCGAGATGACCACCCAAGTTTTCATTAAGGGGGGGGGGGGGGTGGGGGAATTACAGTGAACGCCACCAATAAGACAAATGAAAGCTTAAATGAATCGTTTTACCACGACTGGTAACAAGTTATGTATCTTAACTTAAGAAAGATTGAGAAGGAAAACGCGACGCTGCTGAAACTCAAAAATATGTCTTTAAAAACCAAAAGCACGTCTGCAGATAAAATAGAGAACAGATTACAAACTAAAGCCGTTAACGAAAAGGTATATAATTACTTTTTTGTCTGTTATTTTTTATGCACAGATTATTTCATCCTCTACAGTATATGAGATTTTTCTCGGCCACAACTCTTGGCCACTGCACAAAAGAACATAATAATAATAATGTAGAACTTATATAGCGCATTTTCCATGAAAATGTTGGTTTTTTGTGGAGAGGGGAAAACCGGAGAACCCGGAGAAAAACCTCTCGGAGCAGAGAAGAGAACCAACAACAAACTCAACCCACATATGACGTCGAGTCCGAAAATCGAACCCGGGTCACATTGGTGAAAGGCGAGTGCTCTCACCACTGCGCCATCCCTGCTCCCCCTGTCCTCAAGGACCATTTTAAAGTGGTAGGGCTAAAACATCTGGCCAAGTTCAAGTGGTAAAATTTATACGTTATCCATGTCATCTGGAGCATTAAAAAAGCTACACAAGAAAAATGTGGTAGGGCTACTCTCTCTTTAGTGCAAAATTGGCCACTGAATTTTTACAGGTACAATTTTCACTACATTTAACGCGTCGCGCACATAACTGAACATGGTCTAAGGCTCCCAAATAAAAACACGATAAATCGTGGTCATAAAAAATGCGCGCAAACAAGTAGCTGGGCTCTAGATCACCGCAGAGTTTTGCTCCACATTAATCGAGTGTTCTGTTATTCCGTACTTTCAGCAGTCTCTTAGCTTCAGCAAACAACTTGAAGACAAAGTGGCGGCATATGGTACCGTTGGTAATTATTATCACTCTCTTGGTGACTACAAGACAGCGTTCAAGTACTGTCAGCAATCTCTTTTTATAGCCAAGCAAGTTGGAAACAAAGATTTGGAAGGAACGGCGTGTCTGAACCTTGGTAATGTTTATCACTCTTTCGGTGAACTCAAGACAGCTCACAAGTATTATCAAGAAGCTCTTAGTATCGCCAAACAAGTGCATAACAGTAGTTCAGAAGGAAGAGCATATGGTAACCTTGGTCTTGTTTATTTCTGCCTTGGTGATCTTAAGGCGGCTATTGAATACCATCAAATGTCACTTAGTATCGCAAAACAAATCGGAAACAAAGATTTAGAAGAAAACGCATATGGTAATCTTGGCCTTGCTTATACATCACTTGGTGATTTCAAGACAGCTATCGAGTACCATCAGCAACACCTTAGTATCGCCAAGGAAATTGGAAACAAAATTTCAGAAGGAAAGGCATACTTGAACCTTGGTGCTGCATATTCCTCTCTCCGTGATTTCGAGACAGCCATCGAGTACCATCAGGAAGCTCTCAGCATCGCCAAACAAATTGGAAACAAAGAATCAGAGGGAAAGGCATATGGTAACCTTGGGGGTTCCTATCACTCTCTCGGTGACTTTGAGAGCGCTATAAAGTACCACCAGCAAGATCTTGCTATCGCTAAACATCTTGGAGACAAAGATACGGAAGGAAAGGCACATATCAACCTCGGTCACGCCTATTGCTCTCTCGGTGATTTCGAAACAGCTATCAAATACCTCCTGGAAGGTCTTAGTATCGCCAAGCAAGTTGGAAACAAAGAGTCACAATCAAATGCATTAACTAACCTCGGGCGTGCATATTGCTCATCCGGCGATCTTTGCAAGGGTGAAGAATTTTATAAATCTAGTGTTAGATTAATTGATGAGACGAGGGCTCTTCTACAAATGAATGACGAATGGAAAATCAGTCTTCGGAATGAATATGATGGCCTCTACTTGCAGTTATGGCTTGTTCAGTTAGAACAGAACAAGACTGAAGAGGCACTTTCTACAGCTGAGAGAGGACGAGCACAGGCTTTGATGGATCTCATGGAATCACGATACGGCGTAAAGTCAGCCCAGCCAGAGTCAGATGAGCACATCTCTAGCATTTCAAAATCCCTCACAGTAATGACGGTATTTCTTGCAGAAGCCTCAATTTCTGGGTGCTGCAAAAGGGGCAGCCATGCCAGTTTCTGCAGAAGCAAATCGGTGATGATTTAGTGTCTTTGACGGACAAGGCCTATAAAAAGATTGGTGTCTTTAAGAAAGTCATGTGTGAGAATCGTTCGTTGGATGAGCTGGCAGATGAAGAGTTTGAAGAGGTTCCCGAACGAAACACAAATGACAAAGAATTGGCGTCAGCAGACGGAGAGGGCGATGCTTTGAAGGTACTGTCCGAAGTGGTCATCAACCCAATTTCACATTTGATACAAGGCAATGAAGTTATTATTGTCCCTGATGCTTCCCTTTTCTTGGTTCCCTACGCTGCTCTTGTGGACCAACATTCTAGGTACTTGTCTGAAACCATCAAAATGCGTCTGGTTCCAACATTGACCAGCTTAAAGCTGATGGCAGAGTGTCCTAAAGAATACCACAAAACGTCTGGCGCGCTACTTGTTGGTGATCCTTGGGTCGAAAGTGTTCGCATCAACAAGAAGAAAGTCAAGCAGCTTCCAGCCGCAAAACAAGAAGTAGAAATGATTGGAACCATCGTGAACATTGCACCTCTTATTGGAAAAAATGCGACCAAAGCTGAAGTGTTGAGTAGGTTAAACTCAGTTGCCTTGATACATATTGCAGCTCATGGTCGCGCAGAAACCGGTGAAATTGTCTTGTCTCCAAACCCTACAGCGTCCAAAAGACCCAAAGAAGAAGACTTTCTCTTGACCATGGCTGATGTGTTTAAAGTAAATCTGCGAGCAAGAGTAGTTGTGTTAAGCTGTTGTCACAGCGGCCGAGGAAAGATAAAGGCTGAAGGTGTGGTAGGTCTTGCACGGGCTTTCTTGGGTGCCGGCGCTCGCTCCGTCATCGCATCACTGTGGGCAATTGATGACAAAGCCACTCTGGAGTTCATGCGGCACTTTTACGAACATTTGAAGGAGGGACAAAGTGCCGGTGAGGCTCTGAACCAGGCCATGAAACAGATGCGCGAATCAGACAACTTTAACGAAGTCAAACATTGGGCTCCGTTTGTGCTGATCGGTGATGACGTCACATTGGATTTTGGTCAGTTAAGGTGAGAGTTACTGGCAATCATAATATTTTAACAAAACTTGGGGGCTTTGAAATCTCCTAATCTTTTTCTATCGCACTTCCCAATCTCGAAAGAACGTTAAAAAAAAAGAAAAAAAAGAGAGAGAGAAAAAAAAACAGACAACAACATATAAAGATAGTTTTGAACTGCTTTCAATTGAACAGTTTGTCCACAGACTCAAACGCTTTAATATAAGACTCACCAAACATACCATAATATTAGACCATCACATTCCCCTGGATTCCCCTGTTTAATAGCTTTGATTGTTTAAAACTTAATAACTTCACTTAGAGCTGGAAACATTGAGAACAAAACAATATGAACCAAAATTTGATTCTCGAAATGATGATGAATTGCGTTTTATTGCTGTAATTTGATTGTTCGTGTTTTCCTCAAAAGCATTTTCTTACAAAATGTGTATCTGTATAAAGGAATGGTTCGTTTCAGGTTCATCCCTGTTTTTCCCTGTTTTTTTTTTTCCTTTTTTTTGCGTCTTTTTTCTACTTTTTTCTAACAAGCATGTGAGTTTATTGTTATCGGATTATATTGTTTATATACCTCTGGTCTTGTTTCTTATTTCTGTATATTTTTTCGTTTAAGGGTGGATTGTGGGTGGTGGTAAAAAGTCCGAAGCAAGCTTCCTTCCTATTTTCAATCAATCTCGTACCCAGGGTCCTCAGGCTCTTTGGCTAGCGGTTAGTCGCCAGGAGAGACTCTGGGATAATGGACCGCCATTTTCCCAGAAAATCTGGGGTAAAACAATGGAAGCCGTTACGGGCCAGCCAATCAAAAAATTTGATTTTTTTCCATTATCCCAGAGTCTCTCCTGGCGACTAACCGCTGGCCAAAGAGCCTGAGGACTCGTGGTACGAAATTGATTTTCAATAAGCCTATGGCCTATGGATATGCTATTAATATAATGATTTTTTTTCCTTCAGTGGTGTGCCAGATGTCTAACAAAGACCCTGTTTCTAAGGTGCGTGAACATTTCTTCAGTAGCGTGTTGGTTAATTAGAAGGCGGTATAAAGGAGTGGGCCGGTTTACCTGCACGCAGCAATCCCAAGGTTTTCGGTGTTATTCGTAAGCACTGCTTTTCGGCATCATCACCAGTTGCTGTCACTGCATTCTTAGGTTTCTTTCGTTAAGGCAAAAAGAATGTGGTTTGACGTACTCGCTGCCTTCCAAGGGACTGCGCTCGAGGGCATAAATTGAGGTGAAACTCTCACCTTATACTTTTCAGGATCAGCGTAATGCAGCCATTTACAAGCAAGCAAGCAAGCCGTGCAGAACACCGGCAATCACAAAGCTGGGAATCCGGTTTATATTTTGAGGTATTCTCTAGTTGGATTCTTCGTCGTCGGCTTGGAATTCGTCACGGTACTGCATTCCACGTAGACGTTTTTAGGCTCGTCAGTCACTGAATTTTTTTCGACGACGAGGAAGGTAACATGTGAGGAGCCCAAAGACGCTATGCACGGGACAATGGATATTGTAGCCTGTAGAGTAAATTGTTCCGGAATCCTGGTCTTAAAATGCAGATTTTCTGTAGCACTGTCCAGCAATAAAATTATTTGAAGCTTACTACTTACAAATTCGAGTAAAAACAACATAAATAGAATTGCGCGATGCTGTGAAGGGGCTATTTAGGATTACAAGGTGCAGTTTGAAGATTATCGAAGACTGAGACCTTAAGTGTCACGATTTGTTATAAATTCGATGTTTCTAGACATCTACTAGACATCAATGTTTTTTAGTATGACAAACGTCTAATGTTTTTTGCTGATTGGCTTTATGTAAAGAATGATGTTTATTAGTTGCTGGTGTGTTTAATTGTTTGTTAAGAGATCTAGAGTTTTCAGTTACCTAAGAATGCTGTTGTCCAATAGAATTAGAATGATTTCTAATAGAGGGTTTTCACTTGACGTCATAAAAAAACTAAAATTCAAAAGTAAACAGACTTTTGCATTTTTATCTTTATCACGTAAAAGATATTTTAGAAATGTGTCTGCTTGCATGTTTTCAGCTCGGTAGCTTGCTTTGTTTTGAAAATAGAGCAGTTTGAATTTTAGAGTTTTTCACAGTGCGTGAGATGTCTGCTCACAAGCATGTGTTTTTGAGGTTTGAAAAGCCAACATGGTAAGAGAAGCGCATTTGAATGTTTGAATGTTTGAAATCTCGACAGAGAGAACAGAGCCTTTGAGATAGCTAAAGTAAGAAACATATGTTTTAACTCGTTTCCGGCCGCCATCTTGGCGTCCCTCAGTGTCTTTTCCATACAAATCACTCAGATACTGATTTTGAGTGGTGCATTTTGCCGAATAACCCGAGTACGGGATATCGCACGGCTCTGAGACTTTGGCATGTTGTTTATTTATTACTCTTCTATAATATCACAATTTCTTGACTTATCTATTGAACGGTTGATGATTTTATTTTCCTACTTGCGTGATTGAAAACGCTCTATAGTTAATTACGGTGCCCAAAATTAACAAGTTGTTTAGGAGTGATCTACTGTTTGAAGATCCCAAGCTGACGACGCCTAACAAGACCGAAACAGCTGTCCATGGCTGCTAATGCTTGGTCTCAATCTTTGATTTGGTAGATTTAAGGGGTAATGTCCGCTACCATGTGGCCGTAGTGCCCTAAGAGTGGCTTCAGATTACCATACATACATACATACATACATACATACATACATACATGCATGCATGCATGCATGCATACATACATACATACATACATATACTTTATTTACCCTCGGATTATTAGAGTAGATTATGCAGCTAATATCTCCGAGCATTTAACCATCAGATGAGAGATAGACCATCACACCGGGAACTACGTCCCCTACTCTTTTCGAACAGTATGTGGGCTCTTTTACGTCCCACAGAGTCAATTATGAAGATTTGTGACATGGGGCCTACGGTTTATCGTCCTTATCCGAGATCACATTAATTTGTGAGGTATCCTTGTCACTCCAGCCACATTTACATTTTTTACTAGTTGTAAGCCCTAGCCTCAACTAGGGTTAGGTTAATTAAGTGTTACTGACTTATCGTCTTTTTTCGTTGGCCAAAGTATGGCTTCTTCTGTGCTTTTGTTTTAATAGTCGCATCCACTCGGAAAATTTGTGTCAAAAGAATAGTTTTTGACCTTGTGTTTCTTAGTGAAGCTCTTGAGAAACACGGCTCTGCAAAACACAGAGGAAATCAGACCTTAGCCCTCCGTTTTCTTGATTCAGTGCACATGTAGTGTTATATTAGCATGAAAGTATCGAATTAAAGACGT
Organism: Pachyseris speciosa; assembly: GCA_016490735.1. Classification (NCBI taxonomy): domain Eukaryota; kingdom Metazoa; phylum Cnidaria; class Anthozoa; order Scleractinia; family Pachyseridae; genus Pachyseris; species Pachyseris speciosa. Next base: position 1,090,293 of record JAEMWC010000149.1, on the reverse strand, counting down.
TTATGTTAGTGAGTTTGAAGTGGTACTTGATTTTCTTTGCTAAGCTAAATTTCTACATTTGTTACTTTGCGAATAGCCAGGTAAACCGTGGGACAAAATGTTGCCGATTTAGTTCAAATGGCAAATGATTCCTTTGGAATCTATTTTCTACCCTATAAAATCAAGTAGAACAAATAGCGCCATGAAAGAAACTGGCGACATGCCAAACTACATCAAAATTGTGACATTAGTAACGGGGCTGTTTCTAACAAAATCGACTTCACACGGATTATTTCCTATCTGATAAAGCAGACCCACCATAAGAAGAGCGGATTAAACAAGTAACCAGAAAAGAAGTTTGTCTTTGAATACAGGCGAAAATCGATTTCTAAGCGGTTTGAAGGAAAGGGGGAGGGGAGAAAAGACCCGAGAGGAAAAAAAAAATGGCGGAGGGAACCGGAAGGGAATTACAAAGTGCGGTCGGCTCGTCTTCTCGACGCTCAATGTTTTATTTGTATATTAAAGATTCAAGTTTTCAACTTTTATTTATTTAAATCAGACACTTAAGTTATTAGTAGGCAGGAAGAGCTAATCGCGGCAAGTCACACTGTACACGGATCAATTTAGACAATTTTTTAAAATAATAAATGAACATTCCATACAACTACAACATGTAAACATTATATGGTTGCCGGAATGTTGCAATATTCAATAAGAACAATTTTATATTCAATGTTTCGATATTTTGTTCAATAAACCAAAATTATATTCAATGTTTCGATATTTTGTTCAATAAACCGAAATTATATTCAATGCTTTGTGTTTGTATTCAATGCGCGCTTGCTCAATTCAATAACTGCATTTTTTATTCAATGCGTAATTTTATGTTCAATAATTTCCGCTGTCCAGCATGGTCAGCGGATGATTTTCGCGCCCTTTTGGGGTCACATGATCAATTCACGAAATCAATACAACATGGCGGAACAACAACAGGCACAAAGGGAGTATTTACAGGGGCACCCAACGACAAGTTTCGGTAGATATCTGTTCGGTGGAGGGTAATTCGGCTTGCGCTTTCGGCGTCGATTAAAGAGTGCACTCGGATTTTCGTAACTAAAATGTGACCTAAAAGATTCGCAATTGGGAAATCATAGCCCCTGAGGTTTTCGAAAAGGTCGAAATTGCTGTTTTGGCAGTCAAAAACGTCAACTAGCATTTTCGGAAAGAAAATATTTTCCTAGAAAGTTCGTGGAAAGTTCATTTCAGCTTGCATTTTCTTGAAGGAACATTTTGTTCCCTAACATTTTCGGGCAAAGAAAATTTCAGCTAGGGAATCCGAACAGATGAACTTCTTCTAGCTTATGAAAACATCACTTTGAACAGACTTCAAACACCGTAAGGTACTCAAAAAATGCCTTTCTACAGCGTTTGGTTGATTTGGCTCGTTGGGTGCCCCTGTATTTAACTGCCAAAGATGTTGAAGAAGCTATCGAAAGGGGCTTACAGCGGGGAATCGTATCGGTTCGAAATGATGGTGAGTCATTCTGCATTTTACATTATATCATTATTACGATTTTCGGTCATCTGTCAATAGGTGGTTTGCAGCCAATCTCTGGAGACACAGATAACAATGGTGAAACGAGCAAACGCTGGATGACGAACAAAAGGAGCTAATGAGAGATCTATTGTTTACGTCCTCCAACATGGCGGCAATGACGTAACGTGAAAACCACCTATAGATAAGAAGTGAAAGAAGGTCGCTGATATCGATTAGGTTGACTTTGCTGTTTTTCTCAATTCTGTCTAATGTATTGAAGCAACTACAAGCAACAATTGAAAGTGATTAAAATGTGCCTCCTGCCTTTTCTTATAGATTTGAAACCCCCTGGTTTGCATTCATCTGTCTGTGTCAACTTCTGGATCAGCTGGAAGATTAAGTGGTGTAATACAGGGCGTACCTAATCGATCGAAATCGATCATCGAAAATGTAATCGATTAATCGATAATACTCGATAATACTCGATATTTGTCGATTGATTAGTCGATTTAATCGATTGAAATCGATAATCACAATTTTTTTGTCACATCAGTGGAAATCGAAAATCAAACACGCGATCTGATCTTATCATAACACTACATAACACTTACCGTCAAGCTTACTTTCGAATCCGCTTTGTTGATAAAGATGATGTTACTTTCTCCAATGGTAGCGACTTTTCTTGTTTTTTTTTTTCACCAGGATCACCGCTGTAACGCTGTTTAAAGCAATATTTCAGCAGATTTCAGCCCAGCAGTCCTATGGTGCTGTGTACTGTGTACTCGATCTGCGAACTGCGAGCTGCGAACTTATGAAAGGGAATCTTCGTCCATTTACTTTTCGATATTTGTCGAACAAATCGATAAAATCGATAGCTAATTACAGAAATCGATCAAAATCGATAGTCACAAAGACGCGAGTGATCGATTTCTATCGATTTCCGATATTAATCGATTAATTAGTATCGATTACGATTGATTACGATCGATTTCAATCGAGTATCGAAAATATTGATTAGGTAACCCCTGTGTAATAGGTCGAGCCCGTGACCTACTCAGATCGAACACCGCAAGCGTGGGTGCTTATCCATATTCAGCAGCCGAAGCGCAGACGAATTGGGCATCAGTACACACACAAGCCACTGAAACAACCAGAGCAAAAGACCTTTGAAATTTCAGTTGTTGACTTCATGGGTCGTGAAGAATTTGCGGATGAAAGTGGAAACATTCCTCCAGTGCTTCCTAACTACATTATAGGAAAAAGTGATGTGCTCTTGACTGGAACTGTTGACCTAATGACAAATGACAAGGAGGATGCAATCAGGAGAAAGGTTGTTGAGGTCCTAGCATCGAGGATTCCTGGTATACTGCCAGAGGATTTTTCCTTTGTAAAAGTTACCAGGAAAGAAGTGTGTACACCAGCATGCAAAGAGGGGCACAAATGGGATTTCCCTCAAGTCAAGACTATAGCTGGGCAAGGGAAACTATATGTCCGTCTGGAAAGACCTCATTCTGTAATTGCAGGGGTTGCATCACAAACATTAAATAACACTCAACCAAGTTGCAGTTCAGCTGATGTTACTGAGTGGGAACCCAGTCTGTTAAATTCCTCTGCGTCTGGATGTGCATCACAGTCACCAGGGATGTATGCATCTGATCCTCAACCGTCAACCTCAACTGTGTGTGTTTCATCGAGTAGTGTAAATGAAGGGCCTCCTAGCATAAGTGACAAAGGAGCGACAAAAGGTCTTGGTAGCGGTATGATGCAGAACATTACTTCTACTTCAACTCTGGAATCATCTTCCTTTGCTGGTAAGAGTGATAATGATGGGTGGAGTAGTAGGTGTAGAAGACAATAATTATTAAGACCACGTCTTCCTAATGGTCATAGAAGTAGAAATCCATTTCCAGAGTGAGGACATGCTCAAAAGTCACCATCATTGTTGTATGTACACTAAAGACACTACATAAGTGTGAGGATAGATTGTATGTCAACCTTGTGTGCATTCACATTACATGGACTTAAAAGTTGCATCTTTTATTTTTATTTATTTTTTTTTAAGGCAAGGTATCAGCTCTTCAAGAGATGTTCCTACATGTTGATAACAGAGACATTGAATCATCTCTGGCATCTGTTCAGGGTCTCGTGGATGATGCCATAACAATGCTTCTAGCTTTTTCAGATGAGGTTGGAGAAGGTACGTCCTTAAGCTTATGACAACACTACAACAAAATTAAGGATGAATGAATAGGTAGGTAACTTTTGAGCTGTCAATGCACAAGGAACAAGAAATTTGCATTCATTCAGAATTTTTTGTTAAATTTCAGAGTCGAGACACTCTTAACCAAATGACTTGACTTTCTTTCCAAAATTATCAATGTTCAATATTGTTTATTCTTAGATTTCTGTTTTGACCCTTACCTACCCAACCTACTCTGTCTAATGCCAGATGATTTTACTTGTCAAAGGGAGACTCGGTTAATTTAGGTTGCCCTCTAAGAAAACCAATTTCTAAGCATTTATTGGTTGTAATGTTGACAATGAACAGAAATTTCAGCTTTACTTTTTAATGAACCTAACAACTTGCTTGAACTTATAATCAAATTTAGTTTTATCATTCCTCAGAAAAGAGCCCTCCTTCTATGGAAGAGCTGCTTGTGCACTACCACAAACAAGTCAGAAAAAGTCCACCAATTCTGCTTGATGCTGATCGAGATGACAAAACCATTTGGAGGCGTGCATTGATATTTTACAAGTCAAACACTTGTGAAAATCCTATGAGACCGCTCAGTGTGTGTTTTGATGTTTCAAATCAGATGGGGATTGATGCTGGTGGACCAATGCAAGAGTACTTTGCAAACCTCCTGAGAGTTGTGAATGAAGAAGTTTTTGAAGGTGAAGAAGGGCACAGGGTACCCCAATGCACATGGGACAAATGTCACCTCCTGAAGATGACCGGCATTATGATCTCTCACTCCATCCTGCATAAGGGTCCACACTTCCCTGTCCTTGCCCCTCATGTATACCAGTATATACACAGTGGAAACAAAGAGTTATCAGCAGGCTACATTACAGATGAAGATCTTCCAAGGACACCAGCACTAAGTAACCTTGTTTCATTGGTATATGCGGTAAGTTAACTAAATTTACGGAAAGTTATGTTAAATTTATCTGCTTTATGGGTACTGGGTCAAATTGGAGAAGTCAACGATAAAATAAATTATTATGAAATATCAGTTTTTCGTAACTTGTACAGAGACTATATCAAATCACGTGCAACTGAAATGAGCTAATACCTAGCTACTTTGCCTTCTCATCTTAATGCATTATAGCCACATAACGACTTAACCAGTATCTACCTACATGCACTCATCCATAATTTTTGTATTTTTTGTGTAGGATAAGCAGTAAAAGAAACGTGCTAGCTATAGGTCCATACACTAGTTAAACTGAATGCTAATACTTATTATTGCATTTATACTTGTAGCTCAGACTTGCAGAGAGCAATAATGAAATACAGACCATTTTGGACAAACCAGAGAATGCCTGCATCATTGACAATTCCTGCTGGCCAGCCCAACAAATGATAACAGTAGAATCCAAACATGAGCTCATTCAACTTCTTTTATGTGAGGAACTTCTGACAAAACGCATTGATGCACTAAACAATTTTTGCGAAGGCCTAAATTACTTTGGTCTTGTTGACATGTTAAAGACAGCACCTAGTTTGGGTGAAGGTCTTTTAATGTTGAAAGGTGCAAATGGTGTATCAGCTGAAGAGTTACTGAACTGCTTTGATTTGAAACAGCCAACCAAACCAGAAGAATTGAAAGCCTTCAATCATCTTCAGACATTTGTGAAGAAATATGAAAATGCAACAGGTAAGTGTGCAGTACAAGAATGTCTCACTTCAGAGTGGACATAAACAAACTTGCAAATGTATAGTTGAAAGTTTGTGACCAATCTCTACTAATGTCCCTCATGTTAAAAGTTTACCTACAGACATTCAACTGGTAATTGACAATAAGTGAAGGTATTGTGCAAGAGAGGAGTCTGTACTAATTTGGCGTTAAGTCTGCTCTACTTTGTCCTACAGACTGGTAATCATTTCAGAACCTAGCTCTGTATTTATTTTGTGGTGACGTTTGCCAGAACAGAAAAAGAAACAAAAGGATCTGAAGCATCATTGATTTCCTTTGTTTGGGTTTCAGCTGAAGTCATACATAAATTTCCCAAATTCAAATCACAAAATTACTGCAGGCCTATCTTTCTGACGTCATAACAAGTCTGTATGCAAAAGTAAAGTGAATTTTAAGGAAATTGAGATTTTAGCCCAAATTGGCTCACACTCTCCTCTTACACCAATAGCTTCAATAATATTACTGACTCTGTTATGTACCACAACAAAAATAGTAAATATGGTGCACATAATCATCATACTGTGAAACTTGCCCAAGGTTGACAGCCTACAGTAATGGCACAGGTGGCGTCAGTTTATTTGCTATTCACTGGCACTATTCGCCCTTAATCTGCACCATCAGTGATGCCACTATTGAGTTTTCTCCACCATGATCTCCTCTAACACGCGAGGGCCAACCTAATTCTTCTGCTGCACTTTGAAAAACATCAGCAACTGTTTCGGAATGGTTGTTGTCTGCGCATAATAGGTACATAATACGTCTCGAAAACCCATCAATACACCCATGAATCACCAACTTCCAACGAATCAAGGAATGATGACAGTCTATGTGCCATAGTGAATTTGGACCACGAACGCTGTACACCCTTCGGGTTGCGACACATGCCCACCTTAATGCAGTGTTTTCGGGATCAACACGGGTAAGTGATGCCCTTATCCAATCTCCGACCAGTTAGCTCAGTGGTAGAGCACCGGACTAGCGTGCGGGAGGTCGGTGTTTCAAACCCCAAACCGGTACTGTGGCAAAGAATATTTATGTTCGCAATTTAATATACATTTAACTTTTAATTTTTTTTTTCATTTAGGTCACCTCGGCAGAAGTTAAGATGGCTGCAGCAATAGTCGACAACAACATCCCATTTGATGCAGCTGACACTTTTAGTCCCTTATTCAAAGACATGTTTCCTGATTCTGAAATCGCCAAGTCCTTTGCCTCAGCAAGAACAAAAACAACGTGTATCGCTAATGGAGCCTTAAAACCATACTTCAGGTATATGTTCACTTGGCAGCATGATAATAACTATTGTTTGCACTTCTTTTAGTGTCTACGGAGAATTTCGTCTAAGCCTTAAAATTAATATTTTTCCAATTGTATCCAGTGTTAAGAAACCCCAACAATTAGTAACAGACACAACAACGTGAAGTAATGTTGATAAGAAAATATGAAAGAAAAACTATCAAAAATATAAGCTGTTTTAAAAACTTAATAGCTTTATTAATTTAGTCAGTGTTGTTGTTAGTTTTTTTATGCATGCTGTACATTAACACTGTACTCTTAAGAACTTCAATCTCACAATGTCAAAGGAACACGACGGTATCTCTTTGATTCTTTTTTCAAGGAATGCTTTGGTAACACAGATGCAAAAGTTCCCATTCTCCCTGGCTACAGATGGCTCCAACGACAACGCACTACTCAAAATGAATCCACTCACAGTGCGAATTTTTGATGTTAACCTTGGAAAAGTGAAAACATGCCTCCTGGACATGTGCATGTCGAAAGGAGGGACAGGGGAGGAACTATTCAGCAGCACAGACAACTGCATGTCGTCATTTGGAATTTCTTGGAGTAACTGTGTAGCAGTCGGAGTAGATAATACCAGCGTGAATGTGGGGAAAAAGAACTCGCTCATGACAAGAGTTCAGCAGCGAAACAGGTCTACTTACTTCAACGGTTGTTCATGCCACATTGTTCATAATACATCTGCTGCAGCTGCTTCAGCGTTCTCTTGCACCACTGGCCTTGAAGTAGAAGACATGATGGTTGATCTCTACTACTGGTTTGATTATTCCACTAAACGAAAAAACAAGCTAGCTGAATATGCCGACTTTTGCGACCAGGAATATCGCCAAATTGTAAAGCACGTGAGCACGCGATGGCTGAGCTTGGAAAAGTCTGTCACAAGGACCCTGACACAATATGCTTCCCTGAGGTCCTACTTCCTATCTGAGCAAGAGTCTTCAGCCAGATTCAAGAGATTGAAGGATGCCTTCAGTGATCCTTTGACAGAAGTTTACCTGCTCTTCTTCCAGGCATCCCTGCAGATCTTTCTGCAACTCAACTTGTTCCTACAAAGGGAGGAGATCCACTGATTGGTTCAATGAATCAGGCAATGAAGCGATTTTTACGCCTGCTGGCTTGCAAGTTTATTGCCCCAGTCACTGTTAAAGCTGCCAGCACATACGAGGAATTACTCGATCCCATAAATCATTTAAATGGTAAGGAAATATTTTAGGATATATCAAAGTCAGAATTGCTTGTTCTTTCTCATTACCCGTCGAATTCAGAATTTTATTCTCAGTAGTGATTGTCATTAGATAAGTGAATCAACAGCAGATAACTAAGATCAAGTATCTTGGCGTCAAGCAAGCATTTAACTGGTTATGTAATTACTTAAATATAGCTAGTTGATGCACTTAGTCATTCTTTCTCTAGGTACTGAGATTGATGTAGGATTCGTCACAAAGACAACGCTAAAACGTCTCATCACATCGGGAGACATTCCCTCAAGCAAAGAGCAAGTATTCCTAAATGGCGCGTATGCGTTTTTTCAGAAGGCGTATGAATATGCTCTTTCACATTTGCCAATTGATGATCCAGTCCTCGTCAATGCAGAGTTTGTCAGATTTGAAGATAGAGAGAGAGCTCATCTCTATCCATGCCACAATGTTTTGTTAAAAGGTAATATTAACTTTATCATTTCACAAAACTCAATACATAGAAATGTTCATCCTTTCCCTGTTCTAACTTTTTCCTTATTACTTAACAACAAGACTAGACATGTACAATACATAGTTCAGCCAAATAAACGCTCTAATTTTTCTCGGGAATTTCTTTATTTTAAGGTTTGCATCTGACTGCCTTGACGACTACTTTTTAATTTTAGATACCCACAGCTGTTGCCGTACTGCTCTGCCTTGGAAATGGAGGAGCTTTCACAAGAATTCAATGACTTTGTCATGCTCGAAGATGACGACATTCCAGCATCCGCGAGAGCAGAGGCAAAATCCCAAACAAGTGATGGGAAATATAGGGCGGACGTCATTTGGAACTCCATCCGTGCCATGAAGAGAGCTGATGGACAGAGCCAATTTCCAAGGCTTTCATCTATCGCCCTCTTAGTTCTCTCCATTCCGCATTCTAATGCCGAAGAAGAAAGAGTGTTCTCGCTCATAAGGAAGAACAAAACTGCATTCAGGCCTAACCTCGATCCCAATGAGACACTGGGCAGTATTATTACTGTCAAAATGGAGTTGATAATGGTGGCCCAGCGCATAAATATGATTTTCCACCAACAGTGCTACGTGCAGCAAAGAAAGCAACCATGCAGTATAACAAGTTGCACTCTAGTACTAAAAAATCATAATTATTTGACGAAAGTATAATAACACCCAACAGGAAAATTCAGTAAATTCTCAGGATGTCATTGTATAAACTTTTTGGTCAATTGTAAACGTTGTTTCTCCTTTTCTGACTTTCCAGCCTAATAATAGAGTTGTAGAATTTCTTAGGGGCGTATTAGCTGAATTTTTAATTTTTTTTATAATTTCTCGTTCCATTTATTAGGCCACAACTGTATTCTTGTTAACCGAGGACCAAACATGCTAGTCATCATTTGTATATTTTTATGATACTGCCTTTCCGTAGTTTTATAATTAGGGTGGTAGTCAACATTAAAGGGCCTAATTCTATTCTTGGAAGAATTGTTGTTTTCATTTAAAAAGAAATTACTTTTAGGAGGCGGGTGAGTGCATTTTATGGGGGGGGGGGGGGAGTGGGGGTAGGTGAGTCGATCGTTTAAGGGGGGGGAGGCTGGGGTACCCGGTATGGGGTTTCAGGATTGAAAAAAAATCTCCAGATTTTAGATCTCCAGAGGTTGGCATCTCTGCTGATACCATCTTCGCTCGCATCGTCTCCCATAGTCCGTTTCACGGATAATGGCCGCCATATTGAATAAATAGAATTCGCAAAGGACTATGGGTAAAAAAGGGGGCATAATTTCCAAGATGGCGTCGCTCGAGCGTGGAGATGCAGAAAATGGTGTAGATTATTTTAAACACTGGGGAGTGGAAAAGTTGAAATCCTATTTGTCAGAAAGAGAAGTCCCTGTAAGAAACACAAACAAACAAGGATTATGAAACCTTGCCGATTTCGCACGTAAATTGGGGCTTAAGGTAGTCACAAGTGTTCGAGAAAGTCAGGAGAAGTGGAGAGAGAACGTGTAATAAAATAGAGTCTTGAAGAAGGGAGAATCAATCTTCCTGACCCGGAAACGTTAGTCAAAGGATGGGATGGTAGTGCATTCAGCTACCCTGAGCTATCACAGATCAATGTGGAAAAATATTGGGATGAAAGTAAGTTATAGTGTTTGACTGAATCAGTGATATCCAATAACTAACAACCAATAATTCCCTGGTCTCGAAATTTTTGTTTGAAGAAAAAGGATGTAGTCGGATGAGTTTATTGTATTCACCAGCTCATTTTATACAGCTACTGCAGAACAGACCATGCACATGTATGTGGCATAAACTCTTACTAATTAACAGTCTCCCTTAATTTATAATATTAATACCCACATTT
>JAEMWC010000149.1:1062500-1075000 GCA_016490735.1 Pachyseris speciosa | reverse complement strand
ATTCTTATATTTCTTAAAACAGTCAGGGTAATTCTGTGCTTCTTCTCGTGTTGGCCAGAAGATAAGAGGCTTAAGCTCTAATGCAAGACGATTAAGCCATGTGAACAGAATAACTGTCATAAGACTTGAAAATACAACAAACAAATGACCAAGGAACTGGCTATTTAAACTAAGTCGTAACTTCATCAGTGTTATCACATGCTTGTTTACTTCCAGACATGCGAGATTAGTTCTTTAAAATGCAAAAAATATCACCTTTCTGGATTTCTCACGGCACAGTGGTCACTTCCAGCCATATATATTAATTTAGCGATATCGTCGCGTGCGACTTGAATATAGTAAAATTTCCACAATCCACAAGTTCACAGCGTCAACACCGAGCCAGCGGCGAAGCGATGATCCCATCCTTTGAGTAACGTTTCCGGGTCAGGAAGATTGATTCTCCCTTCTTCAAGACTTTATTTTATTACACGGTTCTCTCTCTACTTCTCTCTGACTTTCTCGAACACTTTTGACTACTTTAAGCCCCAATTTACGTACAAAAACGGCAAGGTTTCATAATCCTTGTTTGTTTGTGTTTCCTAAAGAGACTTCTCTTTCTGAAAAATAGGATTTCAACTTTTCCACTCCTCAACCTTTAAAATAATCTACATCATTTTCCGCATCTCCACGCTCGAGCGACGCCATCTTGGAAATTATGCCCCCTTTTTGACCCATAGTCCACTGCGAAATCAATTTATTCAATATGGCGTCCAATATCCGTAAAACGGGCTATGTTTAGGTGTTCTCATACATAGAACACCTTTGGTAACGTTCGTCATCCGCTGACCATGCTGGACAGCGGAAATTATTGAACATAAAATTATGCATTGAATAAAAAAATGCAGTGATTGAATTGAACAAGCGCGCATTGAATACAAACACAAAGCACTGAATATAATTTCGGTTTATTGAACAAAATATCGAAACATTGAATATAATTTTGGTTTATTGAACAAAATATTGAAACATTGATTATAATTTTGGTTTATTGAACAAAATATTGAAACATTGAATATAATTTTGGTTTATTGAACAAGATATCAAAACATTGAATATAATTTTGGTTTATTGAACAAAATATCGAAACATTGAATATAAAATTGTTCTTATTGAATATTGCAACATTCCGGCAACCATATTATAGCCCCTGAGGCCCGGGGGGGGGGGGGGTTACTCCCTTATATCGGCTATATAGGTATGTCCGGCCCCAAAGGGTATGGTTTTTTAGCCGTTTTGGTCTGAATTAGGGTATCAGTTTTGACCATTTTGGTCTGAAATAGGGTATAGTTTGTGCAATCTAGTCTTGAATTGAGTATGTTTTTTAGAAGAAGCTACTTCTTCATCATTAGGCGATAACACTATGTTCAAGCCAACCGTGTACGTGAAATGGGTCTGAAATAGGGTATCGAATTTTTGGTCAGGTCTGAAATAGGGTAGGGAAAATCGCAGCTTTTGGTCTGAAATAGGGTAAGGGGTTCAGGAAGCGGGCCGCACACCCCCACCCTAATTTTCTGGGAGTACCCCCTGGACCCTGAGGAAGAAAGAAAATATCTCGCGCGTTCCACAAACGATTGGACCCTGAACGCACATGATGGGTTACTCTCTGGTCCGGTCTGCTCGTCCCAACGATGAAACCATAAATCACATGCAAATGTTCGTAGAACTTTGTCACTTTGTGTCTTCTTTAGACCCTGTCCTTTCAGGCTGTATTGAATTTTGTAATCTGATCTTTCAGAAGCATTCTATGCTCACGCGAGTATGTTTCTTTTTATAATTCCGCTGTTGATAACGTGACCAGTCTGTCAGTAGTTGTTAACTCACTGAAGAACGAGTTACACAAATAACCGAAGGGGTACGTACGTTTACAGAGTGTGGTCTTCCGATCACATGAAGGTCAACCAATAAGACAAGTTCATTTAAATTACCTAACGAATTCAAGCCCAAAAATGTTTTAATTAAGCTCTAAAAGTTCGAAACCCTTGAACCAAAAGTATGGCTGCAATTCGTACGGTTGAAAGTCTCACAACTGTCGCGCTGTTTGCTCTGATTTCGTCCTCGCATTGTCAGGACTGTTCTTCTAATCAAGATTGTCTCAGTCATGAGAGCTGCTGTAGTAATGCGTGTAAACACGACCATTACTGTCTGGGATACTCCTGTAATTCCAACTCCGACTGTGGAGTTTCTGGAAGGTGTTGCGCTGATGATACAATGACATTTCATGGAAAATGCTGCAAAAACTGCACCTTTAACTACTGTTCTAGCGACTCTGATTGCGGGCATCACGAACACTGTTGTAGTAACAGATGTACTATGGACAAGTGTAACGAAACCTCTTGTGATACCGACTCTGATTGCGACCGTCTAGAACGTTGTTGGAACAACGCATGTACCCTGGGTAAACGTTCTCGAACTCCTTGTGGTACCGATGTTGATTGCGGAAGTGATACAAATTTACAGTGTTGTCGGGGAGTTTGTGTAGCGAGGGATTCCAAGTTGTGTGTCCACAGTGGTGTCAGCTTGATTATTATTGTTATAGTTGTTTCCATATTTTTTATCGCGCAGTTCCTTTACTTTTTTCTTCGCAACCAGAGACGAGGTAGGCATAGTGACACAACCACCAGACGTGCAACGCAGAATATTACACCACCCTGGGATCCGCCTGCCTATTTTATATATGCATAGCCTACCGAGACTACATCTGCCCTCAGTATTGACGGCATCAAACAACCACAGCTTCCCGTGTCACCATGAATCGACAGGACAACCGTTCAGATCATCGGGAGTTGGTGTGGTGTGTGTGTGTGTGTGTGTGTGTGTGTGTGTGTGTGTGTGCGTGTGCGTGTGCGTGTGCGTGTGTGTGTGTGCGGGGATTGCAGGGGGGGGGAGGGGTAAGGTGAAGTTGTTTCATTATAATGCATTATCTCCGCAATTTTGTCCGTGCAGGGTGTAGATGTGTCATCATTATACATGACATGCCCTGCATAGCTGTAGGTAACGCGCGTACGGACATCGCGTGTGTAAATGTGAATGCCGGGTTCCAATTTACTGGTCCGGGTCACAGGCACGTCACGCAGATTAATTTTATCAGAAGATTAGCACGTGAGCTTGTCAGTTTACCCCAAATAAACCAACAAACTCATGTTCAAAACAATCGCCTTATTCTTACTGGATCGGTAAACAGAAGTATGGCTGATAATTATAGGCTTAAATATGGCACAGTCTCCATTTTGTTTGCTCTGATTTCATCCTCACACTGCCACGATCAGCGTTGTTCGTCCAACCTCGATTGTTCCATTTATGATAGCTGTTGCGGTGATGTTTGTAAGCCCGACCATTACTGTCTGGGACACGCTTGTTACTCCAACTCTGATTGCGGGATTTATGGAAGTTGTTGTGGTGGCGATACACTAATACCAGACAGAACGTGTCGCGGAAACTGCACATCTGATCACTGTGACAGCGACTCCGACTGCGGACGTCAAGAACACTGTTGTGATAACAAATGTACACTGGATGAATGCAGTGGAGGTTATACAGAGAATACCATTACCGCTGCTGTCTTTATAGTCTCTTTAACTGTTTTAGTCATACTCGCTACTCTTTTCAAGATCGTCGTCTGTTCTGACTCTCTCTATCGCCACTGCCAGAGGCAGAGACATCACAATGGCATTAACGGCATAACGTACACAGAACAGAGGATACCGCCACCCTACCCCGGTCAGGATCCACCTTCTTACCAAATAGTCTACCCAGACTACCCCCCACCTCGTTACGAACAGCTCAGTCAGAGAACAGATTTTCTACTCTACCAGCCTGAATCATCGAGAGCCACTGATGCACCTCCCCCTTACAGTTTATCAGAGGGGACTTCTTCAGGGGGAACGTGTTGCCCGAATCTTAATTATGGTGCTGTTGCAGTGTAAGTGAGGGGGCTTGGGAAACAACGATGTCGGAACAAAATATTTCGATTGGCGTTACGTTTACCCACCAGTCTAGTCAACGCTTGCTCTCTCCGACTGGTGCAAGCGATAGGAACATACCAAAATGAAAGGAAAAGTGGCTTGACAGGTGCTATGACTGACGTTTTAGCGAAAGAAAACTTGCAGTGAAGTCAGTTAAGACCCAGAAAAACAGGAGAACATCGCAGATACACACAAGAAAAAGCATAGTGCAAGCGAAAAAGTAAAACTGAGTACAAAAGGCGAGTTGCGCGCGTGTTACGTGAGCCTCTCTCGTGTACGTGCGCCGCGTGTGGACGGAATCGTGTTCAATAACTGTGAACTTTTGATTCCGGAAGGGTATCGTTTAGAGAGCTCAGAAAGACATGTAAGCGAAAGATATCTGAATGCAACTGTTCGTATTTAAACTACACTATTACTACTTTACGAAGCCAAGTAAGTGTCATTGATTCTGGTTTATCTATACATGGCTTTGCACCTAAGTATATTCTACCTTGATTTAAGAGGTCATGATTCCCTTTTATCATCCCTCGTGTTAATACCGCCAAATATGGTTTGAAATTCTCTGATGTCCAGTGCTAGTAAGTTCTGGAATTCATTAACTGATTCTATCAGGGCTTCGCCGACAATTCAAAGCTTTAAATCTGCCATCAGGGGTTTGGACTTCTTCACCGACTGCTGTTCCTTTTGTAATTAGAATAAGTACTTAGGATTATAATTATTGTTAGGGTTTTAGTAATAATTATTAATGTTTGACTAGTTTTATTTTGTTATAATTTTTTTTCCTTTTGTCTCTGAGATATTAGCATATTACATTTGCTATCTTAAATTCGAGGTGAAATAAAGTTTATTGTATTGTATTGTCATCTATGGAAGATCGATGGGCTAACCTTGTCATCTTTTCGAATTTTGGACCCTAGCCTAGTTTCTTCTCAGTTATCCGACAGTTGCGTCGAAGAAACTGTGTCCTCTCTAGTTCTGATAACTATTTAATTCTTTCGTTTTGTTTCTGTTTTTGACGTGATTTGTCTTTTCAAGTCAGTCAAAGCGATTTATTTGGTTTTACCATGGCAACTGCAGTGCTCACGTGTCGTCTTCTCAGCGCCTGCAGATCAAAGATTCCTATCGATTGGTTTAACATGTCGACTACTGAATTGTGGACTGAAGTGGATTTTAGTGAACTTTGCTTCCTGCAATTGAAATGTTAAGGCCCGGGAAAACGGCTGCAACATCTGCTGCGACATCCGTTCGATTTTGTCGAACAGCAATATCGAAACCGTTTGCCACCCCCTTTCAACCGTGTTGAAACATGTTGAATGAGTTAAAACGCGTTTAAACTTTGCCTCAACATCCATTCAACATCTTTTTATCGCTAATGTTGAAGCCGTTTGCCAACTGCTTTCAACATAGTGTAGACTTTCTCAAAACCCTTTAAAATTTTTCCCGCTAAGTGGGGGACTGGTTCGGTTGTGTTCGGTCGCTGCGTGACCTCACATAAGGGTCGCTTTAATTTGCTTAAAGCTGGCTTCGCTCGCAATTTCTTAATCGACTGCGTCTCGGTTCATGAACACACAAAAAAAAGAACGAGGCCAATATCCCGCCATCTTGACCGAACAAGCTTGGTCAATAAAGGATTTATTATATGATTCAAAGGACGCTATCAAGAGACAGTAAAACGCGGGACGAATGGGCTATCCCGAGAGGTCAAGATGGCTCCATCTTGACCTCGCGGGTAGCCAATCACAGCAGGAGAATTGATTCATGTTGAGCGCTGAAAGAGCCAGTCGTATAATAAGCTTAATTATAGAATTCTTTATTTTTGAGGACAAAAATAAAGGGTGAGGGAAAAAAGAAAATACTGTTTAAAATCTCCACAATGATGACAATAGCTCTTCACCTATAAACAATCATTTATAAACTTTCCTCTAAAGTGACCGTCATCGAAAACATGTCATACCAAAATATAAAACAATTGTATTCTTCTAAATTTAATAAAACCAAAACACCGAAGTGAAGATTCGAGTTCATTCTCGGGCGAGAAGAAAGCGCGAAGCCTCCGTGGATCGTGGAAGTTTACACGCGCGGACAAGATGCGGGCATTTCACACGAAGGCGAGTGAATTCTCCATCATTCACTGCACTGCTCCGGATGCATAGAGCACCAATTCTGGTTTTCTTGATCATAATAATATTTGTTCCCTTATTGTCTGCCAGCATTACTTCTTGTATCTTTCAGAGCACGAGGAGCAGTGTTAAAAATAGGCCTGAAAACTTAACTGAGTGAGGGAAGCGGGGGTGGGGGGTGGGGGGTGGGGGGTGGGTAGCCATGTTGCCCTCGACTGATACATAGAACCAGTTCACTATATTCTTTGTTGAAGTTCTAATTCGCTCGCTGTGTGATTTTCAAGTAAAAGTGAACTGTAGCTCTTGAAGTTAATCTGTGAAGTATACTCTTATTTCCCACGGACCCTTGGTCGGCTGTGTACGGCGTCTGATCGAGGTCTAAGGAGAACACTGGCTTCAAATGCTGCTTGCAATGTTGTACAAGTCTCCCTGGATTTGTTCCTCGTGCGATATTTTCCGTGTAGTATTAGATCTGCACTATCTGAATCAACGCCCCTAGCGACGAGTTTATTTGGAAATCTGCTTTTGAAGATGGACGAGAAACTCGTAATAGGACATAACAGATTCCGATCTGTCATCCACCAGATTTTGAAGGAACAGCATTCTCATTCGGCTGTCCTCCCTGTGAGATATAAGCAAATAATTTCAGTGAGATCACAGACAGGTTTGGATTGAGGTCCAAGCAAAGATACGAGGCGGTTAGGAAGACACCTACAACACATTACACCGTACCTAGATGAGATGCTAGGCCACCACGTTTCCCCAGTCTGAAGTGACAAACAGTATTACTACTCCCTCCCTGGATGGGATGCTACTCCATTACGTTGCCCAGTCTGAAGTGACAAAAACTGTTACCACCCCCTCCCTGGATGGTATGGAAGTCCATCATAAGAAAACCAGTACGAAATGACGAAAAGTATCACCACTTCCTCCCTGGATGGGATGCTTTATCCCAACGGGATTGGAACAACTAGGAGCATAACTAGAATCCACCCCACCCTCCCCCCTGCAACCAATGGGATGCTTGTCCGCGAAACGACACCACAATGGCGTGAATATGAGTAATATTGCCCCAACTCATCCCAGCGCCTAGATGGATGCAAGCCTATCACAGAACACCCAGCATGAAGTGACCATGAGTATTAGCACCTCGACAACAACAACAACCCTCCCAACCCACACACCCCCCAAAAAACAAGAACAAATAAGAAAAAAAAACATAGAAAATGACATGTTCACAACTCTTAGGATCGTTTAATTTTCAAATTTCAGGCATTGCTCTGCCAGTACTTGTGAATATTTTACTTTAGCTAGAGACTAATGCTTTAATAATGTTTCACTGGTGTTTTTATTCATCAGTTGTCAGCCTGCTTATCACCTGACAACAGAGCGTTCAAGGAATCTAATAAAATACATGCACTGGCGAAAACCAGCGACGGACTGCTCCAACATCTGCAAACCAAGGAGATTAAAACAACGAGGTGAAGTGTTTACCGTAGATTAGGTAGCTTACCTTATGACATATATGTTGGTATGACAAGTTCTCTGTGACTGTAAATAATCCACAAATGTTCTCACTCTCTCCGACTGTGGATTTTCCAGCACTGGAAGCGAGCCCTGGAAACAGATATTCCACAAAATAATTCGCTTACTGGGGCTCATTTCGAGTTAATCATTGACAAGTTGCGAAAACTGGAAAAAACGCGCAGCACCAAAGACAAATGCGCCTTCCAAAAACTGGGAATTGTCACAAGTTAGGACTACATTCACAGATTAACAAGTTTGATTCATCCTGCACAGCACACGTAGCAATAAACGATACTGCTAAATAGCTTTCGTTGGAACAGTTACAATCTCAAAATGTCTGAAGAATTTGTTCCAAAATGAATTTTTCAGGTTAGTTATTCATCTGTTCCTGGCAGGTTTTTGGGCAAATGTATTCCGTTTCAAATTTATTCGCAATTGAATGTATGTTAGTGAACATTGCGCACGTGAAATGCTTTATTGGGCTCAAAACGTTTACCGGAGTTTCGAGAAATGTACGCCAGGGCCAAGTAATTCAAAGCTTGATTAGCACCAATCCTATTTTTAGCACAAATCCAGGGTTGCCTGTGATCAAAGCCTATACGTTGCCATGGTTGTTAACCCAGATTAGCACTGACCCTGTAGGTTCCCATGGTAGTTAACCTGAATTAGCGCTAATAAAAAAATCCTGGGATGACTGTGACCAAAACCTGTTGGTTGCCATTGTAGTTAACTCAGATTAGCACTAATCGTGCTCTGAACAACTTGACCCAGGTTTCCAAATGCATTGAAAAAAAAAAATGCAAGCAATGAAACAATGCAATTGCAAACAGAGTTCCTACCAAATTTTCTGGAATGCTGGCAAAGTTGGGGACACCAAACAACGCCTGAATAACATCAACAGGAGCATCCCGTCCAACCCAGATGTAGAAAGCCTGAAAACAGCAACATGATTATCTGCTTAGCACAGAAAGTTAACTTGCGTTTATCTCTGAGAGACACAGTAGAGGTGATGGGTTCTGATCCCGCTCAAGCCAAAAAAAGGTAAATCAAAGAGGGAGGGAAAAAGAGTTAAACAAAGTTAAAATAAAACAATATAAATATCCGATGTTTCCATGATACTCACTCTATAATATAAATACGAAAGAAAAAGAGGAACTTCAGTGGAAATTCAATCGAATGAGCGGGAGTTCGAAGTAAAAAGTAGTAAACTACTATAAATGGAGGAAAAAGTTCCTTTTTAAAAGATAGAAAGGTTGGAGAAAACGGCTGTTCGAGAGTGTGAAAGTCTACTGTAACAATAACAAACAAGGCTATTTGAAGTACAGTGAAAGGAGATGTGTATCGTCAACACCGACCCATAATTTCGGAGTCACTTGGCTTATTTTGTCAAAGCAAAGCAAGGCGTAAAACCTCCATACGATTATAAATTTAATTTCAATATAACAGGGTTCTGTTGTGTTCTTGAAACGCGGAACTACACAGTTACGGAAAAGAAGATACGAACTTTATTACACAACGAACAAACCTAAAACAGTAAACACACTAACCTGAAAGTTACAAGCTCGCGAACTTATATAACAACGAATATTAATTGCTTGCATGAAGCTTCTGAGTTATGTAACCCCCACGGGGTTAATCAACACTACAGGTTCGTACACTTTTTCAGGCCAAAAATTCAAGGACTTCTCAAGGACTTTCCAGGACCCTACTTAGAAATTTCAAGGACTTTTTTTTAATGACAATTTTACCTCAAAACCAAGAAAAATGTTAGTGTTAACATCTATGTTTTGGGTTTACAGATAGTGCAGATATTTTTCGATCTTGTTCAATAAAAAATCAATGACTTTCAAGGACTGAAAACGAAATTCAAGCACTTTCAAGGCCTTGAAATCGGACTCCTGAAATTCAAGGGTTTTCAAGACGCGTACGAACCCTGATATAAAAGCTTGGAACTTTGACAGCTTGAAAAATGGACAAAGATACCTTAAAAAGAGGCTGTGCATGAAATGGCCTCAGCTGGTCAATTTAACTGAAACCATCCTTCAGTTTGCAAAACTTACGTGACCCGTATCCATTAGGAATATTCCCTTCCGGCTTAGCTTCTCGCCTGATAAGTGGAAAATAGGAGGCTTTGGAACCGGGCCTGCTTTAGTCTGGACAACACCCTGGTGAGGAAATAAGAAATCTGCTTGTAACATTCCTAGACAAGTGTTCAGTGCTATGTTGTTTTATCCTGAGAAAAAGCTGATAGTATTTTGTGACCATCTATGTACTTCTTAAATTGCACAAAAGGCACGATGGGCCGAAAACGTTTATGTTCATGTACTTCACACGTGAGCCTCACATGCATGAGAGCTATCCCTCCTTAGTCCCACTCTCTGGGTACCCACTCGCTCCAGACCTTTCGTTCGCAGACTGCACGCATTCACAACAGTCTAATGTAACAAAAAATACAACTGTTTTGCAGTCTACAAGATCACTGTAGTTTTGAGGTAAGCAGTTCTTAATAGACAGGCCACCTCAGAAACGCGTTTCTTTTTCAATTGGGTTTCATTTTCTTCAAACTTAGGTACCATGTTCAGAGCGCACACCTGTCAGTGCCTTGGTTAAACCCCACAGGGTGTGGTCCATTTTCATGTAAGTGCCACTTCCTCTGGCAGTACAAACACTGGGAAGTTGCGGGTATTTCCTTACAAGTATGTGTAGTTTGTACAAGTCAGTAAAGGGGGAGGTGCTTACCTCATCAGACAGGTCATGTATGGGGTACATCTTGGGATAGATGGACAGCATGGCTAAGCTAAGAGGCATCACTTTGAATTGTTGCATTGCAAAGCAGCGCTCGTCCAGGCGTGTGTTGGAGCCAAGACGAAATGCCATCTAAAAGTGATGAAACAATGAGGGTTAGAGCAAATGAAAGGGCTTCAACGTATTAAACGTATTCAATGCATTGAGCAAAATTGAATTCTAACAAGTTTTCTTTACAACGTGATGTACATGTATCTGCACATTTGTAAGCAGACACTTACAAAACGTGAACACAAAATGGTTGAGATGTTGTGATGCAGAGGTAACTGCTATTATGACAGTGATACATACATGCTTCATGATGGCCAGAACAAACAGTGGCAGCAATCTGAGAGAATGAGGTGCGATTAATCCACTGCTCTGTGGTTGATTCGCCACTGATGTGCGGTACACACTTAGTGTGTCAATGCATGCATTCATTAGAGCCTGGTGAAACAGCAGACAATAGAGAAACATTAGCAACACACTGACGAAGCCTTCAGGCCAATGTGAATATTCTCCTCATTGAACTCCATGTGTCCTATGGTATACTTTGGGAGAATCTGTTTGATCATCAGAGCATTCCCTCTTTGGTGACCAGTTTGGTTATTCTCATGAATTTATGTCAAATCAAGTAGTAACAACACAAGGAGAAATTACATGTTGGTCATTTATAGGAGTTAAAGGGTTAATAAGGACATGATAATGAGCACAAAAGGTGTATCTCTTGCCCTTTTCCTGCCTTCTTTTAAAAAAGAGGTGTCAAGAAAGGAGCCAAGCACAATTTGTGTTGCTACGAGCACAAAATCTCATTCATCTGCTTTGCCTGCAATTTGCCCTTAAAGGACCTGAGAACATAAAATAATATTATGCAGGATTGTAGGATCCATTGTAGGATTTGAAGTACAATGCAGGATCCTGGTTTGACTTATCGACTTCCTACTGCTGGAGCTAAATCTGGCTAAAATGCAGTGGATCAATAATATTGGTGATTCTACAGTTTTAAAGATTAAAAATAATAATGGAAAACACATTGCCCACAATTTTCAATACCCATACAGTGGCCCACAAAAGTTCTCTTGAACATATGGGTTCCTTAACAAGACAGCATTAACAAGAACTAACATCATGGCACGTGGTAGTACTTGCAAGGTTTCACTTACTTCTCTTGCATCACCTAGAGATGAAGTCAGTGTTCTGTCCACAGCTACAGACAAGGAAAAACAAAAATAGTCATATTTCAACCCGTATGGAATTAAACTTTTCTCCTTTTGAGATAGTCCAGTGAGATGTGATATCTTAAAGGTGGCCACATTAAAACCCAAGGGGGTTGTAAATGGATTAAGGCTTACTATCTCCAGTCATTCAGTGTCCACTCTTCAGTCATGTGAAAGAAGACACTAAACTCACATAGTAGGTCTTACAGCCACATGTTTAAGTGCAGTGGTGATAAAAAATTAAGACAGAATCCACCAGAAGTTCGAGTAATAAGTGGACAAATACCTTGTACCAAGATTATTTTCATCGTATTGCAAACTTCTGTACGACTGTTTTAAATATCTTCTCAAAAAAAATCATTTCTAGCAACACCAAACGTCAAAAACGAATGTAGAAGTAATGTATGAAACACTTTAAAGTACTGGTGAAATGAAACTGATGATGAAATTTTGCTTGTGTTTGCACAAGTTCTCTAAACTTTGAAATTTATTTTCTCTCGTTCCCATGGGAAATTGTTTTCAGTGTTATTTTAAGCAATTACCTATGTATTTAGCTTTAAGAAAATGTAAAAATGACTATAGAATACTTAAAATTATTCTGGTACCAGATTTTTGTCCACTAAAACCTGAAATTGCTTGATTTTCTAGCGGATTTCATCTTAATAACCTGTAACCTGTACACCATGCTCAATCTACTAAAAATGCTCTTTATACATTGTACATGTCTTAGTTTTCATTCTACAACTAACTTAGTCTACATAGCAGATTTTGGTGGGCATGTAAGTAAAACTAAAACAAGGTTGCCCAGTCATCAGAACATATGGATTAATATTAACTGCAATCTTTAC
>JAEMWC010000149.1:1022500-1060000 GCA_016490735.1 Pachyseris speciosa | reverse complement strand
GTAATGTGTCACCCTCGGTAAATAAAGTTATTCATTCATTCATTCAATCATACTCAACTCACCCATCTTAGCAAGCAGTGCTGTAATAGCCTGGACATCAGCAGTAGCATACAGATCAGCTAGTTTGTTTGTGATTGGCAGAGCAAGTGTGTGCACTCTGATACGCCGCTCACCTAAAAAAGTCAATCTTTCGTTGAGTTGGAATTTTTTCTACAGCTAATGGTACTAATAGTGGTTCCAGCAAAGAAGGAAACAAAAAAATGTGGCACCAGGTGAAAACCTGAATTTCAAAACCTCTTTGTACCTGGCCCTACAACACCACTGAGCTACTTAATAAAACTAGAATTAAATTTACCATCATCATCACCATCACCAACATCATCATCATCATCATCAGCATCATCACCATCACCACCACCACCATTATAACTGCCATCACTGCTGATCATCATCATTATCATCATCATGATCATGACGATGACCATCATAGACATAACCATCACCTCTGTCAATCGTCACCATCTACATCTACATCAATAACTTGCAAAATCCTTATCAGGACAGTTCAGAGGTGATAATAAAAAAAAAGAGAAAAAAGAAATTATCACAACCACCATTGTTATGACTATCATTACTGGTAATTCATTACTAATTCTATGAGACATTTACCCTTGCTGCTTGTATAAAGAAGAGCAGACTGGAAAACTGCTAGGTTGGAATCCGTCAACGAGTCTTCAATGTCAATCTGCATACTGAACCCACTGTCCGGACTCACATTTGGCAGGGAAACCAGGTCCGTAGAGCGCACAAAGAAGTTCCCATGAAATGTATGGATCGAAAGGCCTGGTAACAAAGATGTGAGACCAAAAAATATGATTTCAACTACTGAGTGACCATGTAATAATACACATGCTGCCATTCATTTGATGTAATTTGAACTTGCATAACCAAGTGTCAGTAAAATCTGGATGAAAAACTGGGTCACCTCGCAGCTCTTACAAGATCTCACCTGATTGGAGACCACCCTTCAGGTGAGACAAAAGAACAAATAACACAAACAATCAGTGTTCCAGATAAGAGAGGGGTCTCGGGTCAAAAACCCTACAAGGTCAGCTACATGACTCGACAAATCAATAGAAAATTTATAATGGTTTGATGGGAACACTGGAAATTTGACCCAATGGAATTCCTTGTTGACACCCTGCCTTAAAATCTTATCTGGAACCCTGAAACAATGGAATGAAATGTAGAGCATATAGGAGCTGTGAGGCTACCGGAAAATCTGCCCACTTTACCACATACTGGCACTCTGGCTATTCTAAAACATGCTTAAAAATCATTTTATTAAAGATCACATGTTTGACCTAACAAACACAATTAACTCAGTCAATGACTTCCATTTGAATTCTACTCGATGTACGTCATATTTTTTTTTTAAGTAGTGGAGATGCTGAAGTATCTTACCTTTTGTACATCGGACTCTCATGACAGCTTCAAATCCAATCTTTCTCGTCAGATAACGTCTACATTAAGATCAAACATTCCGATTAATCATAGTAATCAATGCTTCATGCTTGCAAACCCTTAGTGTCCTCTTACAATACCACATTAACACTGAAGGCCAGTTGCATTTTGCATTGCAAAAAAACTTAACTTCAACGAGACCAAAGATGATGATCAGTATGTTCTTAGGTTAAGTGTCACTTTACTTACACAAATTCATTTTCAAATTTCTCTGCTGCGGCAGGATTCCTCACAGCATGGAAGTCTGGATAATACATCACAGATCCACCAGAGTACTTCGACGCACACACTAAAACAACCAACAAAATGAACACATCCTCCAATGACAACTATTCTATAAAGCTCCTTCAGTACTACTCAACTGATCGCAACACAACGAGGGCATATAAGGAGAAATTAGCTACTGATCAGCCTTACCCAGTGCACTTACTTATAGTTGCTATGTCAGCATACTGACTTGACAGTAAAAACAGATCAACAGCCACTTGCTCAGCAGCGCAGTCAAGTGCAAACTTCTTGTAGAAATCAGTAGCTGGGGTTAAGTTCTGAACATCCTAATAAAGAAAGAAGAAAACACAGAATAAATATCAACTTGTCACCACTGGATACTGTTGATAGAGATTTACTCCGTAGCATCTCACCCCCCAAGTCACGCAAGTCAACTACTCATACTCAAAGATCCCCAACAGCTTCCCATCAGACCAAGTGTGCCCAACGAGACCATGTGTCTGTGCCAATGTTGAGTAAATCTCTTAATGGGGTTAAATGCAATTTAACCCAGTTAACGACCAGGAGCAAGTTTGCTCAGTTGTTGGTGTGGCATGGTGTGGCATTAGCGTTTGCTGGCATAGTGTGGGTTGCTGGCAGCTTTATAACCTTCTGGCTTATGTTTGGTGTCTTCAGGCAGTCCATTGGTCAGTAATGGTTCTGTGGTATTTTATGCATGGACCATTTTGCATGTACTTGTAGTTTTACTCTGCTCGGTGTACGGGGCGTTGCGGCTCGTATGCTTTGGAGTTTTTCCCCTCCCTCCCCTCCCTATTAGTTTTATTTATTTGTTTATTTATTATTATTATTATTATTATTATTATTATTATTTAGAATTTAGCACAGGGATTTTCCCTGGGAAGAAATATCCAGTCAAGTCTCATCCCGGGACCTCAGACTTCCAGCACTTTTCTGAGGATATGTGCCGATCCGAGGAGTGCCGACTTTTGCATCGTTCTTGTTCGGTTTTTAATTCCTAGTTGCTCCAAGTGGCCTTATTATTATTATTATTATTATTATTAATTTTTTTCTTCCACTGAACTTCTGGTTTAGTGTGACAGGTGTTTGGTTTGGCGCTGGGGATGGTGGGCGGGGCTCGTGCTGGGTTGCGGGTAGGGCAGGCTTATGAGGTGTTCTAACGACCTGGCTTTGAGTCGGCGGTACCAACCCCCAGGTCCCTGAGCACCCAACCTCCACTTGCAATGCAGGCGTTTACAAGGAATAAGCAAGCATAAAAAAAAAAAACAAGAGTAGCTTGAAGGTGGGCACAAGGTGAATATCTGGAGTGTGCGATAGAGAGGAAAACTAGAAAAGAAGCTCAGCAAAGAGCATGGTGAACAAACCTTCAGAAGACTCAAGATTCCACATGCAATTACAATGATCAGGAGATCAAGTTTCCACAAACCTAGTTTTTCACTTACAATATAACGTTGACATCGCAATGTCAAGCACCATACAACTAGTGATAACAATGAAAATGTATATGGGGTGCTATTACTGGTCCAATCCAAACTGTACATTGACTTCCCACAGTGGCCAAAATGGTCTTAGCAGCAATGGTATACTTTCATTGAGAGCTTACTTAACCACAGTTCTAGCACTGTTGCTAAGAGATTTAGATGGACTCCCTTAACAATAAAAACTTGAGCACTGAAAACCTGTAAAATTGTACAAACCTTTGGACTGGACTTTTGGCCATCCTCTCTCTTTTTCAGTTCTCCTGGTCCAATATTAGGGAGTGCTGTTTGGAAGAGTGTTACACGGCCACCTATGGGGCCCTAACATACAGAAAAATAAATTTCACAAAATAAGCATATAGCTTGGAGCTAATGACAAACACAACCAATCCGTTTTAGCTGACAAGGGTATATTGCGATCATTGTAGAGATCTCAAATATGTCCAAATATTTAGCTATTCTTTTTGCTACCTGCAGCCTACAACAGCCTCTGTAAAAGCTAACAAAATACCTGACTTTTTTATAATTTCACAGATATCAAAATTTCATATTACCAAAATTTATTATACACTTCAGTTGATTGCAGACACTCAAGACTGTATTTAAGCCCTAAAGTAGTGTTAACTTTGAATGCACTTTACAATAATGCAAAAGCTGTTAAGCTTTGGAAATTAACTTGGTGACATTATTCACTTACAGTTAACTTGAGGGCTGCTTGTAAAGCAGCTCCAGTTGCACTGTGCACATTTGGGCTTTTGCTGAACAACGTTGGTAATGAGTCCAGAAGCTGTGTTATAAGCTGACAATAACAAAACAACCAGAAATAAACCTTTTTCATAAGGGCTATTACTAGTAGTAATCAAAGATTAATAAGTGCGTTCGAAGTTCAATGAATTTAGCTAAAATCATACAAAAACAGAGGAGGAAATTAGTTGAGAGATTAAATGAGAAAGACGAAGTATTTAAAGATCAACATGAACAATAGCAACTTTAATAGTGAAACCCAAATATGTAACCAAAGATGTTTATCTACTTAGGCCGGCTATTGGGCTTAAAGACCCAGTATTGCCCATTATGCTTCACGCGCCTCTGTTATTGTTTTTGTTTTCACCAGAGCGAAGCTTCGAGTTCTAGTCTCGCGGCAAAAATTCGAATCGCCTCGTGCCCCGAGTCGTGTCAGTTTATACTATGATCTGTGTGGAAATATTTTGTCGTGGACACCTCGGACTCACTTTCCGTAGCTTCCGAAGAAAATGTGCGCACTGTGAACACTTATGGCTCGATTGTACAAGGCGACGAAGCAGCCGAGAATGTAGGAACAGAGGTTAGTAACTTGCCCAACTTGTGATGTTGCGACGTTTGCCTTCCAGGTTATGTTTACTAAAATTTACCCACCATTTCTCTACCAAAAAACCTAGGACAAAGTTACATGTGACTGCAAAGGCCTGTGTGTAAGGAGGATTGGAAGAGGTGCGTGTAAATGTCGCGAAGGCAACCAAAACTGTCATGGTCTTTGCACGTGTAACAAAGCCCAATGCAAGAACAAGGTAAGCTAGCTATACGTACTTTTCGAGAGCTCTTATTATTAAATTTAGCTTTGTTTTGTTCTTAACTTTTGCTTTTTGCTACTTTACTTTCAGTTAAACCCTGATGAAGTTCCTAGTGTTGGAGGACAAACCGAAACGTTCGCTTTGGCTGACGGCGACTTGCGTTTCGAACAAGAACCCCATCATGCCGAGAATGAAATAAAGGTAAGTTTGCTGACTGTTTTCTTTCTTATAGCAGAAGATGTTATGTCGGCAATCGTTGTTATAGACTTTGACTGTCATCTTCTTAGCTAGCAGCCTTTTTTCCGACTATTTATGTTGAAAATTCCTCACTTCACTTACCTTACCCTCATAGTAAAACAGTTTGGACACGCAACCGGTTCATCACACCCTCCATTGAAGTTCAAAAGGTCCCTTGATTTGGGTGTATTCCCTGTTGTTTACACCGACTTACCGTCCTCTTTCATTTTCAATGTTTGTAAATCTGGTATTGATAAAAGTTTGTCTGCCCCCTCAGGAATTTGTAGCTACCCTAGACAGCAATACTAAAGACAAGGTCCTCATCAAAATGCTAAGTCTGGGAAGGGGAAGCCTAGACTTTGCAAAGAAACTGGCCACTGAAGGCCCAGAGGATCCAGAACCACCTGATGAGAATGCCCCCCAGTGGTGCAAGTGTCAATTGTGTAGGCCTGCCTGATGAACAGGAAAATGTTTGCTGTAAGAGGGTCACATGCACCACCAACTACACAGCTTTTTCCAATATTTGCTTGGATAAAGACATTTAAGAAGTCTGCATGAAAGCACATTGTGACATTCGCGCAGATGACTATAACTTCAGCATGAAGAGCTTTTGAAAAGCTGGTTATCGCCAATTTGCACTCTGGGGTATGGTAAACTTGGCAGGGGAAACAGAAGAGTAATTTCTGTATCATTGTGCAGTACGTAAGATAAGGTCTCAGTACCCTGCACCCGATGGCAGGTATATGGGCTACAGAGCAAGTTAAGCAATGGGCAACTTTCACAATGTCATCATTTGGATTTTAACTACCAGAAATCAGTCTTTTTTCTTCCTTATTTAAATTTTGTAATCCCAGTAAGGTAAAAATAATGCACACGTCATCGGCTTCCCCTTGGGATCGACCCCCGGGCTGACCAGGGGGATTGTAAAACCAGTCGAGCAAACTTGAGGAATTTCCCCGGGGGGTCGGGGAATCTCTCAAGACAAAGTCCCCTGGGTGAGGTGTCTCTCAGCTGAAAACCCCCGTGACATCCTTAATTTCAAACTTGCGAATTCCCCCACACCCTAATCTTTGATCGTAAAACAATATCAAGATTTTCCCCTACCCTCGGGCAAAGAATCCCATCCATCTCCTTGTATTCCCCCACATATCTCCCTGGTAGGCCCGGGGGTCGACCCTACGGGGAAGCCGATGACATGTGCATAACAACAGCTCTAATTAGTTTGAAAAAAAAATTTGAAGGATTCTGGTACTTGTAGTAAAATGGTGTCATCATGCAAATGCCCCGTTGTATTTTTCATACAACATAATATTTCTATAATTCAATCATTTTGAGGTTTCAGTTCATAATAAATCTTGAGGAACTATTTATTGAGAAATAAATTTATTATTAATGAGCTCCTGTTGTATCATGAAAAAAATTTATATTAGCACGCAAAATAGTTAGGAACAGTTAGATTCCATTTGACAGATCTCATCCAAACTACAACCAGGATAAGGTCGAGGGTAGGGTATGTACACTAAGAGCATAACATGTGATTAGCCTATGAATGGGGCATCACTGCATTCAAGGGCTACTCATTTGATATGAGCCCCTAGTTGAAGAATATCATTTGGTGCAATCAATCAATTGCTCATTCTAGTTGTTAATCTGTTTGTAAGCATTTACAAAGAACTCTCCTTATGTACCTTGTGTAGTCAATAATGACACCATCTACACTGTAATGAAGTTAAAATTTCTATGTAAAAGTAGTTCAGAGCAGTAACACTAAATGCTAAAAGACATTTCTCCAACCCTATACACCTTTCATAATCGAAAATGAACCCTTCCCACAGACCAACTAACACCACTTTTGGTTTTGATTAAATAGTTGACAAAATTTCAAATTGACCATCTGGCTTTTGTGTGTGTGTGTGTGTGTGTGGAGAAAAGCTAATAGAATTTGAAAGAACATAACTTATTACTGAGAAACCAATCTCATGCATCCAGTAATCATCAGCCAGAAGGCCTAGATACCTAGAGTTAAATATTCTATAGTATATTTTGATTTTGAATCCACTTCAATCTTTAAAGTTTTCAGTCACTTTGGGTTTCATCGCAAATATGGAGGGTGCCTTCATCAGCTCTTCTGCTGAGGGTGGCACCTTCATGGCTCGAGTTGGTGCAATCTGTTTTCGGATGAATTCATCAATATCATGACGGGCAGAGAAACTGCCTTCGAATCCTTTTTCAGGTTTCCAGCATCCTTGCCACCATATATGGAAAATAGTAATATGCCTTTTCTTCCTTGACCACCTCTGCATGATACCGTTGAGTTCGTTTTGAATGCTTGCGATGACCAACAAGTTTGCCTCCTGGGCTCTGTTTGGGCTTCCGGAAGAGGTGAAAGTTATGGTCAATAGCTGCTAGTAGAATCCTCATGACAAAATAAGGGTACCTAGAAATAAACAAGAAAAAAATTCATTCACTGATAACATAATTTGGCTTAAAATACCAAACTGACCAGTTTATAAGATCAGGTTGGCAATAAATAAAGGCTCTTGAGGTTTTTATTTTACTTACACACATTCACAACTATAATTCAACTAAAAGGGGTTCAGTATACTCGTGTAGCACTAATTGAATGGCCTTCCAAGACAAAGGAAGATATGGAACAATGTTAAGAAAGCTCTTATCTGTCAGTCCAATATTGGTGACAGTTTGAATCTATGTTGTGGTTCAAGTTTATGCTTGCTATTGTTATCATTTCATTTTATTACAATATTAATGGCAGCACCTAAACCTACAAGGAAAATTTCCCTTTGCGTTTTGCTTTATTCTAATATATTACAGTGCATAAAGAAGAAAAGATATTAAATACTGGTTACTATCAAAAGAAGAATGAAATTGAAGAATAACACCTTCACTGCATCCTCTTGGGTGCATACTTTGTCATCATGCTGTTAAAATTCTCCAGCTCACCAGTACTGAAGAGCAAGAAATCAACTGTTACCGTTGGCAGGATATACATGTACAAGGATGTCTGCTTGAATAGTTTACTTGGGGCCGCACTGCATAAATATGAACTGCTCCCAGTCACATCGTTTCTAGGAATGAAAAATATCCAAATGAAAGCGTTAATAACAACTACAGCAATAGCAACAATCTTCGAGCTAAAAGCCAAAATAATAGTACTGCATACACATTCTCAAGGTGGAATCACGTTTACAGATTGTCTACAGGTCAGAATGATGCTGACAGTCCACTGAACTTATAATAATATTCTTTGTGAACTTATAGTTAATTGTGGACAAGTAAACTTATAATTCTTTTTGTACAAGTGAATTTATAATTCTCTGTGGACAAGGTTACATGAGCGCCCACACAGGAAATGACAAATTTTTCATAAATTTTACTAATCAGAAGTACACCTGTTACTATTCAGATATCAAATTTTATTGTAGGATGGACTTTTCTTTCTGGGACGGGTACAACACGTTCATTTAATCATTAATTAAACTGCCAAAACGGTAAATACAGTGTAAGTAAATTATTTGAAGGTCCAGGCATTTTGCAATTGAAGCAACACTACAAAAATAAACTCACAAGCTTTCTCCAGGAGAGTTGGACACGTTATCCAGCTCGATGTATTGACCCTCCGCCGCTTTCCAGGTCTGGGATGCACAGGAGTAGAACTGAGGACAGGACCATCAGCGGCACCATTGTCGTCTAAAACTTTAAAGGCAACAAAAGCAAATTCAGGACAAATGCATCAACCATAAAAATAATTGTAACAGAGAGTTAAATGAGCCATTTACACACAGATGGCTTACCTCTGAGAGGGCACTACGTTTTCCAGTGAAGGAAGATGAAGAAGAAATTCCGCAAAGACGCTGTTTGTACTTCCTTCGAAGCCAAGTGATGCCTTTTTAGCAGTCCACAGTTGAAAGACAGACGATCGAAGTCGAATTTGTCGGACAGAACCCGATAAACGCGGTCTTCCTCGACCAGGATTGTCCATCGTCTGGAAGTTTTGCTTGTAATGCTAATTTACCTCGCCGAATTACGGCCAAACTATCGCAAAATATCTTTCAAAACACGAATAGAAATATTCTTGGATAAATTATCCACTCTAAAAGAACACTCAGTACTCGGTTGGCAGCGTAACAAGGTGGATGAAGACAGATTTCAAATCTACACAGCAATCATCCGAATTTTCAACATCACAAAAATGGCCGCCGAGTGAACGCAGCGCGCAGTGCATAATGGGCAATACTGGGTCTTTAAAATTCGTGCGCGCGCTTAATAATTATTCAAAATGGCGCAGATTTTGAACATCGCCCGTCCAAGTAACCAAAAATCTCGAATCTTCACGCCTGGCATGCACAGGTATCCCATCGACCACAGGATCCCCAAAGATTACGAAGCGTTCTCCTAACGTCGAACGCAACAATATGTATGTTGATTAGCCCCACTAACCTCAGGGCTTGAAATAATTTCCTGGCTGGCGCTGGTCAAATTGTCCAGTCAAAACTCTTTTTGCTCGGACACAACCCATTTTTGGCCAAACAAACATCAATTACGTCTCATCGGTATAAAAGTGCCCCCACCCCCCCCCCTCTCCACATCACATGATGTTTAAATATGAAAATTTTATACCTACTTAAGTTATGAAGTCAATGAAATTTACTGAGGCTTGCAATCACCGAAATGCAGTTTGGACATAATGTATTTCTTTGAATAAGCGCCCTCCCCGTAGAAGCACCCACCCCACCGGCCAAAATAGCAAATAAGCATCCCCATCCCCTCCCCCTCAATTTCTTTACAAGGAAGACCTGTTTCCACTGTCACTTCATTTGCAATCTTTTAAGCTTCAACTACACCAGCATCAGTGCATGTAGGAGAACTGTCTATTTTCCGGAAGTCCCTTTCAATTATTTCTATAATCTTGTGCTGCAGAGTTCTTTTATGTGCATTAGCCAAAGTAGACCGAAATTTTAAATAAGGATACTTCACAAATTAATGTGATCAAGTAAGCTGAAGCCACTCAAAAGGCACTAAGGCCACATGGTAGCGGGCATTACCCCTTAAATCTACCAAACAAAGATTGAGCCCAAGCATTAGCAGCCATGGACAGCTGTTTCGGCCTTCTTAGGCCTCATCAGCATGGCACAGCTAATGCTCAGGCTCAAGTACCCACATATCAATAAAACAAGCAATGAAAATGTAAAGCTTGTGGGATGTGGCTGGAGTGACAAGGATACTTCACAAATTAATGTGATCAAGTAAGCTGAAGCCACTCAAAAGGCACTAAGGCCACATGGTAGCGGGCATTACCCCTTAAATCTACCAAAACAAAGATTGAGCCCAAGCATTAGCAGCCATGGACAGCTGTTTCGGCCTTCTTAGGCCTCATCAGCATGGCATAGCTAATGCTCAGGCTCAAGTACCCACATATCAATAAAACAAGCAATGAAAATGTAAAGCTTGTGGGATGTGGCTGGAGTGACAAGGATACTTCACAAATTAATGTGATCAAGTAAGCTGAAGCCACTCAAAAGGCACTAAGGCCACATGGTAGCGGGCATTACCCCTTAAATCTACCAAAACAAAGATTGAGCCCAAGCATTAGCAGCCATGGACAGCTGTTTCGGCCTTCTTAGGCCTCATCAGCATGGCATAGCTAATGCTCAGGCTCAAGTACCCACATATCAATAAAACAAGCAATGAAAATGTAAAGCTTGTGGGATGTGGCTGGAGTGACAAGGATACTTCACAAATTAATGTGATCAAGTAAGCTGAAGCCACTCAAAAGGCACTAAGGCCACATGGTAGCGGGCATTACCCCTTAAATCTACCAAAACAAAGATTGAGCCCAAGCATTAGCAGCCATGGACAGCTGTTTCGGCCTTCTTAGGCCTCATCAGCATGGCATAGCTAATGCTCAGGCTCAAGTACCCACATATCAATAAAACAAGCAATGAAAATGTAAAGCTTGTGGGATGTGGCTGGAGTGACAAGGATACTTCACAAATTAATGAATGCACTTTAGCTTTAGCTGTCCATGGCTGCTAATGCTTGGGCTCAATCTTTGTTTTGGTAGATTTAAGGGGTAATGCCCGCTACCATGTGGCCTTAGTGCCTTTTGAGTGGCTTCAGCTTACTTGATCACATTAATTTGTGAAGTATCCTTGTCACTCCAGCCACATCCCACAAGCTTTACACTTTCATTGCGAAATTTTAAATAAACACGTGGGTGCTTATTTGAAGAAATAAGGTATAACAAGAGAACACCCAGATGCTCTGGAAAGGGTTTTCAAAAGTGAAAATGTGCAAACACAGCCGGAAATTTTAGGACTGTCACAAATCATTTATTAAAAGTTGTTGGTCTGGTAGTTAAGTATCTGTCTTTTTCCCATCTTTGTTAACGAATGCCAATAATATTGAACCTTAAAATATTTAACTTGAAACTCTAATTTTTCTCCATTCAAGCGTAAATGACTGGGCAAATTGTCCGGCCATCTAAGGATTTGACCAGACAAAACCTATTTTTGACCGGACATTGTCCGTTGACCGGCCATTATTTCAAGCCCTGAACCTCACTTTAAAGTACAAATTCTATAGAATTTCAGACATGCTAACGAAGCTAGTAAGGCTAATTATCATAAAAAATGAAAGAATAATTTGTCGGGCGCCATTATGGAAAACATCTGTGAATGACTTACCGTAGCAGTGGCAAAAAATTAAAACAAACTTGTGGTTATTCTTTAAATTGATACTTTAGTGGTCAGTAGTTCTGCTACTGTGAAGACATGCTCCATTACTTTCCATATGCCTACAAATATTAATGCATTCTAAAAGGGTTCAGTAAAACATGTGTCTCCTATGTTTGTCCTTTTTCCTTGTTTTCACCTCCTAAACCAGTCCATTAGTTCTTAGAAATTTTGCATATATTTATTTAGTACCAAACTTCTAATTCAGCGAGACAAGTGGCCAGCTTATAGTGCTTATGAAACTGCAACACTTTTTTTGAGCAGCATGCTTGACCATAATGGCTTTAAGTGAAAACCTACATAACAATACATTTGAGCTTTACGGATACTTCACAAATTAATGTGATCAAGTAAGCTGAAGCCACTCAAAGGGCACTAAGGCCACAAGGTAGCAGGCATTACCCCTTAAATCTACCAAAGCAAAGATTGAGCCCAAGCATTAGCAGCCATGGACAGCTGTTTCGGCCTTGTTAGGCCTCATCAGCATGGCATAGCTAATGCTCAGGCTCAAGTACCCACATATCAATAAAACAAGCAATGAAAATGTAAAGCTTGTGGGATGTGGCTGGAGTGACAAGGATACTTCACAAATTAATGTGATCAAGTAAGCTGAAGCCACTCAAAGGGCACTAAGGCCACAAGGTAGCGGGCATTACCCCTTAAATCTACCAAAGCAAAGATTGAGCCCAAGCATTAGCAGCCATGGACAGCTGTTTCGGCCTTGTTAGGCCTCATCAGCATGGCATAGCTAATGCTCAGGCTCAAGTACCCACATATCAATATAACAAGCAATGAAAACGTAAAGCTTGTGGGATGTGGCTGGAGTGACAAGGATACTTCACAAATAAATGTGATCAAGTAAGCTGAAGCCACTCAAAGGGCACTAAGGCCACAAGGCCCTTTGAGTGGCTTCAGCTTACTTGATCACATTAATTTGTGAAGTATCCTTGTCACACCAGCCACATCCCACAAGCTTTACGTTTTCATTTGAGCTTTACCTCTTTGCTCTCATTCAAATTGACAAGCAAATCATCGGGTGAAGGAAGAAAGACATCTAGATGACAAAAAAAATTAACTTTTATTAACAAGAACTTGACACAAGCAATGACAATGACCAAACCATCATAAGACAATGTGGTTACTACAGAAGTGGGAAGTGGGAAGTGGGGGGGGGGGGGGGAAGTCAAAATCTCCCACTTCCCATACCCTTTTCTCCTGCCTCCCATGCCACCTTCTCCCAAGCTCCCACACTATTTTCCATCCATTGCTCCAGCCTCCTAAAAATTATTTCTGCCCTGCCTCTCATCCTGTTAGGACTGCTGCTTCCAGCCCTCCTCTCAAGCATCCCATACCCCTGCCTCCTGTACGCCTCATACTCCTCCCACCCCCTGCTCTCCCAAGCTTCTGCCCCATGTCCCACCCCCTGCTCCCCCAGGCTTCTGCCCCATGTCCCACCCCCTGCTCCCCAGGCTTCTGCCCCATGTACCCACCCAACAGGAGATCCCACAATAAGCACCCACTGTTAAGTTTTACCTTCTAAGTCTGATACAATGTGCATTTGAGGTTGACTGAGTTTTGACTACAGAACAAAAAGGAAAGAAAAAAAAAAGATCAGTTTGATGAACAATGGAATCTGACATGAATGGTAAGCTTTTGTGTGAATGATACATAAATAATTTTTGTCAATTATTGACAAAAATTACCCACCTTTAAGCTATAAAAGTGAACAGTGCTATCAAACGTTATAAATCCAATTTGTGTTCTTAGGTCTCCCGGCATTTTCTCCAAGTTATCTTTTAGTAATTTACAAACCAACTGAAGGTACCCTGAAATAGAAAACAAACAATACTACTTTCTCTTTCATAATTGAGTTTAATTCACTTTATAAGATTTACCATATGTAAGAAAGTACATATATACCAAAAAGGTTACAAGTTAAGGTTACCGTGTACCTTCAGGGACGTCTCTAATAAAGGGTTGTAGCAGCTCCCAATTACAGCCCAGATACCATAAACTGTATATCAAATTAAAGCTAATAGAACTAGCTATTTGAATATTTTATTTATGAAAGTGACTTACTGAATGCTCCTCCGAGTCTAAACTTGAAGGTCTAAATCTATAATCTAAAGCTATAACTAAATGGGATTTTGTATTTTGGGAATTTGATATTTTTCTGAAAGTCTGGAACCCAGAAGTGAAAAAAACATGTTGGGGTTTTCCTTTATTCAATTGCATTCAAAAGATACAGAGAATTTTCAAACTCAACCCATTGCCATAGCTGAAAAACTAAAAGCACACAACCTTCATAAAGCAAAATAACTTTTTGCATTCAATATTCCCCCCGCAAATTGCCCCGGTTGGCTGCAGTCGCCAATTTCTCGGCAACTATTCACTCGTTTTGAATTATGTTTGTTTGGCTTAAAAGATCACAGTAAAGAGTTCATTTTCAGGGGTTTCAATTAGTTTTGAAATAGCCATCTCTGCTAACTAAAGTAGGCTGCGACCTGATGAATTGTTTTATTAATTTGAGTGAAAATACAGACAAAGTAGGCATTGCAGTTAACTGTCTGTGACTCAAGTCTTTGTGAAATCCCTGATCAGTGCTATACTAGGTGGGACAATTTGTTTAAACACAAACAAACAGAAACATTGGTGATCATTTGAACTTTTCTTTGGACACATGAATGCTTGACCAAGTTGTGACATGGTAAGAAGCAAAAGACCTTTTTAGCTTGTAGATTTTGTTTTCCCAATGTAGACCACATGATGTTACCCCACAGAAATGTTTCTTTGAAATTTAGCCTTATTTACGTGCATATGTACGCATAATTTATGAAAAGACAAAAGGCAAATCCCCTTGGGAAGATCACATGGTGTACATTGGGAAAACAAAATATACAAGCTAAAAAGGTCTATTGGATGGTAGCCTCTATTCAGCCGCGAAGTAAATAATGCAGTTAAGAGGGAGGTAGGATGGCCAAGTGGTTTGGGGTGCTGGATTTCGATGTGATCACCCCGGGTTCAAATCCCACTCTATCCACTAGCTGGTCTTGTTCTGGGTAGTCCCTGGTTCAACTCCTCAGTCATCCTTGTACATAGCCAACTGGTTTGCCTCCGGCCAGTTGGGATTCTTATGTTTATTTGAATTAATTGTTTCTGTATTTGCTCGGCCCCACTAGCCTTTGCACTATAAATACTACATGTACCAAGGGTAAACAAAATTCTCTACCTCTCTATTCTTGCTTGACAGTGTCACTTATCTACAGTGTATGACACCCATTGCCAGGCATCGTTGTCACCAGCTTTATAATATCGTTGATTTCAAATGTCAACAGTGTATGAGACCAATTGCCAGGCATTGTTGTCACCAGCTTTATAATATTGTTGATTTCAAATGTCAACAGCTGGTAAAAAATTATTCAGACAACAGCAGAAAGACAAAAACCTACCAGTTTCTAAGGCATTGAAAGAAACATCCAAAACAAATAGGAACACAGCTGGCTGTGGAGGTCGCAGCTGAAAAGTGTAAAATGATATTATGTTCAGTTTACATAGAGGATATTACATGGCTGCTGAGATATGAAATTTCTCTTCGAGTGTTGAAAAATATTTCATTGTAAAGCACTTTTGAAGATCTGATATAAAAAGCGCTATATAACTTTATTATTATTATTATTATTATTATTATTATTATTAAATAAATGGATCTGTTATTTCTGCTTTTAGAATTCTGCCAATTGTTTACATTTCTGTAACTAAAATAACCTCATGAAAGAGTAAAAATGTGGTACTGGTAATTCAGTCTGAGTTCCAGAATGTTTATGACACCACTAGCAAAGTGTGATTACGGAACAATAAACACTACTTAGTATTTCAAACGTCAAAAGTTTACACGCTTGAGGAAAGGACAAAGACAAACAAATATCTTAAAGACTTAAAATAAAGGCAAAGTTTGTTTACCATATACTCTGATGGCGCTATAAACTCCACAGTGGCATTTCTAACTTCAGGTCTTTTGGCAGGGTCACCATACTGTCTTGTTGTGGGATCAAAGCAGAATTCTTCTGGAACTAAGGTAAAAGAAAATGTACCGGTATAACTCTCAGAATTAAATCTTGGAGAGAAGCA
Source organism: Pachyseris speciosa (assembly GCA_016490735.1). Lineage (NCBI taxonomy): Eukaryota > Metazoa > Cnidaria > Anthozoa > Scleractinia > Pachyseridae > Pachyseris > Pachyseris speciosa. The sequence goes on along the minus strand of JAEMWC010000149.1, from coordinate 1,044,085 downwards.
TGATGCGGTAACAATGATGTCGACTGTACAGCTGTAACTGGTTACCCAGCTTAAATTAGTTTTTCATAATTATGTTTCTCCCTGTTGTCCAATCAGTGATAACATCACGTGGCTTTCATCACCACTCCCCTACAGCTTATGTAACATGAAACAGCTACCCAATACTCCTTTAAGCCTGGTTCACACTTGTGAGATAAGCACAAGCATAAGCGCAAGCATAAGCACAAGAAAACGCTAGTGTGTATTGAGGTGAAATAAGTACAAGCATAAGCACAAGAAAAGAAACATTTTCCTTTTTCTTGTGCTTATGCCATGCTTATTTCACAAGTGGGAGCTCGTGTGAAATAAGCAAAGCATAAGCGCCATCTTGTTTCTTCCACCATCTTGTTTATCCACCGATGTGACTCGCACTGCGCATGCGTAAGTCACTAGTGTGAACGTCATTGTGCTTATGCTTGCGCTTATGCTTGTTCTTATCTCACAAGTGTGAACCAGGCTTTACTATTCTCCTCAGATAGGAGGCTATTCCTCGGCATTACACCCAGCATTTTCTGCATCAATGCAAACCATGTACCAAAAGAAAAACTAATGTAGCTCCTTATGCTTTTCAAATTTGTTAACATACCTGCTGTAAGCACCCATAGTTGACTTATTTAGAAAAGACAATTGCACATACATGTACCTTCATTTACTCTAAAACACATTGGACATCGCCATCTTCTAGAGTCAGTGAAAGTGACAAATGGATTGATATAAGTTCTACAGGAGCGGCATCTTGTTATGACAGAAGAGTGAATAACTGGGAGATTCTGAAAAAAAGATAACAAGGTAACATTTTGTTAATACAGTGGATCCCTGCCATACGGCCACCTCATTCATACAGCCACCTTGTTATTATGGGGCCACTGTTCTTTATCCCAGCGAAACACCCATACATTTTCTCATGAGAAAACCATGTTAATGCTCCCACCATGCATGATAATGAGGCCAATGGCCACTTGTGAAATCCCAACAAGAATATTCCTTAATAAATTCACCTCATTAATAGGGTCATTCAAACGAAAATAATGTGCATTATAATTAAAAACAAGTGAAAAATCTTGAGAAAAAATAACAGTACTCTTATTAATTGAGTTTGGTAGTTAGTACAGTACATAGGTAATGCCCAGTCGATTGTGTGATTTGTCAGTAAATGGTGCTCAGCAATGTCATTGTTGATGTCACCATTTCTCGTTGTGCAATTGTGCTCAGTCAGTTTATCATCATCATCATCATCATCATCATCATCTACTACATTTATTAATCATCCTTAACATTTCCTCAAGAAACTTACCTGCAAATCTTTAAAAGGATGAAGTTGTATTCCTAGTGGAAGCTTTGATTTTGTTAGAAGGCTCTTGGTTTCAGGAACTACATTCATGGTACAACACAGCACACTAAAAACATTAATTGTTACCATTAATATTTACATTGATACAGTAGTAATCAAGTCACTGTTAAGAAAAAAAAACATATTTTATCACACACAAATTTTGAGATAATTCTTTACTTTTTAACATATTGCACTAACAAGTACATGTAATACATAGATTTGACAATTACCTTGGGTCACAGCTCTTCTTCCGAAGATCCTGAAAAATTAGTAAAGGAACACAACCCATTCAGGAAAAGGGTAAAACAAAGCTAGGACTTTGTGTGATATTGATTCCTAGTCAACAGCAACCTACAGTATGGGGCTAAAGTATGTTGACAGTCTTGTGTTGAAACTTTAGTGCTTTGAGATATCAAGAATTGAGGATTCAAGGGTCGAGCTTCAAGATTTGAGGATCAAGTTTTGAGACGTTCAAAGAATTTTTTGAAGATCTTGATAACTGATTTTGAGGAAATAATTACTTCCTCAAATCTCAAGCAATAAGAGATAACAAAAGTGATTGCTGTGTGGCTTTCACATGTACTCTCTTCTTAGTTTGGTTGAAAGTGGAACTAATACCAAATCAGTGGTGCTGAGTGTTCAATAAATCTGTTTTAGTGCAGTTTTTCTGTCTGCAACATTTTGATCAAGAACTCTGTCTATTTTACACTCGATGTTTTCACAAATTCTGTGGAGACTTTTTGTACATGTTTAAAATTTTTATGTACCTAAAAATTCAGCCATGGCCAGTCACTGCCAGTTGGCTACTGATGAACACCAGTGTTGCTGTTGTTGTTGTAGCAGCTACATGTACAGTGAACATTTTGTTTACGGTTGCTTACTTTCCTCATTGACCCGATTAATCCAAAGGCTAATAACAGTCCCAACAAAAATTATGTACAATCACGTAAATCTATCACTGGCCAAATTTCTCACTTCCTCATGTTTTTTTTACTTGTCCAAAACAATGATCAAATGTTGTCTGGATTAATGAAGCTTGAAACAACTTTTTGATATTTACAGGTAACACTATAGAAGGTTTTCATGTGACGTCATAAAAAACTAAAATTCAAAAGTAAACACTTGCATTTTTATCTTCATCACGTAAAAGACATTTTAGAAATGTAGCTGCTTGCATGTTTTCAGCTCAGTAGCTTGCTTTGTTTTGAAAATAGAGCTTTTTGAATCTCAGAGTTTTTCACAGTGCGTGACCTAAAGATGTCTGCTCACAAGCATGTCACTTACATGATAACATTTCTTGACTATCTATTGAATGGTTGATGGTTTTATTTTTTTACTTGAGTGACTGACAATGCTCTCTCTCTCTCTCTCTCTGGAGAGTGAGTGGGTTAAACAAATAAGTGGGTTATAATGAAGAAATGGTCCAGGCTTCAGAAAAAAGGGTTGTGAAAAACATAACTCACCTGCGGTAAGTTTGGTGTTGGTTGTTCAAGTGGAGTAGTTGGAAGGACATGCCTTTGTTCCAGAAGATTTATAGGCTGACAAACTGATAATTGCTGTGGAAAAATATCAACATTTTTCTTCACTTCTTTTGAGTTTTTGGCACTAAATTGTGAAACCCACTTCCAGATTATATTAGCAGTCTTCTGCTCTCTTGATTTAAAGCTGCTCTTAGGTTGACTGACTTCTCAGATAAATACAATTCTAAAATTTTCTTGCTATGCCCACTTGCGACTTAGAAATTTTTGTGAAGCATGTATTGAAAAGTTTAATTACTATATCATAGGCTTAATCATTCTTACATTTTTAGTTTAATTTTTCTATTATTATATTTTGTTTACAGAGATATTAGAAATGCATTAGCATTGTGAAGTTTGTAGCAAAAAAGTATATTGATTGATTGTGTGCTATAAACAAGGTTCTTAAGGTGTCAAATAAAATTGATAAAACTATCAAAGACTAAGAAAGTACCTTTTATCTAAAGGTAAATTTGTTCAAATTTGAGGTACACCTGTGGGCAGATTGCAGCTTAAAACTATGTTTAAGAGATCTTAATAAATCTTACCTGGACTGTTAGGCGTCCCATGGGACCCTCCAGGCCACCAACAGGTGACCGAAACTGTCCAGGACTTGGACCCTAAAAATAGAATATGTCAAACTACATTATTTTTGTGTACCCAAGGGGGATGAAAGGAAAGAGAAAGGAACAAAGAAGAATTTGAACAGCGACCATCAGACCCAACCAACCAAAGTGCATGTGGCTACAAAGTGCAACTCAAAAGTAAGTTGGTGATAACATAAAATTATCATGGTCTCTGCCACTTCTCAAATCAAAGAGATTTGCATGCAAATTGCCTCTAGTGATAGAGTGGTGAGTTGTATTGCGTTTACACTATGAAGTCAGACACACAAAGTCTGAATGAATGTATGACATAATAGTTAACCAGAAAACACAGTTTTCTTTTCAGGGCTTGACACTAACACTCACCCACTTTCCACTGGAGAGTAATCCTTGGAGAGTAAAAAACCGAAAATGAACCAGAATGCTCACCCGATCTGGAAAGTAAATTCTGGGCTATGATGGAAAGCAGGTATTTCTTTTAAAAGGCTTCAGTCAAAACGTTTGCAAATGAAATGAGAAAGCAACCCTCAGACATTGATTTTCTTTCTTGCTAAGGATAAATTTTGCCATGCATTCTCGCATTTTTCGCCATGTTGGAGGAGTGAAAGAACTACCATGGTGGTCTTGGTACAACATTAATACACGTGGTAACCGAATGTGGCATATTGTAGATAGGTGACATTAACCCATTGGCACCCGTGCCGGCCAAAACTGGCCGTAAAAAACTCCCATGCTTCAAAACATTGCAACTTTCTCAATCGCAAGAATATTGCCTTAACTGTTAGTTGTGAGCACGAAATGGAATGCCCTTTAAATTTGGATATCCAATAAATGCAAGAAATGTAGCGATTTTTACCAAATATGGCCTTTTGAGTTTGGACAAGAACAAAACTGACCATTTTTAACGTCAAAGAGAAACGACAAAAATGCCCCTTTTTGCCTTCATGTTTTTTAAGGAAATCATCGCCGCAAAACCAAACTTCAACCATCATAACGAAATTCAGTCCTTTTTCTAGCTTAGAAATGACTTTTTTTGTTCATATTCTTCTCCTGAGCGTAGAAACAGCCTTTTGTTCCAGTGCATTCAGGCCTTTCCACCATTTTCAACATCTAGACCACATTGCATGCTGGGAAAGTCTACAGCCACTCCACCCTACTGCCAAAAATTCCTGCTTGTGGTCATCTTCAGTACCAAGAAATTCCAAAATATGTGGCGGTAGGTCGAGAAATTCATCAAGAGTCGAGTCCCAAAGGTACTAAGTGTTCGACCGGCCAAATTCCCAGTTTGTCGAATAACAAGCCAAATTCAACAACAAAGTACATCACCTTGCTCGATTCTTTGAGAAAGTGGACTCTTAGCTACCGTCACGCTTAATGATGCTCATCAGGCAGCCGCTAAAGATGAAAAATGGCTGTAAATTTAGCAGAAATCGCAAGCAAACCGAACTTGGGCCATTGTTGTCGCTTCACGGATAAAAAATAGCTACGTCAAAATGACGTTTTCAGAAACCTTGAGCCTCCAGTGGCTTAGGACAGCAGCACTTTTCCCTGGTAGGTCAAATAAAGAGTCACAAATTGCTATTCATCGTTTATAGGTGGAAAATCACTCCAAAAATGTAAAAACAGCCGGTAGTCAATGGGTTAAAGAAGGAGTCTTTACGATACTGTAATTTTTGGAAAGTCAAATTTTGAGGTGGAAGGTAAATTTTTAAATCTACATTGCAAAGTGGAAAGTGGTCGAAAGTTAGTGTCGAGCCCTGTTTTTTTGTGGGGAACCCCCACTCCACCTCCCCAGCCCTGTGTGACCACCTTATAACTCAGTCATTGAAAACATTAAGTTTGTTGTGATTTGAATTTCTCTCTTGTATAAGTTTAACTTCTATTTTCCCGGTTTAGATTGACTACCATAATCAGGAAAAAACAGGAAGTGAGTATCAAACTTGTTCAAAATTTTTGAACACAACAAATACATGCAATGTGAATGATATATGAAATGAATCATATATGAACTGCGGAAATGAAATCAAATGAAGAATGATCCTCGCAGTTGTCAACGCAATTTATGCAATTGCGAAAAGAAGCCTGAAAAAAATTCAGGACTTCAACGCCGTTGAAGTCCTGAATTTTTTTCAGGCTTCTTTTCGCAATTGCATAAATTGCGTTGACAACTGCGAGGATCATTCTTCATTTGAAATACATGCAAGTTACTTACAGTCTGCATCTGTTGTGATAGCTGTTGCACCATAGGTGGCATTTGACCTGGGTAAGATTGGTTTGTTTGGCCAGGAACATTCATCATACTGGCAGGAACACCAGGCATGGAAGGAGGTGTTGTCTGAAAACAATAAACAGCATTAGTATATACCACACAAGTGAATAGTGTTTTTCGTGCACTCAGATTGGTTAACTCAGAGGTGATTAGCAAAGTACATTTGTACTATTCACCTCCGATCAGCCAGCGTGCAAGATTTTAAAATTTCCAAACGCTTGTCGGTATATTGTCACACATAAAGTAATGTTTTGGTCAAGTAATTAATCAGCTGTGTGATATATACTAAAATAATTATTCACGTCAGTGTCGGTGAAAGTGGTGGATATTTACCTTGACGCTTCATGGCTCGTTAAATATCCACCACTATTCACCTCCACTTCGGTGAATAATTGTTAATTATTGACAGGGGAACATGGTTAGATCCTGGAGACACTGTAAAGTGCAAGACAGTATCTGTGTAACATTGACAGGTTAAATTCATTGAGAATAGATAAGCTTGGAAACTAGTGCTTGGAAATGAAGGGAGGTTGGACTTAAAGTGCAGAAAGGGGAACCGTAGTGGAGGTAACCATAGCAACCCTGTGAGTGCACATTTTTGCTCCAGTGGTGATCAGCATTTATTTTCTCCTTTATGACAACAAATGTTCAAGCATCACTTAGGGGCATGTGAATATTGATTTGATAACCACAAACCATATTTGCTATAATGTTTTACTTCCCAAATAAAATTCAGTGATAGTGTAACTATCACAAGTTCAAATGATGCGCTCAGAATACAAAAGATAAGCTACAGTACAAACTACATGAACAGCTTGTGAAAGAAACACTGCATTTACATCAGAGCATTTCACTTCTGAATGGGGATGCAGAAAGATGTTGAATCCTGATTAAAAAATAGCCCATTCTGGAGCCTTTTGAAACTAAATTTTCAGGGGGGAAGGAAATAGGGAAGACAAAAATTATAATAGGTCCAAGGGTCAGAGATGAGGCAGAATTACAAATTAAAAGTCAGTACCTAATATCCACCAATAGCCATGTTGTCTGTCATTTTCAAATGAAGGCATATTGTGGTACATACCTGGGCTGGATACATTCTTCTTCGTGATGAAATGGGCTTTGCTCCAGCGTGAGATTCTTGCCCCATTGGAGGATGACCTGGGGTTGGACTATTGTACAACCCTTGAGACATGGTGGATCCTGCTAAATTTGATGGAAGTGGCAGCGTTGTTCTCTGAAACATTGCTGGCCCAGTCGGCCCTATTGGGGGAGGGGTGTTGATCTTGGGGATGGGCTACCGCGCTGTCCTGGATAACCAGGTGCCGCATTCAGTGGCATGACTGGACGTTTAGGTTTGTTAGAATGGAATGCTATAGTGGTTGGTTTATCTGTGGAACTGTAGTTGGAGACATACCAGATGTCTGCGGTGTTACACTTTGAGCCTGCCCAGTGTAACCAGTTGCTTGGCCAAATTGTGTTTGAGGGGCATGAGAATGCACATAAGTCTGTCCTTGCATAGTAGCCCCAGGGATATGCGGTGTTGGAGACAAGTCCTGTGGTGGCTGGCCTGGATGAGATGACATTACTGGAGTAAACGCCGAACCAGGTTGTGGAAATCCACCCTGAACATTATTACTCATTGGAGGGCCCTGTATTTGTGACGAGGGCCCATTTGTTAGTACAGCTGCACCTGGTGACAGTGGAGCAGACAGTCTCTGTGACATTCCCATCACAGGAGCTGGTGGATCTGCACTTATTGCGGGCTGAGATCCCGCGTTAGGATGCACCTGAGGTGATGCAGTTACTCCTGTAATAGGACCATTGGCAATTGCATTGGATGCAGGTTGTTGAGTACCTGGAGATGGCATATTAACTTGCCCTTCAACAGAAGAAAAGAGACACACAAGTTAATTCTCTCTATTTGGAACTGAGGTTCATTTGTGGAATAAGTGAGGAGGATTATTGGATGTGACCTTGTAAGGACCCAGCTCCTCTGTAAGTGCCTTAATGAATTAAAGCAACTTCCAACATGTAAGTATGTAGTCTGTCCTATATAAAATAAAACACTACCAGTTTCAGGACTGTACCCTAGCAGCATCCAGTGACCCCTGGTGACTTACTTTAGCTTTTGGGTGACCAGGAAATCTTACTGGGCATCCTGGATGCTGGGCACCCTGGATTACAAAGATTCACAATTTTGGGCTCCCAAATATTTTTCCTAGAGCACAGACATGTCTTGAGCTCCATTTATTTGTCTTCAAAAAACACATGGTTATTTCACTCTCCTGGGCCAGGGACTGTGAGTTTTAAATCAAAAACCAATCCACCATGTATCTCCAGACCACTCAGGTAACCAACACTAAAACCAATCCAACTGGTCAATACTTTGGATTGGATTCTCAGGAAATAAAGGGTATACACCACCAAGGCTGTCACAATATTCTCCTGAAATAAGAGAAGTCTACAATTTTTTAACATGACCTTTAACAAAGGCTTAAGAGAAAGTAACTAACCGGATTGCTGACTAACTGGACTCCCTCTTGGTGGTCTAGATGGGGATTGTCCAAGAGAATGATTTATGGTATGATGTCTATTAGGTGTGTAAGGTTGTTGTCCTGGCAGCGCTGATGGAGGCCACTGGCCAGGGAATGGAGATTGCTGACCTGCTGATTATAAACAAAAAATCTCGGTCGTTGTGGTCATACTACAGGGTTAAATCTCAATTAAGGCATGCTAAATCACATTTTATCTAAAGTTCGTGTGCGACCACAAAAAAAGTCCATTTTGAGATCTCAGCAGACCTCAAAGAGCTAAAGCGTGATCTAAAGCTTGTGAAAAAGTACCGTAAAGACTCACAGATAAGCTGCACTCACAGATAAGCCACACCCTGACTTTAGCGACTCAAATTTTGGAAAAAAACGTTTTTCTAGTTAAAGTCGAAAGAAATTCAGAGGTGAGTCTTAAGAAGTCTTCTGTCTTCTTCAAACGTAAACTCGCCAACATTGAAATGGAAAATACTTCGAAGTTGTACCCACAATTTTAGCTCTTTAGTGGAATAAACATCATGTCCACACCTATGACATATGATTCATGTTTAATTCTTTTACTTGTTGACAGGTATTTCTTCGTTAAATAGACAGTTTTCCATAGAATTTTGCGTGTTTATCATTCTGAATCTTCATAGCTTAGTAGCCATGCAATAGTTTGGACGATGGAAGACTGGACACTGGCGAAGAAACAGTGGGCCATTTACCACACGAATACGACCAAGAATACTCGAGAATAGGGTGTTATTTTCTCGCTCATGGAGAATTGATTGCTGTTGAAGTTACAGATCGTTGTCAATGATGTAAACAATTTTGTAGGGAAATGGAAATTCCATGCTGTCATGTTCTCTTGCTCGAGAAAAGCAACCATAAAGCGTTTTTAATGAAGGTTTATAAATTAGCACTGTTTAACAGCAACAGAAATGTGAGCTTGAAATAAGCTAATACTTGCATTACCAACCGCTCTTTTTAGGAGCCACCAAATTTGCAAAAGCAATGACCAATACTCTGTTTTAGTTTTATGTAGTATATATATTAATGTACTTTTCCATAAAAATGCCAATTTACAGAAATTTACAGCACCTTTTCCAAATGGTCTTGCAGATAAGCCGCACCCCGATTTCAAATGAAGAGTTTTGGGAAAAAGGTGTGGCTTATCTGCAAGTCTTTATGGTAGGCCTTATCTCGAGCTCTGTCTAAAGCTTGTTCTGTAAGCCAATCACTTGCGAGGTCAAAAATTACTGCTGTCTGGTTATTGTTGGCATTGGAAAACAGACAAGAAGAAATAAAAAATGTCTGATCAGCCTCAGCAGAGGCAGGGGTTTCAAATAGCCGTCTGAGCTAACTAAAGTAGGTGGCGACCTGATGAATTTTTTGAATAATTTGAGTGAAAATATGGACAAAGTAGGAGGCAGAAAGAGGGAAATTCTGACAAAGTAGGCAGCGATTTTTGCCGGTTGCCAGCTTCTAATGAAACCCCTGCAGAGGTAAGCAAACAAAATTGAAAAATGTTAACTTCAATTTTAGTTGAAGAATTGATCGAACTCCTTGGCTTTATTTTTGACAGTTTTTGGCAGCCACAAGCTTTGTTTGAGATGCATGCCAAATTCTCTACTCATGATCAAATGCCTCCGCTTTACTTAATAACTATAGCTTGTTTCCATAAAACGTCTACTCTAGGCAACCAAGATTAGGATTATTACGACTTGGTCAGCCATCATGATACTGCAACTTTTTAAACAAGTTTGTGCGCTGGCCCAGACCAGTATGTTAATGTTGAAGGCGTTGCAACTTATTTCGTGCTGTCAGCCTGTGACAGCTTTGACACTTTTCTCAATAGCAGATTGCTAAATAGTGATTGCAAACAGCACCTCCTGGAAGCATGGTTAACAAGAGTTAATCATGATTTAGCTATCTAGTGTGACCATAGCCAGTGTGTCATCACAGTGTGACTTTGGTGTATTGAGCAACATGGTCAACAAAACCTGTGACAACACTTAAACTAAAACAACACTTTTCATAAGGTGCGAAAAAGTTGCCAAATTTTGAGACATTTACAAGCAGATTATGCAGCAAAATAGAGCAATTTTGTAGCAGAATGCATGAATTTTAATCATACTTTATGTTTGACTTCCCATTTTTTTCAGTTTGATTTCCCAATAAATGTGTACAGCTGTACCTTTGGGCACTTGAATTAAAAGCAGAGAACACAAGAGACAGCATCTGGAGAAATTTCAGGACATGAACAGATTAAGAAAAATCTATGTAGTCATAACTGCTGATCATGAATGACACAGAGTTGGTCCTTAATGTTTGTGATTTGTGTATTTTTGAGCCAAAATTTTCAATATTTCCATGTAAGATAAGAAGTTCAAGTTGATTTTTAATGACACCATATTGATTAGATGCAGAATTAACTGACCCGCAGGTAGCATAGCTAATCTAGGTGGACCAGGAAATAAGGAAAAAGAAAAGACTGCTAAAAATATTATGTTAGTACATGTAGGAAAGTGAAGTTGAGATCAAAACGAGAACAATGTTAAAAAAAGAGAGAGAAGAAAAGCTGAATAAAGAGCTGATTTGATTTGAGAAAACTCAGGGTAAAGATAATCAATGAATTCTTGTACATGGTGATGGTGTAACGAATATATATGTCTGTTCCTAAATTTGTAGAACCTGTGACAGACATACATGTACTGCAATAAATTTGGACCCCCAAATCATGAGGACAATCGACTAAGTTATCACCAGTACTTTATAGACTTGTCCCAACAATCAGGTTGCACACAGATACTGAAAATTAATAATGGAGCGTTTGATACAAAGTCAATAGAAATTACAGTAATGGCAACACTTGCAAAGAACTAAATGGATGTGGGTCATTAAATAAAATTATGTCAACTTCTTAATTTGCCGGATTCGTTCTAATAAATAAACACCAATTAAAAATTAAAACAAGCGGCCATTAACGCAAACTTTTGATGAACTTTGCACTTTTCAAATATGAACAACCTTGATGAATCAAGGTTGCAAATAAACTTAGCACGGCAGTTTCTCAACTTACTACACAATGAGATATAATCTACTGTATTAAGCACATATCTCGCCACCGCTCACATTTAATATGTGCAAGATGGTGGGCTGCGACTGAATTATTTAGGTTTTAAACTGATAATGTAAACATAGTACGAGCGCTGGTATGAGAATTGCAACACGACCAGGTGATCCGCTGGCGAAACCTGCTACAAGTGACGCCATAATAAATAAGAAAATCAAACGAAATTAATTCAACTGAGTTTTTCTCGTTACATAAAATCTCTGAAACGTTTTCTCTCTCAAGGAGAAGGGAAGAAAGCCAGTCACGAAAAGTAAGCCAGAAATTGACATATTGGGAGTATTAAGAATATGGAATTACTACGGTGACATTGCTGTAACCCAATCTGTCATTGGAAATTTTCTCACCTCTCATGGCTGGATTCATTTCTTGCTGAACACTCTGAGCTTGACTGCTCGCCCTAGCTGTATGTTGGGCTTGCTGGCCTATTCCTCTTTTCTCTGGCTGTGGAAATGTACCATGACTTAGCGAAGATTGAAAATGGTTTCCGGCGTCGTGGTTGAGGTACGATTGCTGTTGACCAACCGAGAGCACATTACTCGGTGGTAACTGTCCTCCAGACATCACCTAATACACATTTAACAGCCGATTTATATCTCCTTAATTCTGGGTTTCACTGATGTGTTGCAAATTGCTTTTGAAAAGCGTGAGTGAACAAATTTTTTCACTATTTCTTCAAAAGACCTCCGGCTTGCAGCCACGAAATGCAGATGTGTTAGAGTATGCGCAGTGGACGTGTTCCAAGCGACGTGGCATACGTGATGCATTGCGCGCCGTAGTGATTACGCGCGCGTAGACGCGCGTGACAAACGCGCGACAGATAGAGTTTTAAATGTTTGCTGCAGTGTGAAGAGACTTCCACATTATTATACAGCCAATGGAACCAGCCAATGTTACAGACAAGACTGGCACAGGGAGGTTTGGTACCTTTGAACAAGACTCCTGACAGGACTGTTTTCCGATGACTGAATCGCGGATCATGAGATACTCACGGGGGGATTATCGGGGATGTTCCAGTACTAGTCATGTCACTCATATGACAAAATGTAGCCTACGCGTAGCCGTACCCTCCTGTGGGGGGGAGGGTACGGCTACGCGTAGGCTAGACAAAATGAGGCTTTTCCGTTGATAGGTGGTTAAGTTAAGGAGGCAATATACCTGGATATTAATGAAATAAGAAGTAATTTGATGAAAAAATTATAAAGGGAAAATAAGGCACACACAAACACTCAGACAGTCCATTACAACGCGGGTGCATGTCAGGTTGAGGGCGGACTGTTTGGTGTTCGTCCATTAATTTTTAACCTCCAAATTTAATTTTTAATTACCTTAAAATCTAAATTTTTCTCACCTTGCCTTAAAATCACTCTCCCCTCCCACCTTCTATTCTTCTTCACAAACACTCTAAAAATCACCCAAAAATTCGTATAGGTATTTATGGGGTTATGTGCTACAAAACTATGATGGGTTTCTTGGATGCCATGAAATCTCAAAAAGATAATAAAGATTAAGGTAAAAAAGTGGCAAAAACGTAGCATTATTCAGGTATATTGCTCCCTTAAGGCGGGATTTCACCTGAAGATCGTTTTCGTCGCCTAACATGGATTTAACTTTAATATCTCGTTCGCGTTTCAAGCAATCAAAAATCCTTAAGCTCATTAAGCCGCGGCTACACGAGCGATTTTTCGCTCGCGCCGGTGATGCGATTTTTTCAATTTTGTCGCGTCGCCAGCGCGCGATGAAAATCGCAAGTGTAGCCACCCTAGAACTGGCAACGCAACAGGTAAAAAATCGCAAGAAAATAATCGTGAGAAATTGAATGAGTTTAATTTTTCGCGATTCTTTTTCTGCGATTTTTTGAGCTGTCGCATCACCTATGCGAGGGTTGCTACACGGGTGATTTTCCCTGCGTACTGGCGACGCGACAATTAAAAAAACTCGCATCACCATCGCAAGCAAGAAATCGCTCGTGTAGCCGCGGCTTTACACGAAGCTGTGTTGTGGGATATTTTATGATTTTTTTTGGTGATTTTTGGGTATATTTTGGAAGAGAAATAGGGAAATAGGAAATGTTGAAGATTTAAGGAAGGTTAAAATTGGAAATTGAAGTTGAAAATTAGTAGATGGACACCAAACATTGCCCCACCAGCCTGGAGTGCTCTTTTGGGGCTGTAAACTGTCTAATGGTGTTCCAAAACATTTTTTTTTTTACATTTCAATCCCTTCTTTAAACTGAGTTGAGTTGACTTTGTTATTGAGTTGTAAAATTCATTAATAATTCATAAGACTAACGACCAATCTACGGGTAGTATTTGACTCACATGTATACCTCTCTAAACCCCAATAAAAATCAATAACTTTCATAAAAGTGTCCTGCTCCACTAATTCGAGCTGAAATGGGGTGTACCTGAGAGGTTTTCATTCCATCATATTAAAAAAAAGCTGCACAGGTCAAGGGATCTCACAGGTGCAAGCTACCGCACGCATAACTGTAAAAACAGATTTTATTATTAAAACGTAAATACTAAATACAACAGTCAATGGACAATTTTATGACGTCGTACATATTGTGCTGGATGAGTATTCTGAGAGATCAAGTGGCCACGTGTGACACCGTAAATAAGGGAATTCTCGCCTTCGTCTCCAGGAGAAGTGGATGGGGAGACAAACCTGCCGAGAGAAGTTTCAGGTTGCCCAACAATTTTCGCGCGTATTTGCGCTTATCCTCGCCTCCTACGCAGACGTTCTTTTGGCTCGTCTCGCAATCTTTCCTCCCCGTTGTTGGGGAGGAAAGATTGCATGACGAACCAAAAGAACGTCTTCTTAAGAGGCTACGCTTATCCCTTCACGCGATTAAAATTCTCTAAATTTATTGTTGTCTGGGTAACCTGTGGCGAGAAAATGGTCACGAAAGATGTTATTTACAAGCATCATTGAGTCCTCCAAACAGGAGTGGAGCCTGTGCCGTACGGATTACTAGCTCGCTGAGCTAAAGGACATTCGGGAGACTATTAATGGGTTATCTTTCCACAGTGTGCGACGAAAATAAAGACAATGAGATGATTTTGCCTGGCGCATGCAGTCCTCGCCAGAAGGGAGTATTTGAAGGGAGAAAATATAGTATAACATAGCTTTACAGCGACAAATTATAAATAAAACAGCTGGTAAGTACAAACTGTGCACATAAATAAAACCAAAATCGATTGAAAAAAAGAAACTTTAACTACATTATCATTACATTATTATTAACTACAAAGATGCTTGCCATCTACAATTCCGGTTGGAAATCAGTTCTTTAGAGTCATTCTGTTTAGAAGTTAATTAGAGTGTTTTCACTTGAGTGTGGAAAATATTTTTCGTTTGCTTTGGTTTGGCATTTCTTCGCTCTGTGATTCAATGGCAAAAACTCAGGCCACTTTCTCAATCAATAACAAGAAAAACTAAAAGCAATCGCGAGTTTCTCGCATCCATTTTCCTGCGCTTGGCGCCGGCTGCACGCTTCGAATTCCGATTGGTCCGTAGGTTCAAGTAATTATGGTTTTGCTTTGGTTTTGCATTGCTTCGCTCAGTGATTGGCCAGGAAAACTCGCGCCACTTTATCAACAAATGAGAGGCAAAACCAAAACCAATCGCGACTTGCACGCGCGTATTTCCCACGCTTTGCGCCGGCTACATGTAATTGCTTCGTTTTCTGATTGGCTCATTGCACCAGTTGCTTACTTCTGTTGTGATTGGTCAGAGTAATCGCTTTGGTTTTGGTTTTATGGCACTCTACGAGCTACCGGTTCAAGTGATGCCCTTTTACTGCTCTGTTTGGGCTTCCAGGTTGCTACTGGTACATTCTGCATGTAATTCAACTACCGTTAACACAAACTAAATCATTTAGTGTTATCGCTTACAATTTCCAACCGAACAGTTTCAGAAAAAGGTAAGCACCCTGGATTTATAATTGGCAAAAATTATTTTACGGTAATTATTTGTATACTAGGAATCGTCCACTTTAGCTCCTCCAAGCGACACTTGATCTTTCAGCTCAGCAATTTCTGCAGAAAGAAATAAAAACCGAGTAAAATAAACGCTTTGACATTACACTACCACAGTAACCATAGAATACCCGTTTCCGCAATGAAATCTGGGAACTTATCAGAAACAGTGATGGAAAACGCGCGAAACAAGACAGTAGTTCTTGGTTGATGTAACTTGCAGTACATCGTAATGCTCACGCACAAGCACATGTTATCTCGATTTCTCACACGGGTGAAACGAAACTTACAGGACAGACCAGTAAAACAAGCTTTGATTGTCTCTCCGTGTCTCTTGTAAGGAGATGCACGTGATTAGAGCGCGCGAAAGGGATTATGGGTCTTATGTCTAAAGAACGTAAAACGACTGGGAACGACTCGTGTGCTGTAAAATTGCATTTCGCTTTAAACTGGAACTCTGGAAGGTTTGTGAACCCACATGTAAGTAAAGCTGAAACGCGGGCTATTGCGCTACCATTCTTATAGACTGTGAGTAGTCTCTATTTTCGGCGATGGATTGTGGGGCGGGCGAAAGACACACGCGCGCGCGTAGTTGCGAGGAGACGCGACGCGAACGCCGAAACTTCCCGCGCGTGTCTTTCGCTCGCCTCACAATCCATCGCCGAAATTAGAGACTACCCGCAGTCTACCATTCTAATTTTTTTCTGTTTGCGCTACCTTGTTTCAGCACTTGGTTTTCGTGCATGAGTTCCTGGTTTCTGGTGGAGAGGAACACGGCGTCTTGTATCGCCTCTTCCAACAGCGTTCGATAGCGCTGTTCGATGGCTGACTTCTGTTCCTCGAACACTTCTCGGTAGTTACGGAATGTTTGAAAGTGCTGCAACTGTTGAATTTCCAGTTCTTCTTTATGTCTTTTGTACGCTTCTTCCAAATCTGTCTTCAAGCGCTTTTTCTCCTCTGTAAGTGATTGAATCTGTCACAGAAATTAAAGATACTTTTTTTTATACTGCCTTAACTTCAAATTTATTTTCCGGGTATGAAACGTTCCAACCACTCACAAAATGGTTTCCGCATAAAACTGTATGATAAATCGTAAGATATTCATCTTTGTAACTCAGCTAAGACCAGTAAAAAAATTACGTCAAGAGCGACCCGGGTGAAAAAAGGTGCGTAATTTAAAGATACACCATGCGCTTGACGTGCCAATTAACTTGCAATGGAAAAGGAAGACGTTACTAAGGGGTACGACGAGAAAACGTAACAAATCCAAACTAAAAAGGTCCACTTAGTGACCTTTAGTTGACCCTATGCGTCAACTAAAGTAAACTGATTTCCAAAGGGGAAGTCCGAGGTTGTCTGCTTTTTGCTGAAGAGGTAGGAGCCCTCAGGCCATTCAACAAATCGCACTACAACAGGCGCATCTTTAAACAAAACTAAGGTTACAGTCCAACCTCAGCTTCCAGACATCTCCCGTAAGAGGAAACACATGATCGTCGCAAGGGTTTTCGCTTACGGGTCTGACTGTACTAGTATTCAGAGAGGGGCACGGCCTTACCCGCAACGACATGACAGTTCGTTCAGCCTTTAACTCGACTAGCTCCATCTCAAGCTTGATGGCTTGCTCCGTGCTGTACTGTGCTCCTTCTGCCGCCTTCAGCTGCAACGTAGAACAACATCATTATCGTTAATGTTATACTTAAAATAGACCAAAAGAACCTAAAACCTTGGACCTCTCTTTCCTCGTTTTCCGTGAGAAGCCTGGAGCGGGAATAGTCTATGACGTCACGGCGAGAAAGTGGAATCCAGGCCTAGAGCAGTTACGACGCTAGGGACTGGGCAGAAACCACAGCATATACTATCAGCAAAGAGTCATAGATACTGGCAGAAAGAGATCTATTTCTTGTACTAATCTTCAATCGCCGTTCGTTTTAACACGCAGCGTTTGATAAGTGGGTTGACAACCTGCGACCAGGCCCAATTTTAACATCGCTCTTGTGCCCTCTTATGTCGCCGCGTGCTAAACCTATTTCTCGTCTCTCGTTGCCCGCGGGAAGGGTTTACTATCGAATCCAAAATAGAGCCTGATCGTATGTTAGTGGGGTGAAATCGCAAGGGTGATAAGATCACTATGTAACCTGCACTGTTACGCGTTTTTCGCTTCTTTTCCTTCCAAGTGGAACATTTAGGTCGTCGTCAAGATTTAACTTCTCTTGAGTCTTGGCTAGGTTCCATTGTTTTAATTCTTTGTTTATTGTTGTTTTGAACCAATCTTGTGAGGTGTTGCAAATGGTGCAGGTCGCCCCCTTGAGTCAGAAAGTGGTGAAAAATTACCTGAAGCTCAGCCTTCTCTTGCTCCACCTCCATTTTCACCCTGTCCACCTCGTCTGCCAGTGTTGCAGCATTCTCTTTCTCGTGCTTTTCGCGTCGCTCGCTCTGAGAAAGCAGTCCAACAAACCGAATCATTACAATGCGGCAAACAAGTTAAACTCGGTGGCAGAGAAGGAAATTCATGTGGGAGAAATATCAAGCATCGAATTTCGTTTATTAAGGAACATTTCCAATGTCAGCACTGACAAGAAAAAAAGTTCATTGATAGAAGCGGTTGTAGACATTGATAACGGAACCAGTATAGTAAATGACTACTCATAATAATAATAATAATAATAATAATAATAATAATAATAATAATAATAATAATAATAATAATTTAGAACTTATATAGCGCATTTTCCATGTGTATATGATCAAATGCGCTTTACAAGCAGACAAAATTGGAATTTAGAAATGTTGGTTTTTGTGGAGAGGGGAAAACCGGAGAACCCGGAGAAAAACCTCTCGGAGCAGAGAAGAGAACCAACAACATTATTCGTGCCGATTACAGCACTGACAAGGCGTTCCAGTTTGTGAGGATAAATTACACTCAACATGTACATATCTATTTCTCTAAATATTTCATAAAGGAAAAAGTTTTCATTTATGCGCTTCAAAGTCTTACAGAAACACAGACATGTAAGAACTTCTGTCCTTCATCAGACACTTGAGAACCCCTGCTTTAGAGATGCCATTCGTTCTACTTGAAAACCATTTACTCACGAAACCTCTATGATTTTTAGGTGTGGGTAGCGGGATTATTTATAGTTAGTCTTACTCTAAAGTTCGAATAGAAAAATAACTGGAAAATAACACCTCAAATAAAGGGGAGGAGAGATGAAAGCGGTTAATTTCCCGCCAAAGATGTTGCGCGAGCGGTGAGGGTTTCCCGCCAAAAGTTCGCCAAACCCACACTCTGCTGCTGACATTCATTCTCCAGCCGCGATCGAGCAGGAAAAATGGAATTACTCTCAGATTGTTCTAAAAACGCATAAACTCTCACGAGATAAATGGAATCCCGCTATTCAGTGCATTCCTATTTCGGAACAGTGCCAGAAGAACTGAGTGCGCCGAAGATAACAAGGAGAACCACTGCAAACAATCAATACATGGATCAAATTGTTAATGAATGCCTACCTCTATCCTGTAACGTAACTCGGCATTTCCTTTCAAGAAAGTGGTTTGAGACTTGGCTTCCTACAGTTGGAATAAAACACCGCCCTCAGCAAAGCAATTAAAATTTTTTTTTTTTTACCTTGAGCCACACAGGAGAAAAAAAAACACCCCTTTCGTGGCAAATGAGTCTTTTATCTGTGTATATATGAACTCCACTATTTAAGACCCGGGGATGGGGGTACTCCATATAATGGCCTAAACGGGGAGGCTCCGTCCGAAAGGGGTACCTTTTTCACGCTTCAGGTATATGAAAGGGTAGAGACTTCGCGAGTCGAAGTATATAGAAGAGTAGGGAAATCTGTCATTTAGGTATTTAAAAGGGCCTTTCATTAAAATATTCCGAAGACACATACCTTGTGACTGTACTGTTTTAATTTATTGAACGCTATATGAAAATGACAAGAAGACTTCTTGTGAAAGGGGTACCATTTTCCCATGGAACGTATACGAAAGGGGTACCTTTTCTGTCAAAAATGGAATAGACCTAGGAGCGGAGCCTCTCCGTATTTATTTTTTAGTACCCCCGCCCCCGGATTTAAGAAACTCAACGAGAATATTTAAGAGACTCAAAATGCTGTTTTTCAGTACAGTGACACGTCGTAAAGGAAAAGGCTCGTGTTTTAACCCGAGTTTCTAAGGCAAATGATGTCGTTGGATAAGGAACTTCACCGCAACGCACTGCTGGGTGCTTTTTAGAGTGTATTAGAGTTGAAGCAACAAAGTGACTGCGACGGAAACAAGCACGTCATTTCAAAATATAAAATCTCGTTATCGTTCTAAATCTTTGGCGATGAGTAGAACTCGTTCAACTTGTAAAATGAGGGCGAAATATTCAGGGGCGAGCGAAAGACACGCCCGCGCGCCAAGTTGCGAGGAGACGCTTCTCCTCGCAACTTCGTGTGCGCGGGTGTCTTTCGCCCGCCGCACAATCCATCGCCGAATCAGAGACTACTCGCAGTCTCGCTAAAATTTCTAGGTAAGGGAAATTAACGCGACTTACACAGAGATACAGATTTGTTGAGACAACAAGAACAAATTTATTTCAAGAACAAGTGTAAAAATGCGCTATACAAACAAAGTGTCTGGAATTTTCCCTAAACGTGAAAAACTCTATTGTTTCCTAGTTGTCAAGCATGTCTGGAGTATATAGAAGATTTGAGGCGAAAAAAATTGGTCGTAGAAATTTACACGCCACTAAATAAAATAACGCGGAAATTAAAGCCAGCAAAAAATTAACGCGGCTTAAATTAACGCGAATTTTACAAATCCGCGTTAATTTCATGAAGTGTTAATTTCCTATAATAAGGTATTTCATTAAACCTAATGTTTTGCAGCGTACAGTTGTCGTTGACATTCGCTCGTACACATTGGACAGACGACATGGCATTCTCTTCATTTTAACATCCGATTGGTAAATATTAATTTGCGGATTACGAAAACATTTCCGGGAAATTTTACCTCTTTCTCGGCTTTCTGTTTTTCCTGTACGTCTTTCAGTTTGTGTTTAATCTTCTTCAACTCGTCATTCTCGCTCTTCAGCTTTTCCTTCAAGTCATGAATTGCAGACACTCTTGCCTTGTTTTCGTCTTCGCTGCTCTTGCCTTCAAAACATAACGCAACAGGTTACAGGGGCACCCAACGAGCCAAAGCAGCCAAACGCGTTAGAAAAGTATTTTAAAGTACCTTTTGGTGTTTGAAGTCTCTTTGAAGTGATATTTTGGTTAGCTAGAAAACTTTGATCTGTTCGGATTCCCTAGCTGAAATGTTAACTGCCCGAAAATTTTAGGGAACAAAATCTTTCTTTGAGAAAATACTAGCTGTAGTTAAATTTCTAGGGAACCACTTTTTCTTTCCGAAAATGCTAGCTGACGTTTTTTTACTGCCAAAAACAGCAATAACAACCTTTCCGAAAACCTAAGGGGTTATGATTCCCACATTACGAATCTTTTAGGCCACGTTTTACTTACGATAATCCGAGTGCACTCTATAATCGACGCCGAAAGCCATAGGCGAACTACTCTCCACCGAACAGATATCCACCGAAACTTGTCGTTGGGTGCCCCTGAGGTTAGAGTGTTCAGGCTGCCAAATTAAAACCCTTTTTGCCAAAAATGAGAACAGAAGCAAAAGAGTAAATTTTTCCAGATGTAGAGGACGGTAAAATGTTTCTAGCCTAACCCAGCCCTAACCACTTCAAATTTTGAAAACTATTTGGCATTGTGATTAAAATCAAAGCGATCATACTGTGAGACACAATAAAACAAAACTATCAGTACTTTTTGCAACAAAAGCTCTCACAAGAACCCAAAATTTAACGAGACAATCGAAATCGACAATTACCACTGAATTACAAATTTATCTTAAGCAGAAATAAATTACTCCGTGATATTAATTAAATTAAACTATATTAAACAAAGACAATGAATATTCACTCTGGACCTTGGAACTTAATATTTGTATAGTAATTCTAATCTTGACTGTGAGATACAGTCCAAAGCTTCGATGATTGAAATTTTCTTTGACCCTGAGATAAGAATTACTATACAAAATATTTCCAAACGTTTTCAAATCCCTTCCGTTGTTTCGTTACTCACGACGTCATATATCCGATTTCCCCGAGTCGGGATTTTAC
>JAEMWC010000149.1:985000-1017500 GCA_016490735.1 Pachyseris speciosa | reverse complement strand
AAGAGCACTGATTCTAAAAGGCAGGAAAAAGTCTTAGTAAACAATGCAAACAGCTCTAGAGAGGCGTGTGACCACAATAACCACTAAAATAGACACTAATTCAAATTACTGCTCAATTCTACTTGACTGAAGTTGATTTTTATTGACAACATTTAAATAGATACAGAATAAGTACATAAGGAAAAATAAAAGACTGCTAAAAAGATATGTGTAGTATTCAAATCTCAAACTGATCGATTGTAGTCAGGTGATAACAAATTGACAAATTATGTGTTTGAGCCTGACTTGAATTTCACATTTGAAGACTTTTCGACTTATACTGTGAAACCATGAAGTCTGCATCAAACACAATTTGTAGCATCTCTTCAATACTTGCTTGAGACGACTAATTCCTGTAAGACAGGCCTCATTTCATGGTTGTTGGTGTTGTGCATTGGTCAATGACCACATGTTAGAGTGAGTTACACAGGAATCAAAAGGATTAGTTTGCTCTCTCTTTTCCTCTTCTGCTCCAAACTGTATTGAAATATGAATGCACTCCTTGATATAAACACATACCCTTTGTTTACGTAGCCTCCTTCACTCTGAATATTGAGATCTATGCCGTCCATTCTCTCAGACCCTAATCAACATCAATAAATTAATAATTCATTAATGAAAAGTGACATGAAAAGTTATTGATCATTCAACAAGCTTTAACCTGTTCCAGTCTCTTCTAGAGACAGTGGTGGAATGTTATTTCCCACTTAGCTAGGAAAGGCCAAAGCCTCATAGTAAAAGTGGGAATGTAACCCTTTACAAAGTGTGCATATTTGAATGCATACTCTCATTCCTTTTCTCTGTGCATTTCTCGTGACTATTGTTGGGAGAATTCGTTCAAACATAAAAAAAATCACTTGTTTAAAATCTCACAACCTGCACAACAGAGCAAGAGGAAAGATTGCATGGAGAAATAAACTAGATGCTCATCACTACTAAGGTTTAAGCAAAAGAAGACCCAAATTCAATAGTTGTTTTCACCAAATTTTTGCGACTGTTTCGCACCTGCCAAGAAACTGAAGCCAGGTTACTAATAAATTTTATGTTTAATAATAATAATAATAATAATAATAATAATTTAATACTTATTCGATGCAAATTAGCATTTTAATATGATCAAATGTGCCTTCATGTGCATCTAAAACCTATATATAATAATATTACATTTATGAAGTAAAAATACCAGTACAAGTCATATAATATAATCGTAAATTACTTAAGAGCCTAAAACTTATGATATAGGTATACAGGCTGTATATTTTAAATACATTAAAACTATCTTAAAAAATAAAGTAACTTAAGTTCTTGAGTGGTCTTGCCAACACTGACAGAGGCTCTAGCTGTAACAAGCAAATGCTCTCTTAAACAAATATGTGTTAATTACTCTCTTTTTTTTAATGTACATCTCCAGTTTCATACCTGCCATGTCAATCAGGGTTATCTTTGATCTTACTCCATTTTCAGTGGATCCTCCACTACCCTTCTGTTCCACATGAATGGTGAACACACAATCAGATCTGCAATGAGAAAAAATACCACCCAGATTATTCAACTCCCTACTGAGTGGTCCAGTGGTATGTTACTCTTTGCTTTGTTTCTTCCTAGTACCCAGTTGCAAAAAACACCAGGCTTGTTTTGGAACCCTAACAAATGGGTGAGTGGTGAGGGGAACAGTCTAAAATGAAAGACATCAAACCCCAAGGAAGGACCAGTCATGCCCAAACATGCGGCTAATCATGGTGTGGAAAATGGGTTAAGCTCCAAAAGCTACTGGACTCTAGATTTGTGAATACTGTATCCAGTTATTTGAATCAATGAGGAACAACAGTACATAATGGCATAATTCACTGTGAGATTTAAAGATTACAACAAACTTTACTGGTAATTCAGCAGAAATACTTATCAAAAAAGATTTGTCCAAAAGATATTTGCCCAACAGTTTTACTCCAAGTTTAAAATATAAGGAAGTAACTTTATTATGAGGAAACACATCCAACAAAAGATTACAATTAGCCTTGTTTTCAAAACATTTTCTTCAGGTGAGATGAAAAACTCAATCACTGCCTTTAAAATAACTGAGCCCTGCAAAATGCAGACTAATTTTTAATCACAACAGTAATATTCACAAACACGTTTAATGCATTACCTTGCACCACCTGAGTTCTTGTCAACAGATGCCATTTTTCTGACTCTGTTTCCTTGCTCAAATAGACGAGCAATATCCTCACTGCTTTGGACAACAAGCTCAGCAAGTCCCTCAATAAAACTTTGGAAAGACACAAATTAAAGTAATATTGCCACAACACCTCCAGTCACATCATATCACAAAACATCACGTCAACAATGTGTCACATCACATCATGTCACAGGTATAATAATAATAATAATAATAATAATATATCACATTTATATTGCGCATTTTCTATGCAGTATTCAAATGCGCATTACAACACTGGCCAGGGGACTTTGCCAGACTGCTTATAACGCAGTTTACAATTAATGAAGTTGAGTTATGAGTGCCCCCGTAATATCAATATCAAATTAAGACAGACACTAGGGATGGTCACTGCCAGAGTTTTCTTACGTCCCTAGTGGTTCTTTTACGTCCCACAGAATCAGAGAATTATGAAGAGTTGTGAGACGGGGCCTACGGTTTGTCGTCCTTATCCGAGAAGACTAGAAAGTCTAACCGTTTGTAGATGTCATTACAAAGGCAGCACTTTCTCCTCAATTATTTAAAGACCCTGAGTGTTGGTCCGGCCAGGGTTTGAACCCGTGACCTCCCACACGGTAGTCCGGTGCTCTACCACTGAGCTAATCGGTCGGCGGTATCACATCACTGTTCATGTCACTTCATGTCACATCAACTAAACAGTTATAACACAACACTGTGTCACACCAGACAATGTCATAGGTCTCACATTGCTCCACATCCATTCAATACTTTTTACGTCATTTCATACTGTTTTAAGTTCGTTTCTCTTGGAACTGGTGTTTAGAGGATTCAAAACACACAATTTATATTATTGTCTTGTATAAAGAACACGTTGCAATTAAGGTACAGAAATATGATTTAATCACCTTCTTCTTTAGTTTAAAAAAATTACTCTAGCACTGAGTCAGCACTCATATGCTCATACAACTACATAATAATTCCTAATAACGATATATACAGGCCTAAAAAGTCTCTACCGTAAAAAATATTACTCTAAACTAGACCTGTTTTCCATGAATGCCGTGTATATAATTAACAAAACTTAATTAACAAAATGAAGGTTTAACAATAATTGCTTAAAAAGATTTAGAGATTTCACTTGTCTTAGATTGCAGGGTAGACTGTTCCAGAGAGTTGCACCTCTATAGCTAACTCCTTTTTATTGTGACATGATTACACTTATAATCCGATAAACAGAACATCAATTACAATTGCCCTTACATTCCCAGCTGTGGATGCTGCCGGACTCGGAGATCTTGACCAGTTGGATTCAGTAGGTCGTGGATCATTTCTTGAAAGATCTAATTACAAACAATAGTCGGACAATAAAAAACCTTTCACAGGACATGCACATTAGGTTATGACAGGATAATCATGACTGTGTAGATGTCAAGCCTTGTTTATGGGAACTAAATTTATGTCATATATACCTCACCTCATAAAAAGAGACAGTAACAAAGAACTGTTTGTTTGGTGGAGCTTCATCAATAAGTTTAAACAGCCCTTGATTTAGCTGAAAAGTAACATGCAATTCATTTAATGAGCATCTCTTCAGTGTTATACTGATTAGAGTTCAGCGGTTCAGTTCTCACAAAAATAATAATTATTGGAACTTAAAAACTAGTTATGAATTTACCAGACATGCAAATATAGGTTGTGTTATATATAGATCTCATCAGATCTATGAGCATATAAAATTCTTGTAAGTTCTCAAGGGACAGGGTGTGCCCTCTAGAGATTTCACTTTTGCAAGCCACTTTGAGTCAAAGGATATGACTCAAAAGTAGGTCATACACTTTATTAAAAGTTATTTTCAGGACTACAAAGAAAAACACACCCTTCTCAAATGAAATTAACTGTTGGCAATTTACTGACTAGTTAACTAGTATACCTGACTTTGGAACAAGGCGATTTAACAAACCATAAACTGTAACAACTGTGTATGCACCGGTACATTATGCCGTAATAATAATTAATAATGATAATTTAGAACTTATATAGTGGATTTTCCATGTGTATATGATCAAATGTGCTTTACAAGCAGATGCAATTAATATAACTTTTAAGGGACTGTGCTCACCTCACCCCCTCCCTCCCCACCTCCAATTACACACTTTCCACAAGTCCAAGATCAGTCATCTAAGACTAGAGTATATTTACCAAGGGAATCATGCCAGGTTCTTCTTCTGTTCCTATCATGGTATGGGTTTTACCAGTACCCGTCTACAAAGTCAATAATTTACAATCAATATTGGTGCTATATACACACATATTTCTGGTACACAGGCAAACAGGCACATGTTAGGCACTCAATAATGTCACAGCAAGATTAATACACCATTTGCATTTAGCTTTTAATTAATATAAACAACTACACACATTAACATAAGGTCCTTCTGCAGCATTTATAGCACATAACAAGAAACTCTGTATGAGCCTGCAGGCCAGCACTTGACAGAGTAGATTATAGATTTTTTAAAACTCGGTCAAATTTTCTCATCTTTCCTTGTCAAACACTGGATACCAGCACTTTTATCACCTTTTACTGGCCTGTAAAGACATACTAAACTGTATTTCATTGTAAACCTGGTGGCTAGTATAGGACCAGCTTATTGTTTAAGGGAGTAATAAATTGTATCGAAGGCACAGTGGAGAAAGTGTTCCTAAGTTTTCCTTTCTACATTCTAGAGAAATTCCAATTTGATCTTGATCTGTCTCAGTGACAGGAATTATTGTCACAAAACAAATTCTAAGGTTGGAAAACTCAACTTAAATAATTATGTAAAATAAATCATTCAGCCTTCAAATCAGTGTGACTATGTAAGTTAAGTTTAAACCTCAGTTTGCATTTATCACTAGATTTATGACGCGATGTTAACAAAAATGGGTCAAATGACTTCTTACCTGGCCATAGGCATACATGGTTACATTGAAACCTTCAAGGGACTTTTTCAACAGTGGGGCACCAAGATCATGAAACATTTGTTCCTGAATGAAAAAAATGTAACAATTAACTTTAGTTAACTATTACAGCAAAGATTAACATACATGGTAATTGCTAAAGGAATATTGCCACTTACAGGAAAGACAATTTATTATAATAAAGAGTTTCAACCATATCATTAATATTTAAATCAAAATATAGACAAAAGTGGTTAAAACTCACGGTTTTAGTGTCCCAAAAGTAACTGTGATCAAAACTGAACGTATGCTCCTGAAAAAAAAAAAACAAAAAATAAAAGTAAATCAATGTAATTAAATGAAAACAAATAACACTTATATTATAATAGTTATAACAATTAATTACATGTGATATTACATTGAATAATAATAAAATAAATAAACAAAGAGCAATAACTATGGTAATTTTTAATAATAATTATTATAACATTAAATGTTATAATAATTATTATTAAAAATTACAATACAATGCATATTATTTAATAAGATAAAAAGGCAAAGGTCATTCTTTGGATTATTTTTATTTTGCTAATCAATAACAATTTTGAGGAACACTTTAAATCATCAAAATCAGCTATATATTAATAAAAACGAACATTTCAATGTGAACTTGACATCAGAATGTTTTTATTATAATTTGCTGATTTTCATATAAATATGACTAAAATATCCACGTAATCCACCTAAAGCTTGTTGGACTGGAATCCCTCTCCCTTGTCCTTGCCTCTTTTGGAAAATGGCTTCTGAGAGCCTCCCACAATGACCATCTCCCCCTCCACCCCCCAAGGGATTTCTGAAGACCTTCTATGGGTAGAGTACTTTAGAAAAACACAAGTTATTGATTAAAAACTATTCTTTTCATGATTTTGTTCTGTAAGCGAGTTCAGTGAGCAGACACCTTTCCACTGTGACTAGAAACAATAAATTGCACATGTTGAAGACAAGAAACAAGCATTTTCTGTTTTCACTTTCCAGACACACTTTAACTTTGTTTTAGTTATTCACTTTGCATTTTTTAAAATTATTTATCTTTTCTTTTTCGATCCATTTAATTAATTCTCACCTTGGTATTTGTTCCAGGATGTGGATTGTGTATTACTGTTTTTTCGGCGCTCATTTTAACCACCCTTGTTGCAGCCCTTCCCTTTTCACTATCTGTGTAGTAAAAATATAATAGAATAGATTAGAACACTGGCAACGTTCCCTCAAAGTAAACAGATTACAGATGAGTATCCCACTGCAGGTCACATGGATACAGCAATTGAATCACTTAATACCAGCCTAGTCCCCAAAACCCAACTGTCAGCAGTGACATCACCGAGACAGACTCGCCGAGAACGCCTAGCAAATACTGTCAGATCCACCATAAACAACACTGAAATATGCATGAGATCGTACATTACAATAATGGCATGAGGTTGCTACACAAAGGATAGGTGGCAAGCTCCACATCATACTCAGTCTCCCACTCTAAAAAAAATTATGCCCATGATAAAAAATGTGCGGCGAAGTACAATGAAACTTTAATATGAACACAACAGAACTTTGAACAGAAAAGCAACGCAAAGTAATGGACAAAAAAGGTTATTCCACAAAGTTAGAACTTACAGACTCGTTTGTGGACACTTCCATTATCCTGGATTGATGCATCGGCGGGAAGCTTTCACACGATACAGTGTGGAAACAAGTAAATTCCAACCAGGGTTTTTTCCAATCAGGGGTATTTTGGCAGCATTTGCTTGGTGTTCTCTACCCACTCATTCCCAGACTTCACGCCAACAAGGGGGGAAGAGGGAATGCCTAGGGACTAGGCTGACTTAATACAAGTTAGAACAAAAACATTAACCATATAAACTTGAGACAAACCAATAGCCAGAACAATGGCTTAACTTATAAACACATGCACAATAAAAAAGAAGATGAACAGAGGCTCATCTCAGGAAGAATCAACCTTCTCAGTATGAAAATGGAGAGGATAATACGACTATTGAGTCTGTAGACGACACATTTTATTACACAAATGACAATATTAGTTACTTATCAGGGACCAATTAATTACTTTTTGTTAGAGGAAAAGGGGTGGTAGGGTAAAATAATTTGTACCCAAAAACAAACTAAAGAAAATGAAAAATAAAATAAAATAAAATAACAGGAAATAAATTAACAGTACTAATAGTTTCCTTCATTATGGCTGGCCTTGTTTTGTTCAATATATTTTCAATATCAACTGAGTCATCCAACTCCTTTATCTTTTAGACGATCCCACTTTAAAAGAAATTTTCCTCAGATGTCCCACCTCCTTTGCACCAGTACAACTTGCCTTTCCCAAGATGTATTTCAAATCTCCCCTCAAACATTTCAAAATTCTAGTCGTATGATGTCTGACAACTGCCTGAGTTAGTGCCCATTACTTTTAGTCCCAAAAAACCTACAACATACAGTTAATTGTGCTGTTTTGGGATTGACCCGATTTTTAAGGACAATCAGTTTGTTCTTCTAATATCGATACATTAGTATACCATTGGGAAGTATGCTTCACCATTATTCTGATATCGATACATACCATTGGGAAGTATGCTTCACCAAGTTATGATATGACCTGGGTTAACCATTTACACTGAACAGAATTCAGTTTTCCTAGTTGTACACAATGTGTTTTTATTGGGGGAGGGAGGGGGGAGGGGAGAAGGGAGGAAATTCATTGTAAAGATGACATGGAAGAATTGCCGAGACATGGCACCCAATATATTGGGTGCCATGTCTCGGCAATTCATATCAGGTACAGACGCTCAGCCCAGACCATTCTGTGCGCTGGTCTCAGGTCTAAATCTCGAGATTAAAAAGTACCCTGTTTTCAGGGTACAGGTTTATTATTTTAAGGAAAACTGACTATCTGTATTTAAGTATATAACCATATCAAGAATAGTCCTGGAGAATGTACCCCTGTGGGTCATTATCCCAATGATCATGACGCCCTGGTCAATTCAGGTCAAGCATTACTATTTTCCCCAGTAACTGATGATATCATCTGTTAGTATTAATCCACCAGCGTTCTATCACAAATGCCGTTCTCTGATTGGCTACGTTACTCGCCATCTATTCTGTGATAGATAATGATTAGTGGCTGTCAACAAAATGCCACCGCTTCTTCGCATTTTCAAAATGTCTACATGGAAGATTTAGGCAATTTACAAGTTTAGTTTTGAACTACCAG
This sequence comes from Pachyseris speciosa, assembly GCA_016490735.1. NCBI lineage: Eukaryota > Metazoa > Cnidaria > Anthozoa > Scleractinia > Pachyseridae > Pachyseris > Pachyseris speciosa. The sequence goes on along the minus strand of JAEMWC010000149.1, from coordinate 1,009,071 downwards.
TAGATTTATACTAATAGAATTAGATTATTCGCTCTTGATGTCTATGCGTGATAGAAATCTCAAGCTCATAATCTAATTGTTAATTAGATCAAGTACTGATCATGTGGTGATATTCTCTATCTCCTTAATCTTTGGGATGTTGTATTGGAGTACAATAAGCTTAAGTGAACTTAAGTTTTATCAGTAAAACTCTGAATGAGCCTGAATATAAAGGCCTGATCGCAGACTTCATATTAAAGAAATATAGCTTTAAAATACAGTATTAATTTATTTGTGCTTTAACTGTATGCGTGACAGTTGATATGATCTATATGTGGATCTTATCATCTATCTCACCAAATGATCAGACAGGAAGCAACAACATTAGGTAAATCTCCAAGAATTCACAAAAGCCACAGAAATTTGATCTCGGTTATACGATCTACGAAGAATCCCAGAAAAAAATATTGACGCTTATAAAAACATTTTTTGATTCAAATTTGATCGAAGCTAAATATGCCATCATCAAAAGTTGAAACAAGATGCGGGCTTATAGCTTTGACTTCCAGCAAAGCTAAGAACCGCAAACTCACTGATCATCTGTGTCGCTACCGGCTCAACAGAACAGTTAGGTTTCACGGTCAGAGAATTTTCGAATCTTACCATTGAAAGGTCTGCAGCGGGCTGCAACCCGAACACTTGTCCCTCCAGAAGTCTTCATGAGAGAAAAACAGGAGTTAAAACGTTTGATTAGGGTAACATCATAGAAACTGTATAAATCATTCAGTTACCATTTAAGTATTTTTCGCGTAACACAGGAATTTAGCTCAAATCACAAGCCGCCATAATGTAGTAATGTTCTCCCCTTGCGGGAACACGTGACGTCACGGCCAAAACATAGCAACAGGAAGGGCATAAACAGCCTGGGAACCAGGTGCGCGTTTCAAACGTTTCGGGCCCCGGAAAAATTATTTGCACTATGCTCTAAGAAATGCACTGAGCTAGGTTCCCCCCAAAGCCACTATCAATCGACGGAAAACCGACTTGAAAAATACTCAGTCGGGTCCGAAATGTTTTCCGGAGTTTTGAGAAACGCACTCCAGGGGAACGAGCATAAAAAGTTTGAGCAGAAAATCCGGATTAAGTTTTAAAACCCGTGTTTCTTCCATTCCATTTTCTCAGAGGAATTTTATTTCAAGGAACATGGAAACAGTACAGGAAGTGAAGTGTGAATGTTCCCCCGGGGCCCTTTTTCACAGGAATGCCAACTCGAACCACACGCGCGCGCAATTTCCAGTTAGAGATGCTCGAAAGCCACACGCGCCTCGCGTTTTTTCGATCATCGCCGCTCTCAAGGGTTGAAAACCACTGAGAAGCGTAAACAGGTTTGTTTACCTTTATTCTTACAATAAAAAGGGAGTCTTTTCCCACCAGGTTCCGGGGCTTGGACCCTGGCGGCAAACATCTGAAGAGTACTATTCTGTGATTGGCAGGTGAGTAATCAAGGGCATGCGTAGTAGATTCCTCTCATTCCTCCAGCAGAGCGGCACATAAATAGAATTCTCACAGAAAACTACATGCATGAGTGAGATTTACAAGCGAGAAAGACTTCATTATTGGACACCTGAAAGCCAGTTTGCTGTATAACGGAGGTTGAGGTGATGGCCTTGAGAAATCGCATAGTTCGCAAGCTATGCATTGTGTTTTAGAGTGTTCGCGTCGCCGTAGTTTCGAGTGGAAAATCGAACCTTGTTTCGGCGGTGAGTAGAATGACCGATGCTCGCAAGCCACGGAGATGCCAGATTACAATGCTGGACGACCGGCGATTAGATCTTTTGGTTCAGGTAACAAAAGATGCCAGTGTTTACTGCTGTAAGGGTTTAACAAAGTCGTAAAACGTTGGGGATTGTTGACAGTGAAGCAGATATCAATGGCGTGAATGTTTTTCCCGCTTTAGCCGCGTTTGATGTCCTGTGATCTACTAGATATGGTGGCTTCGCAAGTCGGACTTCATGAGAAAGAATATTTTGGCCTGTCGTACAGCGACGACACGTAAGTTGGCTGTCTTCTGTTTGAACAGCGATTTTTTAAAGCCTTGATGGTTTGTATTGGTTACTATAGACATGTCTAAATGGAGAGTAAACCCATGTAAACATTAGTCTGTCATCTTTCAACTGGACGAGCGTAGCGTCTCTCAAAATATGTACGTTCCTGAAGCAGTGCCACCTAACAGAACTTTGCAAATATATCGATCTGTGGCTGTTTAGTTGCAAATGTTCTCGATGTTTTAGCAGTTACAAGGTTCATTTGTTTTGGTGACTGCTTCTCTACGTGAAATCCAAAATTTTCTCCTCCAATTTTGTTACCTGCTATAAGCTGATACTCATATTTTCAGTTTTAAGTCGTGTTAGCACTGGTGTATTTTCAGCTTATGCCTTAATCGTGTTAATTCTTGAATTTTAAGTTCAATTTTGCTTCAATTATTGCATGAAACCGGTAGTCGATCGCACGCAGGTACAGTTAACACTTAAGCCCCGGCTACACGTTCAAACATTGTTATAAAACATTTGTTGGATGAACAATGTTAGAACGTGTAGCATGCATGTTTGATGACGTTTGTTCAACATTTTTTGTTGGAAGAATGTTTTGATTTCGATCAAACATTTTCTCCAACATACAACAAATTTTGAAGCGTTTAGCCGCCCTTTCAACAATGTTGTATTGCAAAGACCAATCAGAGTTAAAGGCTAGTCTCCAATCCGAAAGCCTAATGGCAGAGGAGGAAATTGTTGAAGTCAGACCGCTGAATCGACGTGTTTCCAACAATGTTATATGCGTATCCAACATTGTTAGAAGCGTTCTTACAACAATGTTGGGACGTGTTCTTCTAACAATGTTTGAACGTGTAGCCGGGGCTTTACACCTATCAACTATTTTGCTTTGCGGTACTCAGTCATAACTAGCTGGCTGTGTTATTTTTCTCATCTACTGCTTAACTCATCTGCTGCTGTTTTTCTCGCTGAATTTGTTTGTATGTTGTTAGAGCTTCAACGAATGAAATAATTCACTCGTCAAACTAGATCACGTTTCACCGAATTACGTTAAGATAATTTTGGGGTTTGTCTACGACGCATTAACAAGTGTAATGGGCTTGATATTTGACACATTTCAGAGCCTTGCGTATACCGATATACTGTCACAACTCAATATTTCTTCGCATTCATAGTTATGCGGTCATTTTACTTATTGAATTCACAGTTTTTCTGAAGATAAGCGGAGTTATGGTTTTCCGCAAAAAATGTAATTATGCCAAGCATTTCCTGGGTCGAGTCTTAAGGGTTTTCCAATGAGGAAACTACGCAAAAATAGCAAGTTATTGTCACTTGGGAGGTGACGATTTGCTGGGGTGTTTACAAGTGGGAAGTTCGTAATGGGATTAGAAATGTTTTACTGTACTCTTGAGTGATAAAGTGCTCAGAACTGCAGCCTTGTAATCAATCAATTCTGATTGCTGTCATTAAATTGAAAAAAGTGTGTGAAAAAACATTAACTTTTTCTTTTAATCATCAGACTAGTGACTTGAGAGAATCAGAGTCATGGTCATTGCCAGAATATATCCCTGAAATAGGTTGTAACTTGCAAATGTTGGATCCACATAAGTAGATACCAGAGGGTCATGAAAACAACTTGTTCAGTCATATCATGTTGCCAAAAACTTTAGCTTAGACTAGGATAGCTGTTCTCTTCTTCAAAATTCTATGCTTTTATATAACTGTGAATAATCTACGTCTATGGGAAGGTATAAATACCCTGAATGGCATTTTTTTAGCCAAATATCTGTTTCACTTCCTTATTGTACATGAGCAGATTTTTCAATGCGGGGTTAATAATTCAAGTGGTTTAACTATGCTACTTGATTATGAAATAACTAAGTTTCAGTACACATTGTGATTGGCTGAAACCCACGTGTACACATGTATTGACAATAAACCACAAGTTTGACTTATAATTGCAATGGCATTTTGAATAAGTTTGTTATGGGTGGTTAACCTACAAAATACAAATCACTTAGAAGTAGTTTTGGAAATGTTGTGTTAATATTCAAGAAACTGTAAAGATTGAACTCAAGGAATAAAATTTCCCATTTTAGAGGTTAATCAATCTTATTAAAACATAAATGCTCTTGAATGATAGGATCCACTTCAAAAAACAGTTAACCCTTTAGGCATTAGAAATGACCAAGATCTAATTTCTCCTTACAGTGTTGCTTCTTGGTCACACACACTGGTCATGAGATTGAAGGAATTGATCTCCAGAAATAACACATGTTGTGATGTTTAACCCTTTCCCGCCCGTGAGTGCCAATTGGCACTTATAGATTTTACTCTGTCTAACGCCAGACGATTTTACTCGTCAATGGGGAACCCCTTGGGCAGGAAAGGGTTAACATCATCAAAAACTATGTCCCCATTTAACCCTTTCCCGCCCGTGAGTGCCAATTGGCACTTATAGATTTTACTCTGTCTAACGCCAGATGATTTTACTCGTCAATGGGGAACCCCTTGGGCAGGAAAGGGTTAAGTTAGTTTCCTTGACTTATAGCATGAGAAATAAAGATAAAACAGTGGGAAGAATTTGCAGCATGTGATAGTGGTGCTTGGAGTAACGTGTCAAACAGGAGGAATAGAGTTTCATAGTGCATATCCAAAGACTGAGAGTGGGTTGAAAACCTGAGGTGCAGCTGAGTGTTAATTTTAACTTTTGGGTGTTGGATAAGGAGAAATTCAAAGCAAAAGTTCACTCAAATTTATGATAATTAGGATCACATATTCAAACCAAATTCAAGGTACTACCTCCTTTACTTTGTCTTCCTGAGTTATTAATGACTTTGAGAAGGGTTAAATCAATTTCCTGTCTTTTTGTTCTCTAGAAGCCACCAGAACTGGTTACGACTTGACAAACGAGTTCTGGATCATGATCTCCCAAGATTCCAGGACCCTGTTTTATTAGTGTTTTGTGTCAGGTAGGGAAAGTGTGGTGTAGTTGACTGTATCATTTTAAAAATTTGTCAGGGTTATTGCTTCGTCTTTGGACTTTCCATATACTTTGATGATGGTACTGTCATGGTGGGTCAGCAGTCTTTTCTAAAGATGTTTATTTAATGTAGAGGCAGGTGATATGTGTGTCCACCAGGAGCTCATTACTTGGAGCATACAACTGCCCTATGTTCCTGTCACAGCATTTTTGTAGACCAATTTATTTTTAGATTGAATTTCCCACCAATATCAGACTCCTGACTGGGAGCCATGATGACATCACCAGTACCTGCACATGCAGAGTCTTTGTTTTCACTCATAAACCTGTTGTTTTGTGGTGCTCTCATTGCTGTTGCCTTCCTCGTTGCCATTTTTCACGGGAAAAGATAGTCTAAAAATAGATCAGTCTGAAAAAAGGCCGTGACATAGGCTTAGTATGAGAGTCTTACACTCCTAATGCTGGGCTCCTGGTGTCTGCCCATTTTGGCACCAGTCGTCTTCCACTAAATCCATTTTATCCTCTTTTTTAGGTTTCCTCCAATAAAACCATTGTCCTATTGTATCCTGTAGATGCAAATATTATCTTTATATTCTTGATTGGATACATTTTTTCAGGAAAAAAGTAAAATGGTCTTCATGCTAATTAATTATTTACATAGTTTTGTTTTCTCATTTTATAAGCATTGTATTTAGTTGTAAAGCCTAAACTTTGTTCTACAGTGTAAATGGCAAGTCAGATCAATGTGTGCATTTTTCTTCTTCTTTTTTTTCAGGTTTTTTGTTCCCAATATTTTAATCTTAAAGGAGACGACTACTGTGGAACTTTTCTTCCTCCAAGCACGAATCCTTATCTTTAAGGTATGTAATGAAAGCACTCAACTTATGCATTGATCTATAGAAGCGTTGCTAATTTAATTCACACACTTGGCTAATTCTAGAGGTGTGGCAGTTTGTAGTTAGTAGGAAAAGCACATAATTATGATAGCTGAAATCTGGGTTTACCATGCCAAGGTGAAGTTTCATAGACTTGAAACTTGGGGAATTATTGCAGTTTGAATTTCACCATTTGATATGTACATAGAAATGTATGGCATGCAGGTACACTCTGCCTACACTCCATGCAGTTTAGCTTTTATTTAGTTTTTTATTTTATTTATATTTGGCTACACAAAAACGTTACAATAGTTACATAGAGCTGTCACAAAACTAACAGGAATGTAGAAAGGGAACCCAGTAGAAGCTAAAAGCTTATTAATACTGGGCACCTCAAGACAATACATGCTGTAGATGGAGAGAATTGATCAAATTAAAAAGAGGTCTCTGCGAAACTTCACCGTTATGTGTTCTTCTGTATTGTGGATCTTTTCATGTACCCAGTTTTGCATTTAATCCAGCATTTAGAAATGTCAATATGCTGACTGTGAATTGGGCTAAGGGACATGAGGTATGAAGGTTGATTGTCCAAGGTCCAGCCTTTGTTGTTGCTTCAATCCTTAACTTGGGGTACTAGCCTGCCATCGAGGGGAAAGAAGGAATGTGGTAATATTCTCTGATGGGTCATACTGACATAGCTTTCTTAAACAGAATTCTGGGCACTCCCCTAAACATCACCTTGTATACCTGCCAACTTTTTCTGAGTAAATGCGTGAGATGTTCGTCTCCTCATGCCCGGAGTTCCCAATAATGTTCCAGCTACTTCCAACGATTTCTCAAAGACTTCCGAGCACTACCAAACCTGTCCGAAGATGTTCCAATGACTTCCGAACACTTCCGAGGCCATTTGAGTTCGTTTCTAGTCCCTCAAATGCAACTGAAAGATGACATTTTAGCGCATTACTCAAATGTGACATAAAGCACCATTTGTTGGAACATTTATGGGGAATATTAAATTGAAGTTTTAGGTGTTAATGTGTCAAGTCATGCAGATTCTATGTCAGGCATGAGAAACTGTCCTCAATGCATGAGATCGGCGTCTTTGGTCCACAGGCGTGAGACTCACGCATAATGCATGAGAGTTGTCAGGTATAACCTTGTATTGGATCAAATGTCTTGGGACAGGAAAGATTCAATACATTTGTTTTTATTGTAGGGTACAATTCATTGTGATAGTGAAACTGTTTTTGAACTAGCTGCTCTTGCACTTCATGCAACTAATGGAGAGTATACAAGGTATGTCATCATTGTCTTAAGAATGTGGCTTCCAGTTGAAAAATGGTTTTAACATACATGTAGGTCAAAATGAAATTCCTTTGTCTTCTAACCCTAATTATTCATGATTCATGAGTAATATTTCATTTGACCTACAACAGATATGATAGGTAAAGTCAAAGGTTTGTTATATTTTACATTAATTTGTTCAAACATTGGTTTATGGAACAGAGAGCACCGAGATTGCACAGGCTAAAACTGTGACTTTAAACATTAAATGGACAAAAAAGCTTGGAAAAACATTTTAATTAGTACTGGTATAAAAATCAGAGATAAAGATGAAGGACATTTAGACTGTTCCACAGTATTTTTCAAGTTCAAGTTCAGGGCTAAAATTCAGCATATGTGTATACAATTTTGAAACAATAAGACAAAAGGTAAATGTTAAAAGATATTTTCATACAAACAAAGAAAATATTTTATGACTAAAATGTAACAGCAAGCGAAAAATAGTCAGTTGTATCCCTTTCCTTAGCTTGCCTTTTAAGTAGTTTTGATTTATCAGGAAAGCAAAGAGTGAGTGCACTGCACACTTTTTTCTAGCGATAAAGCAGCAAAGGCAGATCTCAGAAAGCTTCCTGTACTTCCAACGAGAACTCTTAAGGAACGACCATCAATAAGTTGTTGGTGAGTTGCATTTATTTAATAATGTGATATTGCAATATGCAATATTCACTTGATGGTAAAGTGTTACCAATATCTTATCACAGTTATATTAGTGTTTCTTATATTGTTGCATATGCTATGTTATCGATGTTGCAACATCTACTTGGTATACATACATGAATATAATTATGTATAATACTAAGATGTACAGTGATATGATGTTCATAAGGGTTTCACACTTAATTTTCACCAAGTTTACTGGTTGTTACTTTTTATCCTTTACCTGTTGTGAATTGCCATTTAAACCTACCGTATTTTCCTGTGTATAAGTCGACCCTACTTTTTGAGACCAAAAGTTGAGATTTTACTAATTTATGGTGTATAAACTGAGCTCAAAATCCTTAGCATTTCGTTGCAAAAAAGTTCCATGGAGAAAAATTTGCATTGATCGAGTGACGTACTTCAGCGAGAGTATCATTGAAAACCTCCAAAATTCAATGCCATACCTTCAATATAAAGGTATTTTAACGAACCTTGTAACTTATAGGAAATGTTTGGAACCTTTTTATGCCAAACAAAACTAAAAACGCTTCAAAAACGCAAAATAACAAAGTACAGTCGTAAACAATGCGCCATCTTCCTCAACGTGGTAACCTGGTAATGAACAACCAACTTTGGTGAGAGGTTACCATTTTGCTTGATCGCACAAGCAGAAACAGGATGGTTTTGCTCAAGTTTATTGAAGAATTTCTCCCACAAATAACAACACAATGTAGACCCAATTAACTCGCAGGAAATGTGGCAACCTCTGCAGAGAAGACAAGCTTAAAGTAGGGTATCTGCAGTGACAAACAGGCTAAGTGTGAAGTCAGTGAAGACCGAACGTAGCACTCGTGTGATCATAGACAAATCATGGAACAACCAATTGTATTTCCTAACATTTTCTTTATTCAATACTGCACCACTTTCCCTTAAATATTCTTCTTTAAACGACTTGTGTAGTTTCCCTTTTTTTCTTCGCTTTGGAGTCTTTTGTTCTGCCAATGAGTGTATTGTTATGCCACTCGCTGAATGACCATTGAGTTTTGACCCATGTATAAGTTGAGGTCGACTTTTTGGAGTGATTTTCAAGACTTAGAAGGTCGACTTATACATGGGAAAATATGGTAAGTACTGCTCAGAGATATGCAGCCAAAAATCGACGCATTAAACGTGTTGGCAAGAAATGTGTTAACACATTTGCACTAACGCGTTGCGCATGGCATACAGAGACGATTAAAAGGGCAAAATACTCCTTCTTCAAGGCTGAAATTCGATATAAAGCTGTTTATGATGCGCCGTTTCAAAAGAGTAATTTCTTTGCAAGCAAAGTCTACTGTGATGTTATTTTTAGCTTGACACCAGTGAGCGTGAATTTTCGGTGTCACAGCAAATATAAAATAGTGATATGTACGGTTCTACAAGGCATACAGAGACGATTAAAATGGCAAAATACTCTTTCTTCAAGGCTGACATTCAATATAAAGCTGTTTATGATGCGCCGTTTAAATAGAGTGATTTCTTTTACATAACTTGCACTGGGGAGTGTGAATTTTCGGCGTCATGGAAAACATATCTCTGGTTCAGACAAACTTAATTAGAATTTGGACCGACCCAAATTAACAAAATTACACCTGTTGATTCAGACGTCGAACTGAATTTGCTGTTCCACAGACATTCCTAATGCAGTTCGGGAAGCTACGAAGTTAATCGGAACGCCAGTGATCTGACAACTTGTGGAAGTTTTTGTAATGTGATGCGATTCATTGCGATGTTTAGAACATTATGCAAATTTCAATCCACATGACTTGTTGGCGGCATTTGCGAGACAACGAGTAATTTCTTTCAAAACAATGTTGCATAAAGAAAATTTACTGTAGTGAATGACAATAAATAAAACGCGCAGAAGAAATGTGTTTTCTAACACACCTTTTGAACTGCGTTAACACGTGCACATGTTTTGCGTCTATGTAGGCCGCTTATCTCTGAGCAGTACTGTAGAAAAACAAAAATTGAACTGTAAGAATTTTACCCCATTATTATTGAAGTTATTAGTGCATCTGACCCCCAAATATATTTTTTTGCTTAAATAAATCTTTGCATCTGTTTGAAATGCATGGCGCCCTTTTAAACCAAATCTTGACTTTTTATGGGCTGTAAAAGTTACGAAATCTAGCCGTCATCTGTCCCATGACCAAGCTTGTGAAGGGGCATGGGTCTAGTCCTGGTTTGATGTCCCAAACTGATTTACATTGTGGTAAGGCAACATGCATGCAAAGCAGTTTGTCATGTCAAACCCAGGACTAGACCCATACCCCTTACTAGCTCAGTCGTAGAACAGATGGTGGCCAGAGGCACAATGCATTTCGAACAAGTGCAAAGATTTATTTAAGCAAAAAAAATATTTGGAGGTTAGGGGCACTTTAAGGCAGTAAAAGCAAATTTCACATGGCTATTAGTTTTGCTTTGATCTCTTCAAAGTGTAGCCTCCTTCGCAGCCGTTGTTTGTGTCGGTCCTATTCTCCCTCCCCAACCATGTCTGCTGAACCAAGCCGGACACAGGACCGACACAAACAACGCCTGCGAAGGAGGCTATTCAAAGTGTGGATTCCACAGTTTCATAGTTCTGTAACATAGTTAACTAAAGTATATGAAAACAAAGCCTTTCCTGCTCAACATAGAGATCTACATACAGTACTTTCTTTGAAATATAGTGTACACTGTAGTTATGAATGTTATTTTAAATTTCTTTTGTAGTGAAAACAAAGTCTTGGAGTATTACAAGAAGTCAGCTGGTCATACCAGAGGTGAATCTATTATAAGGTAAGTCACATTAGTGTTAGGACTAAGTTAGTGGCAATTAATTTTGTTTCCTTGACCATTCATTTTGGTATGGACGTGTTTGTGATTTTAGCCTGCATGCAGACGACTCCTATTTCCTTTGTTGCATGTGGAAAAGGGACGTCTGCGAAACAGCGTCGCTAATTGTGTTCCAGTATCCTGCTGTTTGGTTTTAAATTTTGCATAAATAATGAAACATTATTGGCTGCTGTGGCTGTCTGGCCACTTGTAGAGTCATATGTACCCCGACACATCATTTTCCCCAAGCTTTTGAGCTCTTCAGTCAGTGTGTTCACTTCAGTCTTGCTTGGCCAATGAACCTTGACTTGCACTACAGTCTTGTGTTCATTTTCAGACTCTTCATCTACTTGCTCATTGATCACAGGCCTGATAGGAGAATTGGGAATTATGTGTGTAGAATGCGTGGGGAAGACCTTGTCGAGTGTTGAAGATAGCATTAGTGAGGAACCATGATCGTTCGTGAAGACGAAACAAATTTGTGTAAGAGAATTCGTTTCTCAGGAGAAGCCGATGCTCCTGCTTTAAAAGATTTGCAGCGGTAATCTTCAAAAATCTCCTTGTCGATTTTTTGCAAGTTGTTGCGAAGTTGGTTTTGCAGTTTCCTGAGACCCTGTTTACAAATTAATATAAGCTGATGTTGGATCCACAGTGAACTGAAGTGAAAGAATTTCTTCGTAAGCATTAAGTGCTCTGTGACCTTGCACAAGATTTCTGTTACTCAACTTTTCAATGGCTGAAAATCACAGTAAGCATTGTATGTTTTGATCCGTTTTCAATGGAAAACCCCGCTAAATTTGGGCGGCATAATGCATGCATACATTATGAAATCTGTTTTTGATAAGGACCAATCAGAGTTCATTCAAACAAAGACCACTATCTGGCTACCAATCGCAGTTCTTTCCCAAGATCCTGGTAAAACAGCAGGATACTGGAACCTCCCTTTTCCGCGTGCAACAAAGGAAATAGGAGACGTCTCCACGCAGGCCACATGATTTTTGTCTGATCACTGTCTTCTTCTTCCCACAGGTATTTGTGTATATTTCAAAGTTTACCCACATATGGTGTGCACTACTATGAAGTCAAGGTAAAAATTAATGATGTCTTACATGTAGTAGAATTAAGAGTTCTGCTCATGACATATAAATTATGATGAAAGGTCCAGGGCATAGTCAACTTACAGTGGCTTTTTGGCTGAGCACTACTCTTTATGAGTACATACATGTTCAAGTGTGAAAAAAATGATTGTTGGTTTCTTGAATGAACAGCTGTAGGTCGCATGCTAGAAATGAGGGCAATTCCTAAAGACATCGGGCAAAAATCAAACATACAAACAAGGTTGCATTTAAGCTTTTGTTTCTCTGTTCTCCTCAGATTGCCTTAATTTATTTCTGAAATGTGGCCCTCGACAGTTTATTTGAGATTGTTGGCCCAAATTGTCACTCTCAAAGAAACCAAAAGGTCATTGAAATCAAGTTAAAGATTCATTCTCTGACACTGTCGGGCAGACAGACCTCTTAAAGAAAACTAGCTTTTCCCTGTTATGGTGCTTTTGTGACATTTTAATGCCATATCTACATGTATAGTTTTTTTTGTATAAGAAAGCAGTCTCAGTTAAAACAAACAAAGAGGAACAACAACACAATAAAGCAGTAACACAGTGTCCTTACCAGACCACAGCATTGTGGCACCCCCATACTGCAAAGAAATTATACAAAAAGGCCCTGAGGCCGCAAAGGAGCGAAACAAGCTGCAAAAATCACTCAAAACAGTAAATGCCGCTAGAAGAAATTTTAAAATCAGTCAAAAATTCTTCCAAGTTTGAACAAGCCATGGAAAAGCAAGGGAAATGAATGCATCATACAACAGGGCTTATGATTGGCTGCAAAATAGCCTTCCATTTGCATGTGTGTGGCGAGCCAGGTCATCTTTATTCATGGAAAATTCTTTAAAAAATCAAACAAACAAAACAAAAACAAGGAAATCTAAAATCATATTTTATTTTAAAGCAGAAATGCAATGGTTTCAGTTGAATGAAGACAACTCTAAACATGAAGAACCAACAAAAGAGAAACAAGAAACCAAAGTATCTGTCTCTCAAATGACGCAATTTTTTTCTATATGGGCTCTTGGACCCCGTGATGCAAAATTCTGGTGAGAACACTGGTAACATGGTAAATTAAAATTAATCCATTATTTAATTTAACATTTTCTGTGACCATTCTTTTAAAAGGACAAGAGCAATATACCATGGTGGCTTGGCCTCAGTCCTAAAGGAATTGGTGTTTATGACCATGGAGATAAAATCAAACCTAGAAAAGTACGGTGTATTTTAATTAATAGCAATATTAAATGACAAATTAAAAAAAAAAACATGATATACTCTCAAGGTCTTGTGGCTCTGGACACAATCTATCTTAAGTCGTATTCTCGTTGCAAGGAGTTGTTTTTACAATTGGAAAGTCTGTGATGAGAGAAATAACCACCAAACAGTCAGGTCATACTCTAAGTCCTTTTCAGCCCATCTGTCCAAACTCTGAAACCACTGTATGGAAAAGTGCTAGGGGTGGATGATGGGGGGGGGGGAGGGGGTGCAAACTTTGACTCACAAAATACTACAAAAACTTTTTTCGGCAAATCACTTAGAACTCTTCACAACTCCGTTACTCTCCCCCAACAAACCCCAGCCCCGCTCGTCCTCCCCTGCCTCCGTTACACATTATAATCAATTTAACACCAGTTTTCTTACCCCCTCACTGTGGACACAGATTTTAATCATAAAGAATACACAACTGGAACATCCTTCTCTTGTGCATGGCTACAAATGCTGTACAGATATAGTCAATGTCAATGTTAAGGTCGTGATGGTAAAAGTGCATGAGTGCAAGTCCTGACAGCTGTTCCTCAGACATCTGATTTCTGAGATAAGACTTGATTCTTTGCAAGCTGGAGAATGAACACTCGGCTTCGGCAGAACTAACTGGGAGCATACACCCAGTTATAAGCAAAACTCATATGTTATAGGCTGAGTTGTCGCCATACTGACTTTTCTCAGAAAGCAGAGATGGTCATGTGTTTAACGCTGGTCAGACTTGATTGCTCTGTAAGCAGAGGCGAGTGACCATCAGAGGGTACTGCCAAAAACATTTCATTGTGGAATATACCTGGGATTTAGATTAGTGGCAAAATACAATGGCTTTTCATCAAAAAACAAGTCAACCAGTTGAGTAATAATAAGCGATCCTGTAGAAGCGAGAATTTTGGGGTCAAACAAGTAGTAAAAAAGTTCAGTTAGGGAAGGAGGGGTCCATACCCTCCCCCTGGATCCGTCACTGAGTACCAGTACTCATAGAAATCCTTGAAGAGAAGTACATGCAAACATTCTACTTCTAGTTTGTGTACTTACAAAACCACTTTAATTATATTCTTGAGCTACAGTGTACCACTATCTCTTTGTTCTTTGGTTATATGAGGTTTTTAGCCTACAAAGGGGAGCTAATAAGGGGAGCTAATATTATTATTTGGTGCCTCCTTACGCCTTTACAACGGCAATCTGTATTAATAACAAGTCAGATATTCTGTCTTCAACAAAATACTGTACATGTGTGTATTGATATCTAGAACAACATCTTTTCTACTGACAGATTTTCATGTGGAGCCAAATTGAGAACATTTATTTTCGAGACAGGAAATTCTCCATTGAGATTAGGGATTCCTACAGGTATGCAACTTAACAATGAAAATAGGTTCAGTTGGCTACTGTAAGTTATGTCAAACATTCTACATTCTACTATAGTAACACTGTTACTGATGACAATTTCCTATATGCCCATGATTGAAGTGAGACATTTTTCTTATGCAGGATTTAAAAGTAAATTCACCAACACTGAGTTTATTTTAAATGGACTTAAATTTCCCTTGTTTGTGATCCTCCACATCTCTTTAGTGACCTCTTATCCTTGATACTGAGATGGTACTTTAAACTCGTCGGTATTGTTAATAAAAACCTGACTTAGCTTAATCGGTGTGGATTAATGTCTACATTGTACTTTAAAATGAGTTTAAAACCTCCGAGGGACAATGATATCACAACTTAAGTCCTTCTTTTCAAGAGTTTTGCAGCACTCAATGAGATGTCTAACATTCAGAACGTCATAACTTACACAAGTTTTCCTCCAGGTTACCTTGTTTAAACAAAGTGTAAATCCAATAAACACACTTAAAATTTTGTATTTTCCATTGATTGCCCTTTTTATTCTCACTGGTCAATTTTTTTGTCCTGCATGCATGGTAAAACTCTTAACAGCATGTTGTAATTTCCTTCTTCCAGATATGAATTTAAGGACAATAAACTTTGGTATGTCACATTTAGTTGACTACCTTTTGTAAAGAAAAATAATTAAATACAGTATTAAAAGAGCTCTTTTTAATGTACCACAATATTTGATTTAAAAGTACTATGGTCCATAAACACCTGCTTCTCAACTCTATTTTGTAAATTTCAAGTCAAAATAGTCTTTGACCACTGTGATGACGAATATCGTTGTCAATAAGAGTATAGACAACACTAAACCACATTCGATTTGTTTTTTTACCACAATATCAGCGTAAAAGAAAATGTTAATTTCAGAGCGCGAGCTGAGAAAAGGCATTGCGCGGCACGTTGACGCGAGCAGCATTGTCTAGACTCTTATCAACAACAGCAAATTAGCCAATAAGATTGCGAAAAAAAGAAAATGTTAATTTCAGAGCACGAGCTGAGAAAAGGCATTGCACGGCACGTTGACGCGAGCAGCGTTGTCTAGACTCTTATCAACAACGGCAAATTAGCCAATAAGATTGCGAGATTACTAGCAATTGTGGTAAAAATCCTTGTTCACAACTACCATAAAAGCTCCATAAAGCCCCTGCGGGGCTTATTTAATTTTAGGTCTCATTAACAGGGGGTGGGGGGGGGGGGGGCTTATGAGAGAGGGGGGCCAGGCTTATTTCAAATTCTAAACACCCTGTTTTCATCTTTAAAAAGTTTTTGTATAAAACTCAAACAACTACAGTGACATTTTATTATCTAATAAAGAGCGCTAATAAGGGCTTATTGGAGAAGGGGGCTTATTAGAGAGGTGGGGGGGGGGGTTAATAGAGAAGGGGGCTTAATAGAGCTTTTACGGTAAGCAAGTTAAGATAAACAAGTTTTAAAAAAATCTGTGTACTAACCTTTTAAAAGCATGCACTGTAAATAGTACATGGCCTGTTTACCCTAAAATAAGATATGAGCCATTTTAATTTTGTATTTTCCCCTGTTGGACCTCATTAGAGAGCATTGCTTTATGAGGCATCTGTGGAAGCTGAAAAGCTCTGTAATAAATGCCAAAAATAAGTGCTAAATCAAAATAAAATTAACACCTGTCAGTACAGCACAACTATGCTTGGTATTATGTCTTTGCCATTTGATGATATTCCTTCCTTGACAAAGTCTAAACTGATTGAATACAGAATGTTTGATAAAATTTTGGTGTAAATGTATTCATTTGGTATAAAAAACACAATAATTGTGTTTTTTGTACTATTGGCTCCGGCAGTTGGTGATGTGCATGCAAATTTGCTAAATTCTGTGAACTTTGAAAAGCCTTCTGTGACATTTGTGATGAGGGAATAGGCTTTTAATGCTGAGGTAAATCTTTTATTGTGCTTCTGCTGTTTGTCTAGGGCAAACACGATTAGTCGCAAACCTGGTGCAGGGAACATGATGGTGCATGCATGGTTTTCAAGCACCGCTGCATTAGCAAAAACAATGTGGACAATGGCAATCAGTCAACACCAGTTTTACCTAGACAAGAAACAAGTGGAGGTAAGATTTTGTCATCGTGAGAGCTAAGAAATTATTGTTATTGTTGTTGTTAAATTATTAGATACAGGTTGGAGCAGTCCTGCATTTAACAGTTTAATTGAAGACATGTAAGTGAAAGTTTTGAAACCAGGTTGATTGTCTTCAAGTTTGGTAGATCAAGTTTTATCTTGTTATAGTATCATTTAACTTAAATTGTAGCATTATGCCATGAAGATCTACTAACATCTTACAGTACTGCTCAAAAGTAAGTTACCAGTCACGCCTTTACAGAGGGGTGTCTTGACTTAAGAGACGAGAGTCTTGTCTCCCGAGAATCACTGAAGCAGCAATTTTGGAGTAAATTGTGGGCAAATCATTTATTTCGTGATATGGTTGCATTCCAAACCAACAACTCTTAATGTCGTATCAGTTGACCATTTTTCACCAGTGGAATTGTTTGTTCAACTCAAACTTAAATCAGATATTATGTGAAAGGTGAAACAGTTTTAACAACCTTGATGATGAGAGTCGTGTTGCACAAGAGGGTGACAACTTAACTTTTGAGCGGTACTGTGTATTGCATGGTCAGTGAAAATGGTTCAAAGTCAAAACACTGAAAAGTTAAAAAAGTTAAGGAACTGAGTCAGTGGTAGTGTATCAGGGTTCGTGCTACTCGTTGAAGTCCTTGAAAAGCCCTGGAATTTGATTTAAGATTTCAAGGGCACTTGAAAAGCCCTTGGAAAGAAGAATTTCTGCTGAAAGTGCTTGAAAATAATGAAAAAGTCAAAGTCAGTAAATTTTATGTTCCATTTGTGGTTGTGTCTCTTAAAAATGCATTTTATATCTTGGGGAGCTTTTTTAAAGTTGTGATTGACCAATAAAAATATTTCAAAACAGTGCAAGACAAAGTAAACTTACTATGAACACTCCTTGGAAACTCAGTTTTTGGTGCTTGAATACTCCTTGAATTTTATGTACGCAAACCAGCGTGAACTATGTGTATGCTAGCCCTGCAAAATGTTCTTTACTTATTTCTTTCCACAAAATCATTAACCACTGTGTTTTTATGTTGGTATTCAAGGCTAGGATTACATTACGCAGAACACTCAGAGACATGGCACGTGAGTTGTGTCAGTCAACAGGCTCTCTTCCTTCGTCCACATCAGACAGCCTGAGTACAAAGAGTGATCAGTCACGTAGTGTATCCAGTGTCAGCATGAATGGAGGTGACTACTCTATTTCCACTAGTTTCAATGGCCCTTTTTATACCAAAGGTGCACTATCCGTCCAGTCGAATAATGTGTCTGTAACTTTATCCTCCTAGTGTAAAGATGGGACGAACTATATGAGATGCATAATCCATCTGGGACTAACTTTGACAAACTTTTGTTTTGCATCTGTTTAGTTCAACTAGTATAAAGACGGGCACAGGACGCATTATGCGTCTAGACAAACTATCCACTTTAGTGCATCTTGAAAGACTAGACGCATAATCTGTGTAGTGCCCGTCTTTTTGCTAGTTGAACTAATCAGGCACAGAACAAATGTTTGCCCAAGTTCGTCCCAGACGGATTATGCATCTCTAGTATAAAAACGGCTATTGTGATGTGTTGTACTTTTACTAGTGGGCAAGCTTCTGAATCTGTTTTGAACGCTATTGCTTTCTGGTGGCAATACAGTAGTAAAAAATGAAGAAACTTTGGGAAGTTTACTTTTATTTGACTGCACGCAGGTACTAAGAAAACATATGTTGATGTCCTGATTCTTTTTCTTCTCTTGAATGGAAAATTTGACAAAAAGTCAAATGTTTTTTAATTACTTTTTGTGGGAGTTGGCATGCATATGTACTAAGCTAATCATTGGCCAAGAGAAAAATAAGAATGTTAAGAGATGCTTCTCTGTTTCATTTTTATCCTGTTTTGCTTTAACCTTGGCCTTAATTTTAACACATAATGAGTGAGCTGTTGGGATGCAAACTGCTTTCCTTTATTGTTTGTTTTTAGACATTCAGCTGGTTTCGCACTAACAAAAGGTAGTTTTCGTAGGTGACAACTTATCATCACTTCCCAAAGCCGCTCAACGTGAGATGTTGACGGCCTTAGCAGCTAGGAAGGAGGCCTTGCTAGAAAAACTAAAGGAAAAGATGGATGAGCTGAAGACTTTGTGTATGCAGGAAGCGGTAAGTTAGGGCCTGTTCACATGGAGGTGGGGGACCCAAGGTAGGTGAGGTACCCCACCTAGCCGTGGTCAAAAAAAGGCTTTTACATGCAACCCCGAGGCCCTGGGATGAGGTTTAAAATGCTATCGCGTGGTTGCTAAGTACGCATATCAACAAAGAATTCAAAGATAATTGCCCGGATGAACATCACCCCACCCCACCTCCAGCATTCACATGGAGAAAACTCACCCCAGCTAAGCGGGTTACCCGCCCTGGCTGACTGGGCCACCCACCTCGGTGGGGTACCCCACCTCACATGTGAACGCGATCGAAAAATAAAGAGAGATTGTATGGAGAGATTGGTAACCCCACCGAGGCGGGACCTCACCTGCCTGGGGTCCCCTATCTCCATGTGAACAGGCCTTTAGACTGTGCCAGGAAAGAAATAAAGAGAATCTGCTACAGTTGCCACTTACCGTGTACAGGAAAAATCATGCCAAGATTCGAAATCCATTTTTATCTCCTTTGAATTTTATGAAACAGTAACACGTGAGCTCTCTTTTTTTCTTTAATGTTACGGTAATTACACTGTATGCGAATTCAATAAGAACAATCTCGTTAAAAAATATACTAGTTATAATTATGATTTAGTTATGTATTGAGGGCTTGATCACGCTTGAAAACGTTGTTACTTAGGGATAACCGTATTTCCTCGAATAATAGCCGGGGGCGATCTTTGTTTTGTTTTGTTTTTTTTTTTCATCAAAAGGGGGCGATTATTCGAGGGAGGCGATCCTTGTTTAGCCTGCGTCACAGACGTAATCTAACTCTGGTTAGTTACGTGTGCGAAGCAGCGCCAAATTCCTTGTTGTGGTTCCCCTCCCCCCTTAGTTGATGGGCCAATCATAGCGCGTACTCAAATTGTAGTACAAAGAACAAGGAATTCTACCTAATTTTTGTTGGGAAAGGTACTTGATTACGCTATAAGTATCATGAAATAATGATACCATACTCTTAATATTCAAATCAATAAGGCATTCCTGATTCTAAAGATCTTAACTTACATTACAATCACGGTTTACTGTATGCAGGAGTTTACTGGGGAATACCCACCAGAGACACCTTATACACCAGGAAGCCCTCTGCCACCAATCAGACGGAGAGTACGAACTGCCTTTGAGTTCTCCGAGTTCATTATCAGTGGAGAAAATGATAAGGTACTTTAATTAATATTACATTTATAAAACTCGCGCCACCTTCTCAAAATCAATGTAATCGCTACTTGCACGCGTGTATTTTCCCGCGCTTTGCGCGGGTTACGTGTAATTGCTTCGGATTCTGATTGGTTCATTTCCCTGTTGTGTCCGTTTTGATTCATTTGATAATACACCATTTTGCTAATGATCAGTTCCCGGTGAATTGTGGGTAGATCCAGTCCTTTGTGGGGGCAAACGGCCATTTTAGGACGTAATTTGAAATTGTAATTTTGACCGTTTGCCCCCACAAAGGATTGGATCTACCCACAATTCACCGCGAACTGATTATTAGCAAAATGGTGTATTGCTTTGGTTTTGGTTTGCGACACCTGCTTTATTAAAGTGCACCTAACCCCCTAAATTTGTTTTCGCTTAAATAAATATTTGCACCTGTTCAAAACGCATTGCGCCTTTTTGAGCCTTTTTAAACCACATCTTGACTTTTTATAGGCTGTAAAAGTTACGAAATCTGGCCATCATCTGTCCCATGACCGAGGTAGTAAGGGGCATGGGTTCTAGTCCTGGTTTGACGCCACAAGCTGCTTTGCATGCATGTTTACAGAGACTTAACCGCGGTGTTCAGAGCGGAATAACGCGGAAAGCATGCGCGAACTCCGAGCGAGCGCAAGACCCAGAAATTTGAAAAAACGTCGCCTTTTTAGTTTTTTTATTTCAAAAATCAGGATAGGCCTCTGCAGGCATCTTGGTACACCGCAATGATTATTCCAGAGAAATAACTAGCTGTACATATACCCTTTTTGTCCTTCAATTTTCTCAACACTTCTTGAACTAGAAAAATCGTTTTGAGGTCCTCGTTTCTCTTGCGGCATGAAAAGAGATCGCTTTCGGAAGCACATTATTGTCATGGGCCGGTTAACAAAATGTAGCTATCTAAGCAAACCGCTGAATATCTAAGGTCGAGAGCTCAACTGAGGGTAGGGAAAGAGTCAGTCTTCATTTTCTGAGTTTGCCAAAGTATCTCGTTTTTTGCCAGAGCGGGTTTTTAAATTGTTGCGCAAAAATTTAATTATCGTTCTTGCAGTCAGGTAATCAAGGCTTGGCGACATTTGGCTGCATTGAGGTTTTCCATCATGCAAATCCCTTTTAACATATTAAAACCACTTATGAGCAAACGTTTCATCTTTCAAATGTATTTTAAGACTTTTAGGTGCTGTAGTTTGATTTTATCACGTGTTAATCAAGTAAAAAACAAACAAACAAACAAGCATTAAACAAGTTAACATCCCTAAATGTTCCTACGGCGTGTAAACAAACCGCGCCCAAAGTCTTGTTGTCATGATCAACCCCTTACACAAATTGTGGCAGTATAAGCAAACCATGAATATCTAAGGTCGAGAGCTCAACTGTGCCCGACGATATCAATCAATGAAAATCAATCATTGATTGCAATCAATATAATCAATAATAATCAATAATAATTCATTGATTATCATTGATTGGTTCAACCAATCAATAAAAATCGATACTCACCAAATCGTCTTGCTATTGATTATTATTGATTTTTATAGATAATCAACTGATTACGCAACTTTATGGCGCATGGTAGCGTGGACGTGCGTCATAAATCACGGGCGTATTTATGTGTCCAGGGTAATTCGATTGCACTCGTTTTTCCCGTGTTTTGATAACTCCTTGCATTCCCACGGGATTGTCGCAAAACACTTGTTTGCGGACTTCACTTGTTGGTGTTTCTTGTTTGTGTTTGAGATGGCGAAGCAAGTGGAACTATCTACACGCTGCTTAGTTAAAGGCTACCACAAATGTCCCTTTAATGTCACTATTCCGTAAATTGACAAACAACCTGAGTGTCACGCAATACAGTAATATGCTCAGGATAAAATACACAGACAGCAAAATGGCGTAAATTGGGGGGACACATCCCTGTGGCAGGTTATTCGCGACTTCCGGTTGTACGCGTAAAAACAAGAAGAGCCTCACTTACCTCCCCATAAACGTGGGTAAGGTACCACGCCCTGGTGTGGCATTCAGTAGCTTTTATAGCAAGACAGTGTCTGAAACTATGGCCAATAGGTAGAGTTCTACTATAAACAACGTAGACACAACGTGGCAAACTGCTCGCTATGAATAGTGCTCACAAAAAACAGGAACCAATCCAGGCAGAGGTAAGACTATAGTTACAGACATTTCACAAGATACTTGAACAATTTCTAGCTATGACAGGCTTTTATCCTAAACTTATGAATAGAGTACATTCATTCATGAATAAGGCTTTCACTATAGACCTAAGCTTACGAGTGGGCTAACCTGCCCGACCCATCACCCCACGGCGTCACGTTCCATTAACTGCATTTTACCGCTCGGTAAAAGCTTTATTAATGTCACTGTTCCGTAAATTGACAAACAACTTGAGTGTCACGCAATACAGTAATATGCTCAGGATAAAATACACAGACAGTAAAATGGCGTAAACTGGGGGGACACATCCCTGTGGCAGGCTATTCGCGACTTCGGGTTGTACGCATAAAAACAAGAAGAGCCTCACTTACCTCCCCATAAACGTGGGTAAGGTAAGAGTATTGGCAGAGCCTTACTTATCTCCCCAGCACCGCACGGGCTGGATCGGACAAGATAAGAGCAAGGGTATAAGATGGCAAGACACAAGCAATGCCAAGAGCTTGGGGGAAGTCGCTACGCAGACTTAACCGCCACAGATGCTTGCAAAGCATGCATCCCCCCAAGCAAAATCCTAGCCTAAATAAAGTTTCCTGAAACGTTGGCCATCCTAGGTGCAGCGGACAGAAGAACTGATTCGGGCGTGCGAATATAAATCTGGTAATACTCTGAGGACCAACGACCTAAAACTTTAACGAGTCAGTCTGGCAGGCCCGCAGCTGCCGCAGCTGACGCGGCATCTATGCGAAAACTATGACCTTTAAGGCTATGGTGGGGAAGCCCGGCAGTTCGGGCAGCGTCCCGAAGCAAATGCGTGACAGAAGACCTAGTGAGTAACCGGCCCGACTGAAAGAAGAAGAGCGGCCCCGATGGTGGCTGGGCGAGCCGAAAGTATTGCTGTATAGCGGTGACGGGGCACAATAAAGAAGGGCACCGGGCTACGACGAGTGATTTCCCTTTCCGAAAACTGTTGGTTTTTGAGGACTTAAGACGAAGCAGTAAGTGCTGCGGACGTGCCAGACTCGGAGAGAAGGTTATGCAATCTGTAGTGAGGTTAAACTGAGAGCGAAAGTTATGTACCCCTGGGTAGGTAAACTCGCTACAACGCAGAAAGGCGAAAAAGGCGGGAGTAAAGGCGGCCCAAATCATGGAAAAATTCCGAGGCCCTAGCCAACTCCTCAAAACGGGGCGAACGGATAATGATACCCGGGGGGTAACCGGCTGACGGCGGATACGAGGGGAGCCCTGGTAGCGGAGAATACCCCGAAGTATCTTTTTGAGCAGCAGCCGGCCGTGTAAGGGATCATCGTACCCAGACCTAATATGGAGATTTCGGACCGCAGCTAAGTAAAGTTTAATTGTGCTGTGACGGACCGTACGAGCTAAGTAAGAAGCAAAATAAACGAGAGTCCCTTCGGAAGCGGGGAGGATGTCACCATAAGGAGTCTCGAGTCTGTTCATGAGGCAAAATTGAACGAAGCGCCTTTCCCCAGAGTTATAAGTGCGTTGGGTATTCCATGAGAGGGCCCAGTTGGCGTACTTGAGAACTTCATCCCTCAAAGGGTCATGAAGAAAGGCGGGATTTAGCAAGGGGTCTGGTCTGCGAAGGGTGCGAGGTCCCTCAAACGCTGGACCTGAAATCGGGAGAGGGGATCAGCAATTGCGTTGTTAGCTCCCGGGACGTGACGGGCCCTGACTACAAAATTATGTTTCATGGAAATAAAGCACCAAGAAACGAACCAAATCCATTACCCTGGCAGCTTTGGAGTGACCCGAGTTTATGATAGCGACAACACTCTCGTTCTCGCACCAAAACTGAAGGCATTTCCCAGAAAAATGGGGGTACCAGAGTGCGCAAGGAAGGACAATAGGGAATAGTTCCTGCCATTCGATACTGATCCCCGTACGCTTGTCAATGAGAAGGTGCGGGGGCCAACGCCCTTGGAACC
>JAEMWC010000149.1:937500-980000 GCA_016490735.1 Pachyseris speciosa | reverse complement strand
TTTTTAAGTAGGCCTAGGAGTGAGAACTTTTTGCTCTAACCGCGGAAAATGCACTTGATGTCGTGTTATCAGACGCTTGCGTGAACCTGTTTGTTCTGTTCTCAGAACAAACAGTTTAACAAAGGACGTTTATCACCAATTTTCCTTTCTTCCCAACAGATGTTAGAGATAGCATTAGAGGAGAAGGTAATAAAATTGATTACTTTTTTCGGACAATGGAATCACTAAACTCCGGATCATTTCAGCCTTCGTTTTTATCTGGCAATTTCAATGCAATAGATTTGAACCAGATGTGAAAATGTGAGCCAACTTTTATTTCTCAGAAGGTCTCAAAGTTTGTAGAAGGAAATTTGCAAGCGTGGAGCGTACGCTTTCTCGTATGAGCTTTTTCTGTACACTTCATTGCTTTTGCATTCCAAGAATACGATACGCCCTTTGGATAGCAAGGCGTAAGGGTTAAAAGATCCCCTTTCTTTGTGGCTCTCAGTTTTTCTCTTCAGCAATAAGTCGTTTGGAAATTCCAAATCAAACCTGGAGTAGCGGACTAATATTAACCCACTCAAGGGCAATATTTAACAATTATTCACCGAAGTGGAGGTGAATAGAGGTAGATATAGTGGTAGATTATAGTGGTAGATAAATATCCACCACTTTCACCGGTTAGTATATACCACACACCGGTTAGTATATACCACACAAGCTGAATAATTAGCGGACCGAAACATTACTTTATGTGTGACAATATGGCGACAAGCGGTCAGAAATTGTAAAATCTCGCGCGCCTGCTGCTCGGAGGTGAATAGTACTTGCTAATCACCTCCGATTTAACCAATCAGAGCGCGCGAAAAGCACTATTCACTTGTGTGGTATATACTAATTCCTTTTATACCATGTCATAGAAAATACATGGTATAAAATAGTTATGGAACGCTTTCTCGTAGTATACCATGGGATATTCCACGAGTCACTTGTGTTTCTTGGTAAGTAATAAACGCGAGACTTTAGGCGAGTGTGTATACAAAGGAAATACAAGTGACTTTTGGGATCTTCTATCGTATACCACTCGAAAGCATTACTTAACTAGTATAAATGTGTTGTTACTCGTGTATCATTCGTATCCAGAAGTGACCAGACTTTTTATTCCATCCATAGGTTTCTTTCGGTCTCGTTCATCGTCCAACATAGGAAACTACTCTCACACCGAAAGATTAAACTTGCATCACTATAGAACGAGCGTTAGCTTGAGCCTTGGTTCAAGGAAATCAAGTGTCTATAGTTCGGAGAGCCTTACCGATGATCGGGGGTCCTACAGTGGACCCCCATCGCCGGTCATATCACCATACAGGAGAGCGCCTCCAAGTCCCACGACTAAATCTTACCATGGATTCCCGGACACAAGACGTCAGCATAGTCCCCTCGCTAATGGTCCCCGGGCCGGGAGGTTATCACCCCGTGGGGAAAACGGCCGTGCCGTGCCGGCGTTTCAGTACTCGGATAGTGAGGACTCCTCTACGAAGCCTTCTTCGGCTAGTTCGTACGCGAACTCGGAGGAATTCGGAGAAAATCTCGAACCTTACTGGCAGCACCGAAGGATGGGAAACTCGTGTGAGAGTCTGGACGAGAATCACTTCCGGGGCTCGAGCCCACGGTTGTTTGTCAACCGGTCAGCGGGGCAGAGTTATGAGAGTCTTAACAGTGATCAGGATGGAAGCAGCTCGCCGTATAGCCCCATGCGGACCCAGCGTGCCTTTTCGTTTGATGCTCGGCCTTCGAACTTGAAACTTCCGGCTGGGAAGTACTTGGACACCAGTGACTTAGCGATAATGAGTACTTCCGGTGCGGCTGGGAGCTACTCGGTGAATCACAACACACGAATGGCTCCCAATCTGTCTGGCAGAGGGTACATTTCTACTTCCCTCTCAACCATCGAGAAGCCATCGTCGCGCTCTAACATAAGCCTAAGAACAGCTAAATCTCAAATAAACATGTCCCGCGTGCCTTCCATGACAAACCCTGGATACTATCGGACCAATCAACCGTCACAGGTTTCAATTTTTGAAGAGGACCTGCTCGAATGGAGATCGACTGACGAGTCCGAGGCCACACTGGTGTGATAGCAAACGATATATGCGAGGTTAGAAGATAGTTATTCAGCTACAATCAGAATCCTATTGGATCTTGCAGTCACAGAGCTCGTGTACCTGGATATGCTGATGTAGATTGCACTGGAGCTAAATCGATATCTCGTCAGGAAACGTTAAAATAGCGTATTGCCAGACGAATAAGTCGATTTTTTAAGGTTTCACCCAAAGATGACAAGGCTGTTACACACCATTCGTAGTGTTAGTATAAACAGTTAGTCTACATTAAAATTTGGTTTATCAACGGAGTTGATAATGTAAATTGACCACCGTACAGGGATTCGATTAGCTGACGTTTCGAGCGTTAGCCCTTCGTCGGAGCGAATCGAGGAACTGTGGGTTGTGTATGGTTTATATACAGAAAATGAAGCTACGCTATTGGTGGTAACATGGTATCGTGAAAAACAGGAATAAATTAATTAAATGAAAAGCGCTCGTTGATACCGTGGGGATTAAGAGTGCCGATTTGAAAGATAATTTTTCCTCGAGATTTTTACGGCTTTCCGTGGTACCTTGATGTAGGGAAAGGCCGGAGATCGACATGTGTTGTTTGGAATGGCAAGGGAGATTAAAATGCCGAGCGACTGGTTTGGATGCATCTTTGTCATCTTTCTCAACATCACGAAGATGTTCTCGAAATCTTTCAAATCGGCACTCTTAATCCCCACGGTATCAACGAGCGCTTTTCATTCAATTAATTTATTCCTGTTTTTAACGTTACCATGTTACCACCAATAGCGTAGCTTCATTTTCTGTATATAAACCATGCACAACCCACAATTCCTCGATTCGCTCCGACGAAGGGCTAACGCTCGAAACGTCAGCAAATCGAATCCCTGTACGGTGGTCAATTTACATTATCAACTCCGTTGATAAACCAAATTTTCGTGTTTCACTCCCCCACCGACGCAGCACCACAGTTTCTTTAGAAACTAATCCCCTTTATTCATTTGTAGTCTACATTAAGTTGCGTCGCGGCATCGTTTTGGGGAATGGTCATAGCAAAGAAGAATACAATTATTTTATAGTTGCTTAATTTTAAATATGTATATACTTTGGTTGTGTATAAATTTTCAAAAACAAAAATCGAAACTGCTAGTCTCCTAGGAAGAAATGTACTATTTCGTTACCCAGCTTTAATGACAAACGTTGTGTGACGAGGTTAGGATAAAGACTTATGTGTACACATAAGGGCCTCTGAGAAGGCGATAATAATCAAATTTGCTTGGTTTATGTTTGTAATAGGTAATTAGGTAATACTATTTTGCACAAATTGGTATTAGTAAGTTGATACTTTTTAGCTGTAACATGTAATTCATAGTGTCTCGATCATAGGTATTCCACTGTCACAGTTTCAGCGGTAAAATTAATTCGCTTTGTTTAGAGCGGTTTTTAATTGCATGTCGCCGGTATAAAACCAAATCCAAACCAATTACTCTGACCAATCTTAACAGATCCAATCAGAATACGAAGCAATTACATGTAGCCGGTGCAAAGCGCCGGCTACATGTAATTGCTTCGTATTGCTTCGTATTGCTTTGGTTTTGCTTCTCATTGGTTGACAAAGTGGCGCTAGTTTTGCCAACCAATCAAAGAGCGTAGCACCGCAAAACCGAAGCAAACGAAGATTACTTTCGACTCTCGAGTGAAAAGGGTTAATCACTCTATAATTTTAACGAACTGGCGTTTTCTTGTTCGCGAAGCGGCCTGAAGTAATAATTCAGATTATATGAAAGTGGTTTGAAGCCCTTATCAGGAAATTCCTACCATTTGTTGTCTCATATATTTCGAACGGAATCTGTGAAATATAATTAATGGAGCGAAAATAATCTGCACAGTTTGACTTCCGGGGTATATTGTTTGCAATAGCAGTAAATAATAATGGTCAGGAGTGAAACCTCATGTGTTCCTGTAATTACATAATCTTTAAACTGGCACAATCAATCAGCTTCATCGTTATAATCGAGTACTATTCATCTTTCAGTTTCGTAAGGGTTTTTTTGTGTTGGATAATGTCGAAATCAATTGAATGAGTCCACGATTTGTAGCAAGATTGTTTACCTGCTTATTGGCGACCAACCTCGTACCCGGGGTGAGGAAAAATCCTGGGAACTAGATTAAATGGTGTCACGAGTGTTTATACATTCTTTGTTTGGATTGGATGGTTAATGCCAGAAAACCTGAGGGTCCTGGGTTCTATGAACCCAACATAAGTACTAAAAACACCTACCTTAGAGTTTGTTGCGCTTATTGTATTTTAGATCATTGGAGAAGAAAACTTATCTCAGTTTTAGTTGTATTATGTTTCTTACTGCGTACAGAAGTGCAGTGTCTGAAACATTCGTATATTCTAATTTGTTTTTCGATGACAAATAATTGTTATTCTTAAAAGTATAATATCATGTAAATAGGGAATGCAAATACCTATCATTTTTAATGTGCCATTTTATTTCAATGCCAAAAGACTGCCTCAGTTTTATTATGCCCAAGAAATATTTAAATAAATTGTACGTTCACCTCTTCGTTTGGTTCAAGTTTTATTCGCGCGACGTTTTGCGTCAATTTCGTCAGTAGTTGAGAAGGACAGGATAGCCAGAATTTTTGACTCTACAGAAAGTACAAGACAATAATCCTCAGATTTCTCTGGGAGTTGTGTGGTCTGTATCGAACGATTTACAAGTGCAAAACAGTCAAATATTGTCTATCCTTTCCCTTTATGACCAGAAACTCGTTTCTTGGTCAGATTTCTTGGTTTTGCTTACTGTTGTCTATACTTTGCTTATGAGCGTCCGTTCTGAAACCGCATGGGTTTTTACCTTTCAAACGACTTTTCCCGTCTCTTGCGATTGAGTCCTAATCACGCATAGAGTGCAGAACAGTCGTAAACGCAAACAATTACTCTGACCAATCACAGCAGCCGCAAACAACGCGATGAACCAATCAGAGCTCGAAAGGATTACTTACAGCCGCCGTCAAGCGCGGGAAAATGCGTGCGACCGAGTTACGATTGGTTTTGGTCTTGTTTCTCATTGGCTGAGACAGTGGCGAGAGTTTCCTAACCAATCACATAGAGAACTAAAATGGAAGCAAACTCAACGTAAACGTTAATTTCTTTTGACTCTTGAGTGAAAACCGCCGTTTTGATTGAATTGTAATTACTCACTTTGTTTGGGGTATGTACGGCCGTAGGGTTTATCGGGAACGAAAGGACGATCGTGCCGTGTTTGTATAAATGGAGCAGTCACTTCACCTGATTTTCTCGGTGTACGGTATTGCCCTCCCCAAAAACGATGAGGATTGTGGGATCGTTTGGGTAGACGGAAGAGGATAAACATGTCATTTTTCGGCGTTTTCAAAGCCAGTAGCTAGTGTTGCTCTTAGAAGCAGAATTAACAAGAGCAAAGCTACGGGCCTAAAAACACTGAAATGTTTGTCATCTTCCGCCTACCCAAACGATCCCACAATCCTTCGCTAGTACGAGTCCTCTCCTCGTTTTCGGAGTGGTGGTGTTTCAATTTTTTTCTTTTCTTTTTTTTTTTTTTTTACATTTCAATCCCTACTTTAAACTCCTTAAAATGTCACTCCAATTCACCTTAAGTCCCACCTTAAGAAAATAATTATAATGATACTGTACGCCTTGCTGTCTTGCGGATGAATTCAGTCGGAAAAACCTGTGTCACTTAAGCGTGATGACGAAAATATGGACCGCGAACGGTACGCGGGATTTGACCATTGGTCAACTGAGCGAAGATCAGCGGTTTTTTTGGTCGATCTTCAGATTTTCACGTACCTATATTTGACCAAGCCGGATTTAAGGAAGGACAACAATTTAAAGTGAGGCCAAATGAATCTCAGTATTTAAAATTTTCATATAAATGGGGGGAAGAGAAAAGGAGACAAAGAAGACCGAAAATGAGAGCAAGTACTGGAGCAAGTATCGATCACATGACAAAAACCGTTAGGCGCCGAAATGTTGCACCATGGATATGTCAGCGCTGCCTTGGGAGTCATTCAATTTTGTCAGTTTGATAAAAACTCTTACTGGTCAACTACGATAAAACTGACATTTTGCCTAATCAGAAACAAGTCAGCACTGTTACCTTTCCTTAGGGTATGGACATATTAGCTGGTACGAATGCACCCTTTTGCTAATGATCGGTTCCTGGTAAATCGTGGGTAGATGCAGTCCTTTGTAGGGGCAAACGATCATTTTAGGACGTAATTTGAAATTGTGATTTTGGCCGTTTGCCCGCGCAAAGGACTGGATCCACCAACAATTCACCAGAAACTGATCATTGGCAAAATGGTGTATTCAGCCTCAGAAATAAATCATTTTCTGAATTCAGTGCGTGTTAATTTTGACTGCACTTTTTGTTACAATCTCGCTCGAGCCAAGCCAGGGCAGACTAATCAGTGGTCAATCAATACTTATTTGGAATTCAGAGACGGGAATTTTAAAGCTTAATACCAACAGCATTTACATCATGACATTAGTATCTTTGCGACCATACACAGATCAGTTGCATGTACATCACAAAGCAACAACAAGTTTATCCGTGAAGACTGCGTTTGGCGCGATCTCTCACATGACACATAAGTGAGCAGTCCTAACAGTCATGTCCTAAAGTCGAACGGCACTCTTCTTTTGCTGGTTGTCATGTGACGCACAGTGCGTGATTCATGGGTCGTCTAGCTTGTTTTGGCGAGAGGGTGCAACAGAAAGAAGAGATAAATCTTTAAAGGGTACTGTCATAGCAGTTCTTGTTATCAGTTGTTCAAACTATGGGGAAGTTCTGAATTTTATGGCTATTTACTCGGGCTTCGTAGAAAAGCTCGAGGTTTAAAATGGCTTTCATTTTTCGTCGTCGTGTTTCATCCACAAAGCTCACTTCCGGCGTTTCTGCGCAAGCGCTAACTAAATTTTACAACTCACAACAGCAAGAATGATGCCTGTTGTCACGCATCGGAAAATGTCGATTCACCTTGTGTCTTTGTCTGAACAACTAATATGTTGAGAGTAGTGTCTATACGAATGTTTGCAAGTTCAACAGCGAGAAGAAAGCTTTTTAAACTGAACTCCAGATGTTTTGAATTAGACTGCCGTGTTTCCTCGTGGCCGCTCCATACTAAACTAATTAATTTTGAGTGGTACATTTTGTTGAAATACTCAAGTACGGGATATCATACACCCCTGAGACTTTAACAGGTAGTTTATTTACTATTTTCCCATAATATGTCAATTTCTGGACATACGTTTTTGAATGATAACTGAGCGATTGTAGTTCTTACTTGCGTGACGTGAAACTGACCGCAGAAACCTTACTCTCTATGACGTATTTGTAAACAGTTTCACCTTGCTGATTATTTTTCTCCTCACATTTCACCGAGATTCCATTGACGTTTATGCGAAAAATCCTACATCGTTCGATAAGCGTTTCCTTTCTCAATCTCTACGCAGAAATATCCATCGAGGCAAAAACAAGTGTCCTACTAGTGGCACCAATCGCGGGCTTTTTTTTCCGTTTCTCTTTTTCTTCTTCTTTTATAAATATTTTTTACAGGTGTTATTATTATTGTTTTCAACTGGCCATGTTCTAAACGAGTGAGGGCCTGGGAATGAGTTTTAAAATTTATCGATTAGAAAAAAATTGTTTGCATTGCATGAAAGAACATCTCAAAAATGGTCACCTAACCAACTTTGACGCTGTCCAGTTGAATTGGAGCTGAAACAAAACCTTTTGAATATTGTGAAAATTAGAGACTTTGTATGGTTTGGAGGGACACACTTTCCGAAATAGAGACATTTGTATGGGATTTTTTAAAGATCTAAAGCACGTCAACTTGTGACTTTTCGACCAAACTTGCTGAAAGTATTTATTTTGAGATATCCTTTCATATGAGAATTGATTTAGTTTAATGCCATTGATTTTCAATGAAGTTTGGATTCGTTCCCAGGCCCTTACTCGTTTAGAACATGGCCAATGGTTGAAATTTGCTTTGTTTGTCTTTTCCCAGTGGGTTGCTTGCGTCCCAGCATGGGGTTTTTTGTACCACGTGACTGACATCCTACAAAGAGACCATCAGGGATACAATATTGTTTTTTGCAAGCCCGAGTTTAGGCTAATTGTAGCCTCTAGTTTTTCCAAGACACAATAAAAAAACTTGAAAAAGTTAGTGTATTTTTTCAAGTTGCAATCCACTTTATCCTCGTCATCGATGGTAATAGCCAACCGCAAATAGCTTCAATTCACATAACAAGTGCCATGTAAGAAAAGTGCATTTTTTACAGGTTCTGTTATTGCAAATACATCTTTGAGTTTATCGAAATTACGCGACAGAGCAACATCCGACTTATACTGTACGTTTCTGATAGTCTGATACTGAATGAACCGTCCATGACAATATAAGAGAACAGAAAATAACTTAGTGCCCTAAATATTGTTCTACAACTTTTTCGGTATACTCCGCCCGCGAACATTTGCTAGATAATAAAGCAACTTTCGCGTTTATTTGCTAGTTTTGTTTTTCACCACAAAACAGCCTTTTATATTGTTGTCGATAATAATGTTATCCTTTCTTTTCCTTTCTTTTCTGTTCTTTTCTTTGCCGTTAAAGTTACACGTTGGATAAATGTTTTAACCCCCATGATATTGTACGCCTTGCGGACTTATCTCCATATTTTTTTAGAACTTCTCTGACAGCCTGGGTCGAGTGACGTAAGGGCCTGCGCATTGAGTGTCAAGTTCTCTTCTTCACCAACTGTAGCCATTGTCCGACCGCAGTTGAATTTTATATTTCATTTTATAAAGGCCACGAACCTTTGGCCACCAAAAAAATATAAAAATGGGTGGTGAGTAATTTAAACTTTGCCGATTTTAGTTTTATCAATACGTTACAAGCATCTATGCGTTTTTAGGTAGAAATAACCATCTCTTTCTTTCTCGTGCATAGTGAAATTTCTCGAGGTGTTACGACCATTCATTTCCGTTTTGCCCGAAGTCTCAAAGCCCGAAAGAAAGGTGAGTTTTGTTGTTAAAGGTTCTCGAGGCAATCTTAAGACTGTTTTTGCTCAAAACTGTCGAATTTCGGTGTTTCTTTCCGTGTAGTTGTCTCGTAGACACCGTGTACTGTTTGGCTAGCAGTAAGCGTACGTGGACATTAGCGTGTGGTCAAATGGCAATGGAGAGTAGATGCCCAGTGATTCTCGAGTTTCTCTCAACAATATCCTCTTTTATCTTGTAGATCCAGTTTAGAGAAAAGGTACTATGGACTGCAATCACCCTTTTCATTTTCCTTGTCTGCTGCCAGGTCAGTAAAATGGGTTATTATAGTTCTAAAAAAACAATCGTTGATATTGGACCTTTAATTTTGTTCAACCGGCATTTTCGTCCTTGAAGGAATGAAGAAATCCTTAATTCTGCATTCATCGAAAGCTTTTTTCTCTTTAGATTCCTTTATTTGGAATCATGTCATCGGATTCTGCAGACCCGTTTTATTGGATGAGGGTAATTTTAGCTTCTAACAGAGGTAAGATTCCTCTAGTTTTACCGGTACAAGTTGGTTTCATCTGATTCAAATAACATGATCGTGACGGGAGATCTCGTTGTACTGGTACAAAGTGAAAGTGCGATGCAATTTAAAGACAGCCTGATAATTTTTTTCCATTTTTTTTTAATATTCCATACACAGCGATCGAGAAGTACAAGGGCAAAAGTGTTTCTACGTTTTCTTTTTGTTGTTGTCGTTTTTTCATTTGAATGCCTTTTGTTGTTTTGAAAAGGAAGTAAGCTTAACTTATCGAAGAACGATTTTTTTTTTCAAGTTGATTACTTCAAGTACAAGTAAATGACTGAAACATTTAATTTTACAAGGTCGCCTGGTTTTAAAGAAGCCGCGACCATTTTTTGGTTAGAAATAGGTGTTAAACATTTGTTAGTATTAAAGATTTCTATGGTGTAGATGTAGATCAAGCTTAGAACTATGGATGGGTTCAACTTGTTGATTCATTGATAGTCCATTTGGAATTTTAATTTCTTTGAGTATTTATTCCGAGTGGATTATTTGTCAGTCAACATTTTGGACTTGTACAAAGTATGTTGCATTTAAGAAACTTATTTATGCAATGAAAATTTTAAGTGCATAAAATGGTAATACTAGTTGTTTGTAGAACTTTTGTAACATATATTGAAACAATCATAGGTAGCTTACCAGAGGGTTCAATAAGTAATATTAATTGGACCGAGTGGAGTACAATTCAGGGAGTAATCGCGCGAGTAATTTCAAAATCAGCCGAGCGCGAAGCGCGAGGCTGATTTGAAAACATGAGCGCGATTACTCCCTGAATTGTACGACACGAGGTCCAATTACTAATTAATCATATCTATAACAAATTTCGAGGTCCAATTACTAATTAATCGTATCTATAACAAATTTCGGAATTAAAAATTTCTTTTGGGAAGGTCTTTTGAGCGAAAACTTCTTTAGCGCTTTCCATATGTTTTGAAAACTGCAGGAAACGTTTGCAAAGGAAGCCATTAAAGCGCGCGTAATTGACGTGAAAATCACGTGGGTATCCAATTACAGGTGTCCAATTACAAAAAGTTCAAATTGGATACCTGTAATTGGACACCCACGTGATCGCGCGCCGATTACGTGACAAATAGGCGCGCGGAGAACCAATCACAATCGAGAATTTTGTTATAGATACGATTAGTTATGAAACAGCTGCCTGAACTAACTAAAGTAGGTGGCAACCTGATGAATTTTTTTCATAATTTGAGTGAAAATGTGGACAAAGTAGGTGGCGGTAAGAGGTAAATTCTGACAAAGTAGGCTTGCCTTACAGCATTTTGGTTTGTTTTCTTGTAGGTACTCTTATGGAGCTTGGAATTTCTCCCATAGTAACGTCTGGACTCATTATGCAGGTAACAGAAATGCATTCCAATTTATTCAATATGTCTTGCAGTTATAAATATATGCATCACTAGTACATGCTGTAGGTGCTTTAACTCAAACTTTATTTCATTTTCCAGCTCCTGGCAGGTTCTAAAATCATTGAAGTAGGTGACAGTCCAAAAGACAGAGCTCTCTTTAATGGCTCTCAGAAATGTAAGTATCCTTTTTTGGTGAGTTTTAGGCAGAACTAAAAACCTTTCCATTGTTATTGCAACATGACTTTTCTATTGTTCCAGATTTTCCTTAAAGCAGACGAGATTTTGATTTAGATGGTTTTTGATTAAACAATGCCCAGGGTACTGCTTGCACTTATTTCATGTATTAAATGGTTCATTTTACAAGATAGCATGCCTACTCAGTTGAAATTTTCCTACTTACTTAAATTCGCTCAATCCTGTAAATGAGTCTTTATACCATTTCCCTGCTAGCAGAGGCCTCTTTTCCTTGGTATGTAGCATGCGTAAGAAAAGAGACCTCTGCTATGGGTTGAAATGGTCTTTGATCAAGTTGCCATCTGTGGTCATGGATTGAGGTTTTAATACGCATACTCCTTGTATTGTTTGCTGACCGATCATGTGCTAAAAACATCATTTGATGGTTCAGTTGTTAAGAAACCGTGATGCATGCTCAACACAGACTGTTTCAACCCATGGCAGAGGTCTCTTTTCTCCTGCACACTGAATACAAGGAAGAGGCCTCTGCTAGCAGGGAATTATACCATGTAGTTCATGCGACCCAATTACAAGATCGACATTGAAAACATTTTGACAAGTGTCTTCACAGAGTTATAAACATTTTCTGATTATGAACTTTGCTCACTGTTCATTAGAAATCTGTTGATTGTGTTTCAGTGTTTGGCATGATAATCACCATTGGGCAAGCTGTGGTGTACGTCATGACAGGAATGTATGGTGATCCTTCTGATCTTGGACCTGGTATCTGCCTTTTGATTATCATTCAGGTACATTGTGAATCTCAGAAAAATGTCACCTTGAAACTAGCAGTTAGACGTTGCGGCTTTGGCTGAATACATCTCTCACGAAACATCATACATTATCTATTTGCTACACTGTATTTCCTAAACATCACTTTCTTTGGGCTTCAGTGGGTTGAATATATTAATACAATGCAGCGATGTGCTCTAATAGTGCCCAGTAGCTCCTGGTGACTTTTTGGGTGACAAGGAAATCTTAGTTTTTGCACAAAATTACTATGCTGTACACCCTCGATTTCAAAGGTTCAGAGTTTTGGGCTCCCAAAAGTTTTTCTTTGAGCACAACTTTGCAGCGAGACTCAGAAAAATAGCAAGAACCTTAGATAGAATTATGCAACCCATCTTGTGTACTTGGCTGATGTTTTGTGTGTGGTGTAATATAGCACAGACAGTGAATGTTATCTTTTGCTTTGATTTTGTGGATGATCACTACATGTTTGAGATCTCTTGTATCATGCAGGTCAATGAATAATATTGATAATTATGTCTGTGTGGCACTCAGTGCATCTTTTGTATTACGTTTACAGCTGTTCTGTGCTGGTCTTATTGTGCTTTTGCTTGATGAGCTCTTGCAGAAGGGATATGGTCTGGGATCTGGGTGAGTACTGCACCTCTTGTTTGTGTCATAACTATACACATGGATGTACATAAAAAAGATTTCTGAGGGAAAATACCTGGAAGCAAACATTACAGTATGTTCATATAATGTTCTTTTTTGAATACACACTTCCTGTGACTGCTTGGTTTTGATTCTGAAAAATCTGAGGGCATGTTGTGGCATGTTAAAGTGTGCTTTTGTACCATTTGGTCTTGTTTTGTTTTGTTTTTTTTTGTCTCTAGAATCTCACTGTTTATTGCCACCAACATCTGCGAGACTATTGTTTGGAAAGCTTTCAGTCCAGCAACCATCAACACTGGCAGAGGTGAGTTCCAGTAGTTTTCCTAGCCACAAATCACTTGTTGGGGTTGTTTTGCTGGACATGTAGGGTGCCGTTCAAAAACACTAAGGAGATAAATGTTATGATTGCTGTTGAAATAGCAGAAGAGGCATTCTGATAATGTTAACCAAAAAAAGGACTGGCGATAACCAAGTCAACACTATTTGTCTTTTGTCATGGGCTGTTGATGATAATTATATTCACATTTTTTTCCAGGAACGGAGTTTGAAGGAGCCATCATTGCCCTTTTCCATCTGTTGGCCACCAGAACAGATAAAGTGCGTGGTCTGCGTGAAGCCTTCTATCGTCAAAACTTGCCAAATCTTACCAATCTGATTGCCACAATTTTTGTGTTTGGTATTGTTATTTACTTCCAGGTAAAGTATTGAAGCTCTAATCTTCGTTAACAGTTGTTTCAAAGCCAACTCTGACCTACCATTTGTCCAATCTTAGTACCTTCACTGATAATCTTGGAGACAATACCATATAGATAGGGTGTATCTGGGTATATTTCTAATTCTGTTTATTTTTTTTCCTTCTGTTTACATCCACTGTCATGGAAATCAGTAATTTCCTGTGTTCTGTTGTTTTAAGCTGCATGATTTTAAAATAAAGTGATAACTTCAAGTTATATTGATTCACAGGGACAATTTGTTTTATTGTTAAGAGAGTCATTTCTAAGTTTGTGTTATTAATTTTCTTTGCTATATCACTATGTGATTTAGTATAAATCTACTAGCGTTCTTTCATGAATCTATTCTGTGATAGATAGTGAATAGCAGTTGTCAACAAAATGGCGCCCGCTTCTTTGCGTTTGTGTTTGTCTTTTCTTTGTGTCTGTGAGGAGAATTTGGACAATTCAATTGTTAAGTTTTGAGCGACTAGTAAATTAATACTAAAACAATTAGATTATTCTCTCTCGATTTCTATGTGTGATAGAAATCTCGAGCTCGTAATCTAATTGTTAAATATTACTCTCCTGACAATTTACTGATTCAGTAAGGAGAAAGAAAAATCTGCTGACGATCTTTCTCTACAATCTAAAGAAAGTGAAGCATCCAATTCTACTGTTTGTTGATCTGTGCAGTCTTCCATACCAGAGATCACCATTTTCCATTAATGTTTACAGGGGTTCCGTGTGGATCTGCCTATCAAGTCAGCTCGCTACCGAGGCCAGTACAGCTCGTACCCAATCAAGTTGTTCTACACTTCAAACATTCCAATCATTTTGCAGGTGAGTTGAAAATTAAAGGAGCTTGGTCATGATATTTTGGGTCTTTATTAGAGACATAAAAAATGCATTTACCAGTATTAATGGCAAACAGTTAAATAACAATTTGCCAGGGAAGATAAGCACCAAAGAGACAAGAATAAATGCAAATATGGCGAGGATGGTGAAGGATGGAGAAAATTGAAACAGATTACAAATGACCTTTTTTAAAAATTGAGGCTAAACTTTTCAAAATCCAAAGAGCGTGATGTAGCTCCTTTAAATTAAGTCTGCAATAAAATTAAACATTACCAAAAAAATTAAATGTGTTATAAACTTACATGAAGTATTATTCTTGTCCTGTATTTACAGAGTGCTCTTGTGTCTAACATCTATGTGATTTCCCAAATGCTGTCAGCAAAGTTTGGAGGAAATTTCTTTGTTAGTATCCTTGGAACCTGGGAGGTATGTGTTTGCAAAATCTAGTTCTTGCAGTTGAATCTCATATTAGTGAGTCCACACTGTCATCAAAATGTGTAGTAAAGAATATGATATAAACGTTGCATCACTTTTGTCATTTAAAGTTGAATGAATAGCTGCCATCCACTTTTCTTTTGCAATGTTTTGTGGTAGTTAAACAAAATATTAAAACATTTTAATCTTTAATTTTGATTTTAAAATAAGCAAAAATCAAACAAAAAGTGAACAACAGAATGCGAAATGTTGATAGCACAAAATTTAAAATCAGCAAAAAGCAAAGAAAAGGTTTATATATTCACACCAAGCACTCACTTGTCAATTTTTACTTAGGCTTGGTTCAAACGTTGAACTTCTCATGTGCCGAACCTAATGCAAATGAGCGAAAACAATAGATTTTTCTCATTTGCATTAGATTCGGTACATGAGAAGTTCGACGTTTGAACCGGGCCTTAAGTAATTAATTTGACAGTAATAATTGTCTTCATTGTTACCCTTGTTCAGGAAGCCGGAGGTGGCCCAGCAAGATCCTACCCCACAGGGGGTCTGTGTTATTACATGTCCCCTCCAGAGACAGTAGGCCACATAATAGAGGACCCTATACATGCAGTCATGTACATTATCTTCATGCTGGGATCCTGTGCATTCTTTTCTAAGACCTGGATTGATGTATCAGGCTCTTCTGCTAAAGATGTAAGTTATTTTACTCTTATGGTCAGGGCTGGGCTGTAGCAGTGCCCAGTGACCTCTGGCGACTTAATTTTGCCTTTGGGCGACAAGGAAATCTTAGTTTTTGCACGAAATTACTATGCTGGGCACCCTGAATTTCAAAGGTTCAGAGTTTTAGGCTCCCAAACATTTTTCTCAGAGCACAGCCTTGATGGTTTTTGTGTGGGTCTCTAGTATTTCCTGGGCTAAATTAGTGTTGTTTTGGAACTGTTTATACAAATGTTTGTAGTGTTAGTCACTGGTAGTGGTTGTACCAACAGTGTTGATGTGAGAGAGTCCTTCTTGGGTTCCAGTTTCATTTTCCTTTTGTTGCTTTGTCTTATAACCATGTGTGTTTTTATTGCTGATGTAATGCTCAGTTGAATTCAATACTTGTTTGTCAATCCCACAATATAACAGACCCTTTTCAAGGTCATTTTGCCATAAATGTTGATTGCAAGTTTGATCTTATAGGTTGCCAAGCAGCTCAAGGAGCAGCAGATGGTGATGCGAGGTCACCGTGACAAGTCTATGGTCCATGAACTCAACAGGTAAAGGTTGGCTAGAAACTGTCATACTGTTAAATGAAAAAGGGAGAGGTTGTTGTTTTCTATTTACAGTTTGGAACATTTTGTCCCAAGCTAGCTAGTGGAAAATGTTTGACCCATAGCTATCATGTTCGCACACTTGTGATTGATGACATTTGAATTGCTCATTGTGTGATTATTTTATTTTATTCTTTTTCCTACCCAGGTACATCCCTACTGCTGCAGCCTTTGGTGGCCTTTGCATCGGAGCTCTTTCAGTCTTGGCTGACTTCATGGGTAAGTGGCCTTTGTGGATGTAAAGAAAGAAAGATGGCAACTTGTAAGCTATTTTTGAGTGAAACGGTGCCATTTTTTATCCCTTAAAAAGTGCCATATTCCACCAAGCAAATACATTTAACTTGTAATAGAGAAATGTTCCTGATTAAGCAGTCCACTCTGGCAGTCAGTAGGCTCAGAGATTGATGGATTATGGGCCAACTCAGTCATGAAAATTGAGTTCCATTATCTGAACTTGTTCTCTCCTATCTGTCATTTTCTCAGGTGCCATTGGATCTGGAACAGGTATTCTGTTGGCTGTCACCATCATTTATCAGTATTTTGAGATCTTCGTCAAAGAGCAGAGCGAAATGGGAGGAATGGGCACCCTTCTATTCTAACTGGATTATCTGATGCCGATTAACCTACCGAATGAATACAATAAACTCACGAAAAAAAACTGGACACTTTTTTACTGTCTCAACACAAAGTCACTACAACATGCAATTACTCTACACAGCTTTGTTTTTACCATGGTCAGTATATGGTGCAGGAACATCAATTAAAGAAGAGAGTGCATTGTATTCACCATTAGTATTTTTTCCTTTCAACAGACTTAAGCTATTCTTTATTTAATTGCAGAGCTTCGGAACAGTTTCTATTTTTGAATCCATTTTACAAAGTTGTTGCCCATCCATCTTTTCCTGTGCATTTTTGTTTCATAAGTTAGAAAGAGAATCAATTATTTTACATTTTCCTTAATTTCAAACCTCAATTGAGTTTTCTTGAAGTTCAAAACAGTCTGTCCAGATTCTTAAGTATTGTAATGTCAATTGTCATTTTGACTCTACACAATGCAGAGTTTACGCAGTTAACAGTTGATACTACAGTATTGGTGTGTATTCAAGCATAGCTCAAAAGAACATTGTAAATTAGAAATAATTTATAACAAGTAATTAGTCTCCCGCTTTATAGCCTATGTACTACTGTACCTATTTTATGATGTTCTTAAAATAGACATCCTTTGGGCTATGCTGTAATGTAACGTAACTGTCTTGTGAGTTCCAACTCCATTTTAAACAAATCGCCTTGCAGTGAAGTGACTCGTTAAAGAACGTCTCTTTGCCCTAAACGCACTCTTATTTGTGGAGTACCGTTAAATTTCATCCCTTAATGGGCCACTTTCTAAACGAGTAAGGGCCTGGGTATGAGGTTTAAAATTTACCGATTGGAAAAATGAAAGAGTATCTCAAAAATGGTCACCTAACCAAATTTGATGCTGTTCAGTTGCATTGGAGCTGGAAAAATGCGTTCGAAAATTGTGAAAATTAGAGACATGGAGGGACACTTTCCGAAATAGAGGCATTTGTATGGGATTTTTTTTAAGTTTTAAGTGCATGTTACCGGGCGGCTTTTCAACCAAACATACTCAAACTTGTTGAAACTGCTTATTTTGAGATACATGTTGTACCCTTTCATGTGAAAATCGAAATAGTTCAATTTGGATTCGTTCCCAGGCCCTTACTTGCTTAGAAAATGGCCCATAATACAGTTAGAATGAGCTTTATCATTCAGTTTGTAGTGATACTGGTGTAGGTCCAAGTGTGAATAATACATGTAAAGCACTTCAGTCTGATGTGGTTTTCAAAAGGCTCAGGTGATAGGAGCTCATCCCAACTGTTTCCTCTCGAGATAGTAACTTACGTTATAAGGAACAATTTTTAATCAGATCTCTACAAGTGCTGTAATTTGAAATGTTTGTCATTTTATGTGAGATTTTGGTTGAAAGACCAGCGTGAGAGCAATTGTGGTCGTACATAAATCTCGTAAATAAACTTTGGGGTGTATACCCAGTCGAAGTCTTAATCATGTTAGCTGGGAACTGAGCTTGGATCGCTCGATCAAGTTTTGCTAATGGCTATCGGTAGATCTGTAATTTTGCAGATGGAGAAAGAAAGAAAACTAAAAATCGTTTTACTTCCCAATGCCCTTCCCACCTAAATCCCAGTCTTTATCATACAATAAGAAAGGGATTTCACTCCCAGGTTTATAATGGCCGCCACCACTACACTTTCTCAAATAGATCCACGAGCTGGTGGAAGGAAGAACAGTGGCACATTTACGAATAGGAGCAAACAAGATCTTAATTGGTTTTCATTTAACTGAAGTAGGGAAAACGGATTGTAGTGGGGGGAGGGGGTACATTTTTAAAATTGTTTCTCAGCAGGAATGATATAATTTTCATATGAAATTATTTTGGGCGGGGGTACAGTATGTATACGTTTTTGGAAACTACCTCCCTCCTCCCCCCCCCCCCCCCTCCCTCTACCAGGGACGTAATAAACGACCGGTAAATGCCAGAAAACAGTGAAACAAAGAAAAAATGTATTGTTGCCTAAATCTGTTGTTCGTAAAGCATAATTAGAAAACGAGAATGTTTTTAGTTGCCCGTTGTCGCTGAGGTGTTGCACGAAAGTTTCTCGAAGCCCTGTGAAAAATGAGAACCCACTTATTAGCCAGTTTTGGAGGACTTTGCATGAAAAACATTTATCTATCATGAAATAAGTCAGATAAAAAACTCGAATGTCAGATAGCTGTATTAAATAAAATCCGACCGTATATACGTAACTAAAATAAAGCGAAGAGAGAAAGAGAAAGAAAGAAATGGAGGATGGAGCCAACCCGATAAAATGTGTCGGTGATTAAAGGCAAACCTGAAAAAAATTCCTTGACAGAAAACTAATTTTTATTAATTTGAAATTGTAATTTGTTTTGCAGGTTGGTCGCAAATAACCCGTGAGCTTGTTGGTGTCCAAGCTTTACATTTTCCTCTTTTACTTAATCCCTCAGGTTATAAAGCCAGTGATTGGCCCATTGTTCTATACGGGTGTAACCAAAGAACGGGCCGAATAATTTACGTTCTGTGATGATATATTTTATCGAGTTTCAGAAAAAAATGCATTCACTTTGTCTACATCTCACTGAATACCAAGTTACAAAATATGACAAAGGGCCTGGAACGACAAAGATTTATTCTGACAAGTAAACTGTGCCTACCCACTAATTACCGTTCCCATCGGTACTGCACGAAAAATGGCTGTATGTCACCTTCGTGAGAAGTCAAAGGCAGAGAGTGGTATAGCCGGCCTAGTCAAAATCACCCTAAAAAGTGCTGTAAAATGTTGCTTTGGTGAACCTTTTGATGCGCATGAAAAGCATAAAACATTAAACACGAGCGAAAGAACAACAACTATCACAAAACGGCATGTCAAAGGAGTTTCAGTTGCACACACTTTTGTCACACCTTTGATGCGGAATGCAAGGTGACGAAACCCGAAATTTCGTCAGAGTGCCGGTTGATTAAAACATTTTTCTTCGCAGATGACATTACGAATTTTAAATAGAATTATAAAAAGACCAAAAAAGGTACGAGTCACAAGGCATAGTTATTAGATTTAATCACTGTTTCACGTTTTCCTGGCTTGGTGTCTTGGTGATGTGCATCAGGAATCAACAACCCGCAGGTTAGTTTCTCCTTCTTTTGAACCATTGATACGTCGTTTATCGTTAGTGAATTAATATTAGGGAGCCGTTAAGCAACGACGACGTCGACGGCAACGAGAACGTTATTTCGAAATATAACTTCTCGTTTTTGTAGCTCTTTCACGATTACGTGTATTCCAAACTGTTTAACTTACTTAAAAAATCCTGGCGAACTGTTCAGGACTTTTAAGGACGACGTCAAAGTAAGGAAATAGAAAAAAACTTGCCGTCATGCGCTCACGTTCTCGAGAAAACATAAAATTTGGTCCTTTCACTGAGGAATTTTATATGTCTCAAAAGATTTTCACTAATTTGTCTGATATTTCTGCCCTGTTTAATTATAAACCTGGAATGGACTTGAAACGATGGTGTCATATGACACCATCGTTTCAAGTGATTAGAAGTATGACAGGCCTGCACGGACTCCTTCAGTGTGGTTTTTGCGGTCGCCTCACATTAGAGCCTTAAGAAATTAAATTTTCGCTCTGACGATTGTGTCTTTGAGAGATTTACCTCCTTCGTATGATATTATCGGTGTTTTAGGATAGATCCCTCTCAGCAGTGGCTGATTTTGTATAAAACTCCAGTTCACCATCAATATGTCAGATATGTTCAAGGTTTTTAACTCCCGGGTGGTACGTGATGACAAAAGAAAAACATAAGTGAAACATGATATTTTTCTTTTTTCTTTTGTTTTAGAGTGACAGACACCTTTCTATTATTGTTTTTGGATAGCCGTGTGCTCTCAGGCGTTGTTTGGATTTCACAAGGCTCTTTTCAAATGTTGTTTTCGAAGAGTTAGTTCTACTAAAGCAGTCTTACTGCTTCGCCTTTAATGAAACCATTTTTCACGCCTGGGGGGGGGTGGCATGAGCCTGCTGAGAGTGAAACATGATATTTTATGTCAGTTCCGATCTTGCCCTGCGTTTTGATTTATTTTTGCAGAATAAACACAGCTTCTGTACGTAGTAATCCGGTTATGGGACCTGAAATCCTCG
The DNA here is from genome assembly GCA_016490735.1 of Pachyseris speciosa. NCBI lineage: Eukaryota > Metazoa > Cnidaria > Anthozoa > Scleractinia > Pachyseridae > Pachyseris > Pachyseris speciosa. The sequence goes on along the minus strand of JAEMWC010000149.1, from coordinate 959,233 downwards.
TCTTCATGCCTCCACATGCATCAAGAAGTAACGTACACATTTCGCAACAATAGTAGTTGCGATCGCTTCACATTTTTAAGGAGCATCGAAGTCCCTCCTCATTGTTAATAATAATAATAATAACAATAACAATAACAATAACAATAACAATAACAATAAAAATAAAAATAAAATAAAAAAAAATAATAATAATAATAATAAGACCAAAATTTGCGATTTTCCCTACCCTATTTCAGACCTGATCAAATATTCGATACCCTATTTCAGACCTAGTTCACGTACACCTTTGGCATGAACATAACTAAAAGACAAAAAAGAAGGGCTTTTGTTAATGTTCTTATCGTCTAATGATGAAGAAGTAGCTTCTTCTGAAAAACATACCCATTTCACACCAAAACGGCTAAAAAAACATACCCTTTGGGGCCGCACATACCTATATAGCCGATATAAGGGAGTACCCCCTCCCCCACCGGGACTATTCTCAGTAACAAAGGTGACAATTTCGTTTGCTCATTACTCGCCTAGACTATCAAATACACGGACAAACCTTAAAACCGAAAAAAGTTTACAGGAACCGACCGAGCGAGTGAGTGCCATTCTTACAACTCGCTCTAGCGCATGCGCAATTCACGACTTTTAAAAAAACGACTAACGAAGTTAAAAACGAATAACGAATTGAATAACATGGTTTGATCCGTCAGTTCAGCTCGAACGCGCGGCTTAGCGCAACTTTGCTTTTGCTAAAGTCAATTGTTTCGTTGAATCTTTTCTTTCGTTTCTGATGACCAGATCATAGTTTTCATTTTTAACTCGTAGATTTCTCCCCCCCCCCCCTCCCCCGTTTAATGTATGGACTTATAAATGACGAATGGAGTCATGGAGCCTGCAGAGACGAAGGGGGCATATGTATTTATTTCCGAAGGTAAGGTTTTCCGATGATGTCCTGCGTTTTTATTTTTGTATGGTAAACACAGCCAATGTATATAGCAATCTGGGTATGGCATAAATCCTCGTCTCCATGCCGCAATATCAAAACCATACGCATTTAGCGACAAAAGTCATTGAGGTACCTTGAAATTTTAGGGACTATCGAAGCCCCTCCTCTTCATTTTTGGAACTATACAATAATGTTAATTTGCGAAGAATAAATTGAATTTGTACTTTTTTTCCAGGTCAACAAAAGAAGTCAAGAGAGATACCTCACCTTAGGCAAGCGTATTCCAAACAATATTCAACCACTTCTAGAATCTACTGAGTCCCAACAAATTCAGACAAGTCCGATTCTTGCTTAAGGAGGCTCCCATCAATATTTTAGCTTTGGGGTGTACCTGTTGAAATCATAATTTCCTATAGCAGACAAGCTTCGATTTCAATGACACCATAACATCTCTTCTACGTATGATCAAAATTTCTTTTCTCATTGGTTTACAAGTCACATAGCGATGGTAACGCGTGTTTGCTCATTTTGAAAAGGTCAGTATCTCGAAATCCAGTAAGAAACTTCATAACCAAACTTAAAGAGTGTACACTACTCACGTGTAAGAGCGTTTCAAGGTAAATTTCAAATAAAGTTTTGAAGGCCAGTTTTCTTTTGTTTATTCCCGAAAATTTCTTCAACTAACAAGGAAATATTAAAATTTTACACTTTTCTGTGTTGAAGGAAGTATCATAGGAGCAAATAACATTTTGATTCAAATTGCGCTTCAAAGAGAGCTATGATTGCAAAACAATTAGTTTGGAAATGACTAAATGGCAAGCACGCACAAGTCCAAATCCTCGTAATGTGCATAAATTGAGCAGTTCACATTTCTTTGCAAATCTTGAAAAAAAAATTAAAGTATGAGCAAAACCGGAATCTAAAACTTCATTTGCAATTTACCTGAAACAGCACTAAAAGATTTTATTCTAATTCCCCCTAAAAGTTGTCGAACTAAAGAAGTTTACACTCTCCCAGTTTTATAACGTAATGTCTCACTGGATATTGATATAACTCACCTTTCTCAAAATGAGCGGAAATGCACTACTGTCCCAAAAGAAAAAACAGGTAACAAAATTACATAATTAAAAACCCAAAACAACAACAAATTAAACGGTCGAAAACCAAGAGGGTAGTTATCGACCAAACTATGTGTACCTTCTCTCATTGATTAAAAAATGTAACTACATCCATAGTCCACTGGCAGTGGTTCCAGGGGATAAGTCCACTGGCAGTGGTTCCAGGGGGATAAGTCCACTGGCAGTGGTTCCAGGGGGATAAGTCCACTGGCAGTGGTTCCAGGGGGATAAGTCCACTGGCAGTGGTTCCAGGGGGATAAGTCCACTGGCAGTGGTTCCAGGGGGATAAGTCCACTGGCAGTGGTTCCAGGGGGATAAGTCCACTGGCAGTGGTTCCAGGGGGATAAGTCCACTGGCAGTGGTTCCAGGGGGATAAGTCCACTGGCAGTGGTTCCAGGGGGATAAGTCCACTGGCAGTGGTTCCAGGGGGATAAGTCCACTGGCAGTGGTTCCAGGGGGATAAGTCCACTGGCAGTGGTTCCAGGGGGATAAGTCCACTGGCAGTGGTTCCAGGGGGATAAGTCCACTGGCAGTGGTTCCAGGGGGATAAGTCCACTGGCAGTGGTTCCAGGGGGATAAGTCCACTGGCAGTGGTTCCAGGGGGATAAGTCCACTGGCAGTGGTTCCAGGGGGATAAGTCCACTGGCAGTGGTTCCAGGGGGATAAGTCCACTGGCAGTGGTTCCAGGGGGATAAGTCCACTGGCAGTGGTTCCAGGGGGATAAGTCCACTGGCAGTGGTTCCAGGGGGATAAGTCCACTGGCAGTGGTTCCAGGGGGATAAGTCCACTGGCAGTGGTTCCAGGGGGATAAGTCCACTGGCAGTGGTTCCAGGGGGATAAGTCCACTGGCAGTGGTTCCAGGGGGATAAGTCCACTGGCAGTGGTTCCAGGGGGATAAGTCCACTGGCAGTGGTTCCAGGGGGATAAGTCCACTGGCAGTGGTTCCAGGGGGATAAGTCCACTGGCAGTGGTTCCAGGGGGATAAGTCCACTGGCAGTGGTTCCAGGGGGATAAGTCCACTGGCAGTGGTTCCAGGGGGATAAGTCCACTGGCAGTGGTTCCAGGGGGATAAGTCCACTGGCAGTGGTTCCAGGGGGATAAGTCCACTGGCAGTGGTTCCAGGGGGATAAGTCCACTGGCAGTGGTTCCAGGGGGATAAGTCCACTGGCAGTGGTTCCAGGGGGATAAGTCCACTGGCAGTGGTTCCAGGGGGATAAGTCCACTGGCAGTGGTTCCAGGGGATAAGTCCACTGGCAGTGGTTCCAGGGGGATAAGTCCACTGGCAGTGGTTCCAGGGGGATAAGTCCACTGGCAGTGGTTCCAGGGGGATAAGTCCACTGGCAGTGGTTCCAGGGGGATAAGTCCACTGGCAGTGGTTCCAGGGGGATAAGTCCACTGGCAGTGGTTCCAGGGGGATAAGTCCACTGGCAGTGGTTCCAGGGGGATAAGTCCACTGGCAGTGGTTCCAGGGGGATAAGTCCACTGGCAGTGGTTCCAGGGGGATAAGTCCACTGGCAGTGGTTCCAGGGGGATAAGTCCACTGGCAGTGGTTCCAGGGGGATAAGTCCACTGGCAGTGGTTCCAGGGGGATAAGTCCACTGGCAGTGGTTCCAGGGGGATAAGTCCACTGGCAGTGGTTCCAGGGGGATAAGTCCACTGGCAGTGGTTCCAGGGGGATAAGTCCACTGGCAGTGGTTCCAGGGGGATAAGTCCACTGGCAGTGGTTCCAGGGGGATAAGTCCACTGGCAGTGGTTCCAGGGGGATAAGTCCACTGGCAGTGGTTCCAGGGGGATAAGTCCACTGGCAGTGGTTCCAGGGGGATAAGTCCACTGGCAGTGGTTCCAGGGGGATAAGTCCACTGGCAGTGGTTCCAGGGGGATAAGTCCACTGGCAGTGGTTCCAGGGGGATAAGTCCACTGGCAGTGGTTCCAGGGGGATAAGTCCACTGGCAGTGGTTCCAGGGGGATAAGTCCACTGGCAGTGGTTCCAGGGGGATAAGTCCACTGGCAGTGGTTCCAGGGGGATAAGTCCACTGGCAGTGGTTCCAGGGGGATAAGTCCACTGGCAGTGGTTCCAGGGGGATAAGTCCACTGGCAGTGGTTCCAGGGGGATAAGTCCACTGGCAGTGGTTCCAGGGGGATAAGTCCACTGGCAGTGGTTCCAGGGGGATAAGTCCACTGGCAGTGGTTCCAGGGGGATAAGTCCACTGGCAGTGGTTCCAGGGGGATAAGTCCACTGGCAGTGGTTCCAGGGGGATAAGTCCACTGGCAGTGGTTCCAGGGGATAAGTCCACTGGCAGTGGTTCCAGGGGGATAAGTCCACTGGCAGTGGTTCCAGGGGGATAAGTCCACTGGCAGTGGTTCCAGGGGGATAAGTCCACTGGCAGTGGTTCCAGGGGGATAAGTCCACTGGCAGTGGTTCCAGGGGGATAAGTCCACTGGCAGTGGTTCCAGGGGGATAAGTCCACTGGCAGTGGTTCCAGGGGGATAAGTCCACTGGCAGTGGTTCCAGGGGGATAAGTCCACTGGCAGTGGTTCCAGGGGGATAAGTCCACTGGCAGTGGTTCCAGGGGGATAAGTCCACTGGCAGTGGTTCCAGGGGGATAAGTCCACTGGCAGTGGTTCCAGGGGGATAAGTCCACTGGCAGTGGTTCCAGGGGGATAAGTCCACTGGCAGTGGTTCCAGGGGGATAAGTCCACTGGCAGTGGTTCCAGGGGGATAAGTCCACTGGCAGTGGTTCCAGGGGGATAAGTCCACTGGCAGTGGTTCCAGGGGGATAAGTCCACTGGCAGTGGTTCCAGGGGGATAAGTCCACTGGCAGTGGTTCCAGGGGGATAAGTCCACTGGCAGTGGTTCCAGGGGGATAAGTCCACTGGCAGTGGTTCCAGGGGGATAAGTCCACTGGCAGTGGTTCCAGGGGGATAAGTCCACTGGCAGTGGTTCCAGGGGGATAAGTCCACTGGCAGTGGTTCCAGGGGGATAAGTCCACTGGCAGTGGTTCCAGGGGGATAAGTCCACTGGCAGTGGTTCCAGGGGGATAAGTCCACTGGCAGTGGTTCCAGGGGGATAAGTCCACTGGCAGTGGTTCCAGGGGGATAAGTCCACTGGCAGTGGTTCCAGGGGGATAAGTCCACTGGCAGTGGTTCCAGGGGGATAAGTCCACTGGCAGTGGTTCCAGGGGGATAAGTCCACTGGCAGTGGTTCCAGGGGGATAAGTCCACTGGCAGTGGTTCCAGGGGGATAAGTCCACTGGCAGTGGTTCCAGGGGGATAAGTCCACTGGCAGTGGTTCCAGGGGGATAAGTCCACTGGCAGTGGTTCCAGGGGGATAAGTCCACTGGCAGTGGTTCCAGGGGGATAAGTCCACTGGCAGTGGTTCCAGGGGGATAAGTCCACTGGCAGTGGTTCCAGGGGGATAAGTCCACTGGCAGTGGTTCCAGGGGGATAAGTCCACTGGCAGTGGTTCCAGGGGGATAAGTCCACTGGCAGTGGTTCCAGGGGGATAAGTCCACTGGCAGTGGTTCCAGGGGGATAAGTCCACTGGCAGTGGTTCCAGGGGGATAAGTCCACTGGCAGTGGTTCCAGGGGGATAAGTCCACTGGCAGTGGTTCCAGGGGGATAAGTCCACTGGCAGTGGTTCCAGGGGGATAAGTCCACTGGCAGTGGTTCCAGGGGGATAAGTCCACTGGCAGTGGTTCCAGGGGGATAAGTCCACTGGCAGTGGTTCCAGGGGGATAAGTCCACTGGCAGTGGTTCCAGGGGGATAAGTCCACTGGCAGTGGTTCCAGGGGGATAAGTCCACTGGCAGTGGTTCCAGGGGGATAAGTCCACTGGCAGTGGTTCCAGGGGGATAAGTCCACTGGCAGTGGTTCCAGGGGGATAAGTCCACTGGCAGTGGTTCCAGGGGGATAAGTCCACTGGCAGTGGTTCCAGGGGGATAAGTCCACTGGCAGTGGTTCCAGGGGGATAAGTCCACTGGCAGTGGTTCCAGGGGGATAAGTCCACTGGCAGTGGTTCCAGGGGGATAAGTCCACTGGCAGTGGTTCCAGGGGGATAAGTCCACTGGCAGTGGTTCCAGGGGGATAAGTCCACTGGCAGTGGTTCCAGGGGGATAAGTCCACTGGCAGTGGTTCCAGGGGGATAAGTCCACTGGCAGTGGTTCCAGGGGGATAAGTCCACTGGCAGTGGTTCCAGGGGGATAAGTCCACTGGCAGTGGTTCCAGGGGGATAAGTCCACTGGCAGTGGTTCCAGGGGGATAAGTCCACTGGCAGTGGTTCCAGGGGGATAAGTCCACTGGCAGTGGTTCCAGGGGGATAAGTCCACTGGCAGTGGTTCCAGGGGGATAAGTCCACTGGCAGTGGTTCCAGGGGGATAAGTCCACTGGCAGTGGTTCCAGGGGGATAAGTCCACTGGCAGTGGTTCCAGGGGGATAAGTCCACTGGCAGTGGTTCCAGGGGGATAAGTCCACTGGCAGTGGTTCCAGGGGGATAAGTCCACTGGCAGTGGTTCCAGGGGGATAAGTCCACTGGCAGTGGTTCCAGGGGGATAAGTCCACTGGCAGTGGTTCCAGGGGGATAAGTCCACTGGCAGTGGTTCCAGGGGGATAAGTCCACTGGCAGTGGTTCCAGGGGGATAAGTCCACTGGCAGTGGTTCCAGGGGGATAAGTCCACTGGCAGTGGTTCCAGGGGGATAAGTCCACTGGCAGTGGTTCCAGGGGGATAAGTCCACTGGCAGTGGTTCCAGGGGGATAAGTCCACTGGCAGTGGTTCCAGGGGGATAAGTCCACTGGCAGTGGTTCCAGGGGGATAAGTCCACTGGCAGTGGTTCCAGGGGGATAAGTCCACTGGCAGTGGTTCCAGGGGGATAAGTCCACTGGCAGTGGTTCCAGGGGGATAAGTCCACTGGCAGTGGTTCCAGGGGGATAAGTCCACTGGCAGTGGTTCCAGGGGGATAAGTCCACTGGCAGTGGTTCCAGGGGGATAAGTCCACTGGCAGTGGTTCCAGGGGGATAAGTCCACTGGCAGTGGTTCCAGGGGGATAAGTCCACTGGCAGTGGTTCCAGGGGGATAAGTCCACTGGCAGTGGTTCCAGGGGGATAAGTCCACTGGCAGTGGTTCCAGGGGGATAAGTCCACTGGCAGTGGTTCCAGGGGGATAAGTCCACTGGCAGTGGTTCCAGGGGGATAAGTCCACTGGCAGTGGTTCCAGGGGGATAAGTCCACTGGCAGTGGTTCCAGGGGGATAAGTCCACTGGCAGTGGTTCCAGGGGGATAAGTCCACTGGCAGTGGTTCCAGGGGATAAGTCCACTGGCAGTGGTTCCAGGGGGATAAGTCCACTGGCAGTGGTTCCAGGGGGATAAGTCCACTGGCAGTGGTTCCAGGGGGATAAGTCCACTGGCAGTGGTTCCAGGGGGATAAGTCCACTGGCAGTGGTTCCAGGGGGATAAGTCCACTGGCAGTGGTTCCAGGGGGATAAGTCCACTGGCAGTGGTTCCAGGGGGATAAGTCCACTGGCAGTGGTTCCAGGGGGATAAGTCCACTGGCAGTGGTTCCAGGGGGATAAGTCCACTGGCAGTGGTTCCAGGGGGATAAGTCCACTGGCAGTGGTTCCAGGGGATAAGTCCACTGGCAGTGGTTCCAGGGGGATAAGTCCACTGGCAGTGGTTCCAGGGGGATAAGTCCACTGGCAGTGGTTCCAGGGGGATAAGTCCACTGGCAGTGGTTCCAGGGGGATAAGTCCACTGGCAGTGGTTCCAGGGGGATAAGTCCACTGGCAGTGGTTCCAGGGGGATAAGTCCACTGGCAGTGGTTCCAGGGGGATAAGTCCACTGGCAGTGGTTCCAGGGGGATAAGTCCACTGGCAGTGGTTCCAGGGGGATAAGTCCACTGGCAGTGGTTCCAGGGGGATAAGTCCACTGGCAGTGGTTCCAGGGGGATAAGTCCACTGGCAGTGGTTCCAGGGGGATAAGTCCACTGGCAGTGGTTCCAGGGGGATAAGTCCACTGGCAGTGGTTCCAGGGGGATAAGTCCACTGGCAGTGGTTCCAGGGGGATAAGTCCACTGGCAGTGGTTCCAGGGGGATAAGTCCACTGGCAGTGGTTCCAGGGGGATAAGTCCACTGGCAGTGGTTCCAGGGGGATAAGTCCACTGGCAGTGGTTCCAGGGGGATAAGTCCACTGGCAGTGGTTCCAGGGGGATAAGTCCACTGGCAGTGGTTCCAGGGGGATAAGTCCACTGGCAGTGGTTCCAGGGGGATAAGTCCACTGGCAGTGGTTCCAGGGGGATAAGTCCACTGGCAGTGGTTCCAGGGGGATAAGTCCACTGGCAGTGGTTCCAGGGGGATAAGTCCACTGGCAGTGGTTCCAGGGGGATAAGTCCACTGGCAGTGGTTCCAGGGGGATAAGTCCACTGGCAGTGGTTCCAGGGGGATAAGTCCACTGGCAGTGGTTCCAGGGGGATAAGTCCACTGGCAGTGGTTCCAGGGGGATAAGTCCACTGGCAGTGGTTCCAGGGGGATAAGTCCACTGGCAGTGGTTCCAGGGGGATAAGTCCACTGGCAGTGGTTCCAGGGGGATAAGTCCACTGGCAGTGGTTCCAGGGGGATAAGTCCACTGGCAGTGGTTCCAGGGGGATAAGTCCACTGGCAGTGGTTCCAGGGGGATAAGTCCACTGGCAGTGGTTCCAGGGGGATAAGTCCACTGGCAGTGGTTCCAGGGGGATAAGTCCACTGGCAGTGGTTCCAGGGGGATAAGTCCACTGGCAGTGGTTCCAGGGGGATAAGTCCACTGGCAGTGGTTCCAGGGGGATAAGTCCACTGGCAGTGGTTCCAGGGGGATAAGTCCACTGGCAGTGGTTCCAGGGGATAAGTCCACTGGCAGTGGTTCCAGGGGATAAGTCCACTGGCAGTGGTTCCAGGGGGATAAGTCCACTGGCAGTGGTTCCAGGGGGATAAGTCCACTGGCAGTGGTTCCAGGGGGATAAGTCCACTGGCAGTGGTTCCAGGGGGATAAGTCCACTGGCAGTGGTTCCAGGGGGATAAGTCCACTGGCAGTGGTTCCAGGGGATAAGTCCACTGGCAGTGGTTCCAGGGGGATAAGTCCACTGGCAGTGGTTCCAGGGGGATAAGTCCACTGGCAGTGGTTCCAGGGGGATAAGTCCACTGGCAGTGGTTCCAGGGGGATAAGTCCACTGGCAGTGGTTCCAGGGGGATAAGTCCACTGGCAGTGGTTCCAGGGGGATAAGTCCACTGGCAGTGGTTCCAGGGGGATAAGTCCACTGGCAGTGGTTCCAGGGGGATAAGTCCACTGGCAGTGGTTCCAGGGGGATAAGTCCACTGGCAGTGGTTCCAGGGGGATAAGTCCACTGGCAGTGGTTCCAGGGGGATAAGTCCACTGGCAGTGGTTCCAGGGGGATAAGTCCACTGGCAGTGGTTCCAGGGGGATAAGTCCACTGGCAGTGGTTCCAGGGGGATAAGTCCACTGGCAGTGGTTCCAGGGGGATAAGTCCACTGGCAGTGGTTCCAGGGGGATAAGTCCACTGGCAGTGGTTCCAGGGGGATAAGTCCACTGGCAGTGGTTCCAGGGGGATAAGTCCACTGGCAGTGGTTCCAGGGGGATAAGTCCACTGGCAGTGGTTCCAGGGGGATAAGTCCACTGGCAGTGGTTCCAGGGGGATAAGTCCACTGGCAGTGGTTCCAGGGGGATAAGTCCACTGGCAGTGGTTCCAGGGGGATAAGTCCACTGGCAGTGGTTCCAGGGGGATAAGTCCACTGGCAGTGGTTCCAGGGGGATAAGTCCACTGGCAGTGGTTCCAGGGGGATAAGTCCACTGGCAGTGGTTCCAGGGGGATAAGTCCACTGGCAGTGGTTCCAGGGGGATAAGTCCACTGGCAGTGGTTCCAGGGGGATAAGTCCACTGGCAGTGGTTCCAGGGGGATAAGTCCACTGGCAGTGGTTCCAGGGGGATAAGTCCACTGGCAGTGGTTCCAGGGGGATAAGTCCACTGGCAGTGGTTCCAGGGGGATAAGTCCACTGGCAGTGGTTCCAGGGGGATAAGTCCACTGGCAGTGGTTCCAGGGGGATAAGTCCACTGGCAGTGGTTCCAGGGGGATAAGTCCACTGGCAGTGGTTCCAGGGGGATAAGTCCACTGGCAGTGGTTCCAGGGGGATAAGTCCACTGGCAGTGGTTCCAGGGGGATAAGTCCACTGGCAGTGGTTCCAGGGGGATAAGTCCACTGGCAGTGGTTCCAGGGGATAAGTCCACTGGCAGTGGTTCCAGGGGGATAAGTCCACTGGCAGTGGTTCCAGGGGGATAAGTCCACTGGCAGTGGTTCCAGGGGGATAAGTCCACTGGCAGTGGTTCCAGGGGGATAAGTCCACTGGCAGTGGTTCCAGGGGGATAAGTCCACTGGCAGTGGTTCCAGGGGGATAAGTCCACTGGCAGTGGTTCCAGGGGGATAAGTCCACTGGCAGTGGTTCCAGGGGGATAAGTCCACTGGCAGTGGTTCCAGGGGGATAAGTCCACTGGCAGTGGTTCCAGGGGGATAAGTCCACTGGCAGTGGTTCCAGGGGGATAAGTCCACTGGCAGTGGTTCCAGGGGGATAAGTCCACTGGCAGTGGTTCCAGGGGGATAAGTCCACTGGCAGTGGTTCCAGGGGGATAAGTCCACTGGCAGTGGTTCCAGGGGGATAAGTCCACTGGCAGTGGTTCCAGGGGGATAAGTCCACTGGCAGTGGTTCCAGGGGGATAAGTCCACTGGCAGTGGTTCCAGGGGGATAAGTCCACTGGCAGTGGTTCCAGGGGGATAAGTCCACTGGCAGTGGTTCCAGGGGGATAAGTCCACTGGCAGTGGTTCCAGGGGGATAAGTCCACTGGCAGTGGTTCCAGGGGGATAAGTCCACTGGCAGTGGTTCCAGGGGGATAAGTCCACTGGCAGTGGTTCCAGGGGGATAAGTCCACTGGCAGTGGTTCCAGGGGGATAAGTCCACTGGCAGTGGTTCCAGGGGGATAAGTCCACTGGCAGTGGTTCCAGGGGGATAAGTCCACTGGCAGTGGTTCCAGGGGGATAAGTCCACTGGCAGTGGTTCCAGGGGGATAAGTCCACTGGCAGTGGTTCCAGGGGGATAAGTCCACTGGCAGTGGTTCCAGGGGGATAAGTCCACTGGCAGTGGTTCCAGGGGGATAAGTCCACTGGCAGTGGTTCCAGGGGGATAAGTCCACTGGCAGTGGTTCCAGGGGGATAAGTCCACTGGCAGTGGTTCCAGGGGGATAAGTCCACTGGCAGTGGTTCCAGGGGGATAAGTCCACTGGCAGTGGTTCCAGGGGGATAAGTCCACTGGCAGTGGTTCCAGGGGGATAAGTCCACTGGCAGTGGTTCCAGGGGGATAAGTCCACTGGCAGTGGTTCCAGGGGGATAAGTCCACTGGCAGTGGTTCCAGGGGATAAGTCCACTGGCAGTGGTTCCAGGGGGATAAGTCCACTGGCAGTGGTTCCAGGGGGATAAGTCCACTGGCAGTGGTTCCAGGGGGATAAGTCCACTGGCAGTGGTTCCAGGGGGATAAGTCCACTGGCAGTGGTTCCAGGGGGATAAGTCCACTGGCAGTGGTTCCAGGGGGATAAGTCCACTGGCAGTGGTTCCAGGGGGATAAGTCCACTGGCAGTGGTTCCAGGGGGATAAGTCCACTGGCAGTGGTTCCAGGGGGATAAGTCCACTGGCAGTGGTTCCAGGGGGATAAGTCCACTGGCAGTGGTTCCAGGGGGATAAGTCCACTGGCAGTGGTTCCAGGGGGATAAGTCCACTGGCAGTGGTTCCAGGGGGATAAGTCCACTGGCAGTGGTTCCAGGGGGATAAGTCCACTGGCAGTGGTTCCAGGGGGATAAGTCCACTGGCAGTGGTTCCAGGGGGATAAGTCCACTGGCAGTGGTTCCAGGGGGATAAGTCCACTGGCAGTGGTTCCAGGGGGATAAGTCCACTGGCAGTGGTTCCAGGGGGATAAGTCCACTGGCAGTGGTTCCAGGGGGATAAGTCCACTGGCAGTGGTTCCAGGGGGATAAGTCCACTGGCAGTGGTTCCAGGGGGATAAGTCCACTGGCAGTGGTTCCAGGGGGATAAGTCCACTGGCAGTGGTTCCAGGGGGATAAGTCCACTGGCAGTGGTTCCAGGGGGATAAGTCCACTGGCAGTGGTTCCAGGGGGATAAGTCCACTGGCAGTGGTTCCAGGGGGATAAGTCCACTGGCAGTGGTTCCAGGGGATAAGTCCACTGGCAGTGGTTCCAGGGGGATAAGTCCACTGGCAGTGGTTCCAGGGGGATAAGTCCACTGGCAGTGGTTCCAGGGGGATAAGTCCACTGGCAGTGGTTCCAGGGGGATAAGTCCACTGGCAGTGGTTCCAGGGGGATAAGTCCACTGGCAGTGGTTCCAGGGGGATAAGTCCACTGGCAGTGGTTCCAGGGGGATAAGTCCACTGGCAGTGGTTCCAGGGGGATAAGTCCACTGGCAGTGGTTCCAGGGGGATAAGTCCACTGGCAGTGGTTCCAGGGGGATAAGTCCACTGGCAGTGGTTCCAGGGGATAAGTCCACTGGCAGTGGTTCCAGGGGGATAAGTCCACTGGCAGTGGTTCCAGGGGGATAAGTCCACTGGCAGTGGTTCCAGGGGGATAAGTCCACTGGCAGTGGTTCCAGGGGGATAAGTCCACTGGCAGTGGTTCCAGGGGATAAGTCCACTGGCAGTGGTTCCAGGGGGATAAGTCCACTGGCAGTGGTTCCAGGGGGATAAGTCCACTGGCAGTGGTTCCAGGGGGATAAGTCCACTGGCAGTGGTTCCAGGGGGATAAGTCCACTGGCAGTGGTTCCAGGGGGATAAGTCCACTGGCAGTGGTTCCAGGGGGATAAGTCCACTGGCAGTGGTTCCAGGGGGATAAGTCCACTGGCAGTGGTTCCAGGGGGATAAGTCCACTGGCAGTGGTTCCAGGGGATAAGTCCACTGGCAGTGGTTCCAGGGGGATAAGTCCACTGGCAGTGGTTCCAGGGGGATAAGTCCACTGGCAGTGGTTCCAGGGGGATAAGTCCACTGGCAGTGGTTCCAGGGGGATAAGTCCACTGGCAGTGGTTCCAGGGGGATAAGTCCACTGGCAGTGGTTCCAGGGGGATAAGTCCACTGGCAGTGGTTCCAGGGGGATAAGTCCACTGGCAGTGGTTCCAGGGGGATAAGTCCACTGGCAGTGGTTCCAGGGGGATAAGTCCACTGGCAGTGGTTCCAGGGGGATAAGTCCACTGGCAGTGGTTCCAGGGGGATAAGTCCACTGGCAGTGGTTCCAGGGGGATAAGTCCACTGGCAGTGGTTCCAGGGGGATAAGTCCACTGGCAGTGGTTCCAGGGGGATAAGTCCACTGGCAGTGGTTCCAGGGGGATAAGTCCACTGGCAGTGGTTCCAGGGGGATAAGTCCACTGGCAGTGGTTCCAGGGGGATAAGTCCACTGGCAGTGGTTCCAGGGGGATAAGTCCACTGGCAGTGGTTCCAGGGGGATAAGTCCACTGGCAGTGGTTCCAGGGGGATAAGTCCACTGGCAGTGGTTCCAGGGGGATAAGTCCACTGGCAGTGGTTCCAGGGGGATAAGTCCACTGGCAGTGGTTCCAGGGGGATAAGTCCACTGGCAGTGGTTCCAGGGGGATAAGTCCACTGGCAGTGGTTCCAGGGGGATAAGTCCACTGGCAGTGGTTCCAGGGGGATAAGTCCACTGGCAGTGGTTCCAGGGGGATAAGTCCACTGGCAGTGGTTCCAGGGGGATAAGTCCACTGGCAGTGGTTCCAGGGGGATAAGTCCACTGGCAGTGGTTCCAGGGGGATAAGTCCACTGGCAGTGGTTCCAGGGGGATAAGTCCACTGGCAGTGGTTCCAGGGGGATAAGTCCACTGGCAGTGGTTCCAGGGGGATAAGTCCACTGGCAGTGGTTCCAGGGGGATAAGTCCACTGGCAGTGGTTCCAGGGGATAAGTCCACTGGCAGTGGTTCCATGCTGATGGTAAATGAAAATTTAAAGAAGACACGTGAAGAAGATTGGAGACTTGTGGAGGTGGGGTGGGGGAGGGGAGGGAGGGAGAGGAAGTTTTCGAAAATTGTGCGCACCTGTGGAAAAATCCTGGCTACGCCTCTGCGGTGATTGTATGAAAATGTACCTCTATATTATGTTATTTGATGAGCTGTATTCCTGTAGAGATATGCTTTATCCTTTTACTCACTAGGGGCCTCCCTTTGCAGCTTTGACGAGTAAAATCGTCTGGCGGTAGGCAGGGTAGAATCTATAAAGTTCCCTTTGGTTGTGGAAAGGTTTAAAAGAAATGGATGTGGTTTGCGTATCGTGGTGTCAAAATATTGCATGATAATTGACAACGTGACCGCTTAACAGAGGTGAAATACAATAAAATTAGCCAATTGGGAATTCTGAATGCCCGGTCTGAATGGTGACGGCGTCCGCTTAATACAGGTTAAATTTACAGTAAATAAGGGACCGCTTTTTGAGAATTTGATAAGTGTCCGTTTAAGAGAATAGAGAGCCCGGCTTAATAGAGGTTTGACTGTATTTATTTTTTCATTCTTTCATCCCGTTCTTTTGTCCTTCGACGTAAACTAGAACGCCAATAAAAAAAATCACAAATGATATCGGCTACTTATGTTGTAAATGACTAAATTGAAAGGGACATTGCAAAATACCATTGGAAGTCTTCAGGAAGTCGAACTGAGTTGTAAGAAGTTTTTTCATAGCCACGTTAGTGAATTTGAGTTGGCGCTTTTACCCATATGACAACGCGCCGGCTGGTCATCCGGGAAGTTTGCCTCTGGGTATTCAAGTTCTTCTACGTGGCATAAAATATGTCTTTCTCTGTGATAGAAAGTAGTGGATCGGTTTGGGCCCGGAAAAAATTTCCTTGGATTATATTGTACAAGTTGTTGCCTGTACTGCCTCTAAGAGGCTTATCCTATCGTGTTTAGAGTTTATTTCCCCGTAAAACGTTTTTACAAGGCGCGCGAAAGATGATGAATCAACGTCCACCGATGACTGGGCAAAGGTATGACGAATGTTGAGAGGTTTAAAAACTCGTTTTAGAAGCCGATCACTAAGTATTGTCACACTAAACACAGGAACTCGCCATTTGATGGACCAGTCAAGGGTGGAATGGAGAATTTTATGTCAAATCCCGGCGGTTTTCCTTCACAACAATTTCCTTCGAACAGTGCAATGGCGAACGGTCCTCAGCACATGAACGGTGTCAGCTCTCAGCAAGATCCCAGCCGACAACATCCCGGGTTTTACCAACAGCCGAAACAGCCACTTCCTTCTAAGGTAAATGTGACGGCTAGAGTCTTCTAATGGTTGTTTTACGTACAGATTCACGATTAAGCGAAACGAAACCTCGTGAAACGAATCCAATAAGCTTATATGAAGCCGGTTAATATGCACGTAAACAACTTTGTGAATTGTCCAGACTGGCAAACCGCTTGCTCTTACACAAGCTACTTTCACGTTACTGAGGTCTCCATCTGTGTGAATGCTGTGTTGAAGCTTTATACTTGTGTGTAGTATTAATTTTGCTTTGTTCAACCGTGAAACAAATACGATTATAAATTACGTTTATCACGACAATGCATACATGTGTTTCATACCCGTACTTGTCATTCAAATGTTCCTGTAATTTACTTTTGTTTAGTTTCCAGTTTATTGCTGTTTTCATTATACGGAAGCTATTTAAGCCATCAAAACGCTTTATATTTGTTAAGCTTGATATCATTCTGGAACGACATGTAACAATTTCATTTATGATTTATAATACGTAGGTTGCGATTGCATGAGAGGGAGAAAGTACTTGTATTTACACTGGTTCTAGTGTTGTAAGAGCTGATAGGAATAATAAAATATTCGACAAGATAAAAAAATCTGTTGTAAACACCCTTGCTGATCTCTAATGCAATTGCAGCCACAGTGTTGTTGAGCAATTGTTTTTGTTGTGAAACTTTTTTGGAACAAAAACCAAAATGTTGTTTTAAAAAGAAATTGTATAATAGACCTTGTGTTTTCCCAATGTAGACCATGTGATCTTCCCAAGGGGATTTGCCTTTTGTCTTTTCATAAATTATGCGTAAATATGCATGTGGATAAGGCGAAATTTCAAAGAAACAGTTCTCTAGGTTACCATCACGTGGTCTACCATGGGAAAACAAAATCTACAAGCTAAAAAGGTCTATTATAAATAAAGCAATTTGTCTGTTTAAAGGGTAGTGTTGTGCTCTGGAGTATTACTTTAGTCTCTGTGCTTACAATTTGATTTTGCGGTCCGTCATTCTTGAAACAGCAATATCATGTTGTAAATATAACAAGGTAATGCCGAAAACATTACATTGTGACAGAATAGCACCACAAAGGGGAGTCGTAATAAAGTGTCTGTCTGTCTGTCTGTCTTGTTAGCTTAAAATATAAGTATAAGCAAGAAGTACATAACAAACAGGGAAATGTAATATTTTGGTTCTTATTGCAAGATCATCAAATGTAACAAATATGGTACAGCCTTGAACTTTCAAAATTGAACTTAAAGCTAGAACAGTATGAATTCTTCAGCAGCTTTGATGCCAAAAATAAGCTGAGGTTTGTACCTCTAGATTCCAAAAAACATTAATTGTAATAATTGTTGTTACATGCAGTAATTGCAACATTATTTAAAATAACAACAATTATAACCAGTTATGTTTCTTTGAATCTACTAATTAAGAGGTACAAACCTCGGCTTAATTATGGCATCAAAGATGCTAAAGAACTCATTGTTTTAGCTTTAAGTTTAATTTTGGCAGCTTGCATTTCTTTCTTATACTTATATAATGTTTTGAGTTAGCAAGATCTTTTTACTCGGCCAGAAGTCGGCCGAGTCTGAAAATGACGTTCGTTCTTCTTTGTCATTTTATTCTTTGTGGTCATGTTTCATCCACAAAGCTCACTTCCGGCGTTTCTGTGCAAGCGCAAGCTAAATTAGCAGTACCTCTCAGAAGGCCCTGGGGATGAGGTTGCACACAAAACAAGGCCGCTGAAGGCTGCCATTTTGCAGCATGTTAACATCACGAATGATAAAATGAAAATTCACCTTGTGTTTACAACTTGTGTGAGCAACTAATATGTAGACAGAAGTGTCAATAGGGTTGTTTGCAAGTTTAACAGCTAGATGAAAGGTTTTAAGATAGCCAAACTGAACATCATGCCCGTGGCTTCTACATACCATACCGCTGTAATTTTGAGGGAACGTTTTGCTGAATAACTCAAGTATGGGATATCACACACTCCTGAGACTTTTACAGGTAGTTTATTTACTATTTTTGTACAATATCTCAATATATTGACATTATTTTTGAATAATAAGTGATTATATTTTGAAATTTGCATGACATGAAATCCAACTATAGAACTGGCTGCAGAAACCTTACTCTTTAGCAATGTCTCTGTTTGAAGTGACATATTTCAGCAAATAGTTTCACCCTGCTGAATATTTTTCCTCCTCGCATTTCACCAAGATTCCAGTAACGTTTATGCAAAAAAATCTTACGTTCTGTAATGGTCTTTAGTGCAAGCTAGCAGACCTATATGAGGAAACAGACTCCTGGGATCAAAAGCAGACAAAAGCCACTAATCATTCATTGTTTCTATGGTCATCGTTTTCTACTTAGTCGGTTTTCTATCATGCTTTGGGTCATCGTTTTCTAGACATCCATAACCCATAACACAAGCAGTGTTGACTGATGGAGTGGAATCGATTATCTTGATACAAAATTTGTGTCTGCAACGAATGTTGTGAACACTAGACTCTTGTGATATTAAATGAATAAAGGGGATTAGTTTCTAAAGAAACTGTGGTGCTGCGTCGGTGGGGGAGTGAAACACGAAAATTTGGTTTATCAACGGAGTTGATAATGTAAATTGACCACCGTACAGGGATTCGATTAGCTGATGTTTCGAGCATTAGCCCTTCGTCGGAGCGAATCGAGGAATTGTTGGTTGTGTATGGTTTATATACAGAAAATGGAGCTACAGTATTGGTGGTAACATGGTAACGTGAAAAACAGGAATAAATTAATTGAATGAAAAGCGCTCGTTGATACTGTGGGGATTAAGAGTGCCAATATTGTTTCATTATTCACATTCTTGTCAACAACAACAACAATCTTTATTTTCGTGCCCGGAAATTACACAGTGTAGACAAATACAAGAGATAAAAAATTACAATAGAAAAGAGCACAGCCACTTAGAAATAGCAAAGCTAATCGAGCTAAGTGGCTGGGCCAAGCGGAAAAAAATTTGCTAATACACTTACTGAACATAGAGCAATAGACAGGATTACGTTTACACACACACACGTACACACAAATAACAATAGACAAGGGGATGTGTACACACGAGAACTGGAAAATAAAGTACATCAATGAACCAGTCAGTAGTTGGAGATAAGTGATTCTTTTATGCTGATCTTAAAACAAGTACGACTTTTAGATTTTAGTGAGTCTTCAATGGAATTCCAGACTTTAACTCCAGAGAAACGAATGTTAAATTTGCCATAATTGGTCCTCGCTTTGGGCAGATAGTATGAAATCTTACTTGCCAGTCTGGTTTGATATTGATGCACTTTGTTGATACTCATAAAGAAATCATTAAAAATTAAGGGCAGTCTGTTGGAGTAATAGTCATACATGAATAAAGCACAATACAAGTATAATAAGTCACTTAATTTAAGTAGTTTTAATTTCCGAAAGAGTGGACTAGAGTGGCAATTATATTCTGAGAATGTTATTATTCTGACGGCTCTTTTTTGCAAGGTGATAAGAGGTAAGAGAGTTGTTTGATATGTAGTCCCCCAGGTTATTAGACTATAAGTCAGGAAAGGATATATAAGTGAGTAATACAGCTGTACAAGGACCACATCGGTCACAGAATACCTTATCTTAGATAGTATGCCAATACATCTCTTAATCTTTTTTGAAATATGTAAAATGTGATACTTCCAACTGAGATGTGAATCAATGATGAGACCCAAGTACTTAATAAATTTCTCTTGTGCAATCTCCCTATTATCAATTGTCAATTTGACTAAGCGACCTTTGACCTTTTGAGGGGGATGGAAAATAATGAAATTTGTCTTATCTATATTTAATGAAACCTTATTCGCCGTAAGCCAGTCAGAGACCATTTTCAGATTATAATTAACAATGGACTCGAGTTCTGCTAACTTAGAATTAGAGTAAAATAGATTTGTATCATCTGCGAAAATGTGAAAGTCAAAGACATTGCTGCACTTACTGAAATCATTGATATATAGGAGAAATAGAAGAGGGCCTAGCACAGAACCCTGTGGGACACCATGAGTAATTAGGGTGTCTTCTGATTTAATACTACCTATAGTAACATACTGCCTCCTATTGCTTAAATAGGAAGCAAACCAGTCATTAGCAATACCACGGATTCCATAGTGGCTTAATTTCTTTAGTAATATGTTATGATCAACAGTATCAAAAGCCTTAGAGAAATCAAGAAAAATTCCACAGGAAAATAGGCCATCTTCAATTGCTCTCTGAATTTTGTCTGTAATTAAAAGAGTTGCATGAAGAGTGGAATGATTTCTCCTAAAGCCAAATTGTTTGTCATATAGAACATTATATTTTTCAATAAAAGTGATAAGTCTATTATACACAAGCTTCTCCAGGATTTTATTGAAAATGGAGAGCAATGAAATAGGTCGGTAGTTATTCATGCAAGTGACTGAGTCCTTTTTATGAACTGGAATAACATTAGCTAACTTAAATTGGTCAGGCACACACCCACTACTAAACGAAATATTAAAAATAAATTCCAAGGGGAATGATATGCAGGTTTTTAATAGCTTTAGCAGGCATACAGGAATGCTAAAAGGACCAGAAGCCTTGGATGAGTTCAGGCTAGAAATTATCTCTTCTATCTCTGCTGCAGAAGCAGGAAATAGCATAAAACTATTTGCCAGCGAAGGACCAAGGAAGTCTAGGGGATCAATATCAACTTGAGGAATGTCTTCTGCTAATTTACTGCCAATTTGAGAAAAATGATCATTAAAAGCTGAGGCAATAGCCTTAGAATCAGTAATGACATTGTTACCAACAACAATTTTAGAGGGAGAGCTGAATCCATTTGGTTTGAGAGTAATTAATTCTTTAATGCCTGCCCAGGTTTTTTTAATATTTTTACTATTAGCAATGAAGTAATTATGGTAGTAATACGTCATTCACATACACACCTATTTCTGTATATATGTAATGTCAATTATGTTAATGTCTCCACATTCGACAATGATGACATGAGGTCGTCGAAACGTCATGTAACGTTTTTATCATTAATTTTCCTTTTGAAGTGTTTTTCTAAATCGATCTTTATCAGTGTTGACTGTACTTGAAGAATGTGTTGTATTAGAGAAGACAGTGCTACTATCTGCTCATGATGAACATGATGCAGTAGTGAAAATAAAATATGGAATGGAATTCAGATCTTGTTATTCTAACTTTGTCATGATATGACAACCGTGCAGGTGAATCAGTGAAGTAGCAAATTGCAATTTCTAATTGCCTTTTGCGAGAAGGCCAAGTAAAGGCCAACATGGCCTCTTGTTTGGAGTTGTTATCTTGTTGTATTTTCTTCATTTTTGGTGGAAAAGGCCTCAACTTGTTGTTTTGCTTACTGTAGGTTGGAAACCAGTTCCAAGGACCACCCACACAGCAACCAACTCAACGACTATCACCATCACCTCTTCAGCCTCATCATGCTCCCTTGACTCAATCTGATCAACAAAAACATCAGTTCCCACAAAGCTCAGGTCTGACATCACAGCTGCCCCCAGACCAGGGGAGTTCCCTCAACAACCACAGCCACCCAGACCAGGGTTACCCCCTCAACAACAGCAACCCCAAAGACCTGGCATGCCACCCAACAACATCCCCAGAGACCTGGCATGCCTCCGCAGCACCAAGAACCTTCTAGGGCAGGAGCTCCGTCTCATCTACAGCAGGGATCAAGACCTGGAGGAACTCATCCATCTCGACAGTATCCTTCTTCACCAGGAGGTACCCAAATGCAGCCAGGGGCTCCTCCCTCTTCACAGGCATCCCATCCTTCCCATCAGTACCAACAGGTTGGTTTCTCCCTCATCTTTCTTTACCTCCTTTCCCTGTCATGTTCCTTTAAGGTTTGTTTTGGGAGAAAATTTTTTGACACCACTTTAAGTTTTGTTTTCCTTTGTCTGAGGTCAATAACTTCAATCTGGTGCAATGGAAAATTTAAAACAACCTGGTTCAAACAATTTTAAGCCCAAAACAAACCTAAAACAGAAAATATACCAAACCATAACTAAGGCTGGGGATGGGGATTTTCCCTGGATATTCTGAGTTACCGTATTTATTCGTCTATAAGCCGATCCCGGCTATAAGCCGAGACCCTTAACTTAGCAAGTGGAGTAGTGACCAGATGTTCACCAAAAAAAACCCAGAAAACTCTTGGCTAGAAGCCATGGAGAAAAAAAACGCATGGATTGTGTGCCACACTTCAGCGAGAATTATGTTGAAAATCTAAAAAATTCAATGCCATACCTTCACCATGAAGGAATTTTAACGAACCTTGTAACTTTTAGGA
>JAEMWC010000149.1:917500-932500 GCA_016490735.1 Pachyseris speciosa | reverse complement strand
TTTGTTGTAGGTCAAGGACTTCCATTTTAATCCTTTTATAGGTATTATTTTATGTTTTCAGTTTTCGAGAGTCCTCTTTATGAATCTGTTCATAACTTGTTACCTTCTGAGCAGTGTATAACCATTCGCATTTTTTTTTCGTTATTGCAGCAAGGGCAGTACAGAGGACCACCAACAGGACCACTTCAGACCACACCCATGGAACCACAGATGGCACCACCAACAAGTCGACCTCCAGGTCCTCCAACGATGCCAACCATGCCTCCAGTGCATCAACCTGGTTTTCCCCTACCTACTAGCTCGGGTGCACCTCCTATGGGGGGTATGTCCCAATCCCCTATGATGGGGAGACCCAATGCTACGCAAATGCCTCCGTTGCCAGGTTCTTTCCCTGGTTCGCAGGTTAGTATGTCAGGTCCTTCTTACAGTGGGCCTGCTGGTGCTGGTGTGACAAGCCTCTCAGGCCCAACACTCAGCCAGGCAGCACCTCCTAGTCGGGGTACTGGTGCTGGGATGTCACATAGTGGTTTACCTGGTGGCCGGCGCATGTATCCAGGACATGCACCTCCAAGTCCTGTGGAGAATCAGCCTTCCACTGGATCGATGGGAATGCCATCTCCTACCGTGAGTTTAGGCAGTCTCAGAGTTGTGCATGCTGATCTTTGCTGATATGAGCATGAAATGAATAGCTTTGCATGAATTGCTGGCTTCTTGCATTAAAGTTCAGTATCAATGGTCATAAAACTGTTCAAAGTATACCTTACAGATATTAAATCTCATGGTTTTAGAATTCAGTTGAGTTGGTGTTTCCTTTAGTTTGTGTAATGTTACTTTCATTCTTGAAAAATAGATAAAGCAAGTATAGGATTACTTGAGAAACAGGAAACAGCTTTAGTACTGTGCAATTTACTTGCAATACTGTGCAGGTAGCTTTTGGTGCTAAAGGTTCGGTAAATACAGGGAACAAATTTGTGCAACTTTCCACATGCAACATTGTTGCGATACAAGTTAGAGCGCTGTTGCCTGTTTTACCGCTCGTGCAACACTCCCCGATTTTGTTGCGCAAAGTAGAAGGCTGTTCTACTTTCTGCAGCATGAAATGACGAAAATTGTTGCTTGACAAGTTGCTGTGTGGTTGGTAAAACATGCAACATCGCTGTTCAACTTGTACCGCAACAGTGTTGCGCGGAAAGTTGCACAAATTTGTTGCCCATTTTACTGCACCTTAAGCAATTTTAAAAAATTGTGTATCAGCATTGTATGTGGATGTTCTCAGGGCCGTCACTAAGTTTTGAAGTAGGCAGAGATGTGCAAAAGGTAGCAGGGGATTCCAGCTGTTGTGGTATAGTCACTACGCTGTTTTGCTATCAAAGTAGCTGGGGAAGTAACTTAGATTTTCTGGGGAACATCCCTGGCCCCCGACCCTTAATTACAAGTCTGTGTCCTATTTCTTTGTTTCAGGGTCAGTCCATGTATCCTGGTTCTGGGCCCATGGGAGGAATGCCCCTTCTGGAGCAGGTCAACATGGTATGGGACCATCACCCATGAACTCTCCAATGCAACAGCAGAGAAGAATTGATCCTGATCAGATGCCCAGCCCTGTAAGTACCTCTCTCTGCTTAAGCTGTCTCTTTCTCTGACTGTATTGGTTCCTCTTTAGGAGTAAAGAACCGTTTTCAGTTCAGAACCACCTGATTATTTGACTCTTATTATAGAACCAAAGCAAATTTATTTTCACTTTGTCAAGTCCCCCTCTTCCATTGTATTTTGCCTCCCCTAGGTCATTCATTTTGAACAGCCCACTCAAAAAACATCCAAAGTGACTTTTTTAGTGTTTTTTTATTTTGCTCCAAACCAGTTGAATTCTTACAAGTATGTGGCCACCTTGTAGTTCACAGGACAGTATTCCTTCCTTTTTTCATTGGATTTGGTTTCGTTTTCAAGATAAACGAGCCCAAAAACTAGCGTTGGTGTTGTTGGAAGTTGACAAAGGCTTGGTTGGTTTCTTTTGTTTACTTGTGCACTTCCAACAACGCTGACTTGAGTGTTTGGGCTTGTTTTTCTCGAAATGAAAGCAAATCCAGCAAAACAATTAAGGAATACTGTTCTATGAAGCCAGCAAAAAAAAAAAAAAAAAAAAAAACACACACACACACACTCACACACACTGAAAAGAGTCATTTTGGATGTTTTTCCAGTGGGCTCTTCATTTACCCCTTGCATATCCAGGGTTCTCCTTTTCGGATGGCGACCGACGATTTTTGCCACCTGTGAACTGCTTCAGTAATAATTTTCACTGGCACTCACACACACTGAAAAGAGTCACTTTGGATGTTTTCCCAGTGGGCTCTTCATTTACCCCTTGCATGTCCAGGGTTCTCCTTTTCGGATGGCGACCGACGATTTTTGCCACTGTGAACTGCTTCAGTAATAATTTTCACTGGTGCACGCATAATCTCTGCCTGTTTTGCTCAAGTTGACTGCAACTTCATTTGAGAAGGAAAGCCCTGAAATTCGAGGAGAGCACTTTCTTGTGAGAGCAGTTTTCATTTTTGACCTTGAAATGCAAGCATTTGCAATTTATTTCAACTGTCACCAGTTTGAATGATCAGAACAGTTTATTGCTGTAGATTCTTTGACAAACAGATAAAACATGACACTTTACAACTTTGTGTAGCTTGAAATTTACTTTTCTATTTTGTTTCTGAACAGATTCAAGTCATGAAAGATGATAATGAAGCTTACAAAGGATCACCATATCTTACCAGCACAAGAGGCCGGACGCCTCCACTTGTTACAAGCAATTTTGTTATACAGGATGATGGTATGTAACATGGTTTATTTGTTAATCTCACTTATCTCAAGTTTACATTTCTGAGACCTTCTTGTGATGCACACCAAAACATAAAAAGTGAAAGGTGCTACTGTTGTTTGTTTCTGCTGAAACATATGCTTTGTTCTTTTGGTTCAGGTAACTGCAGCCCTCGCTTCATGAGATGTACAATGTACAATATACCATGCAATAAAGACTTACTTCAAGCATCCAGCATACCTCTAGCTACAGTCATAACTCCGTTTGCTAAAACAGGTCCTTCAGAGGTTAGTACTGCTGCGAATATTAATCCTTAGCCTTTGAAGATTCCTACTACTGTAAGGAATTTGGCTATCTCAGGGTTTTCTATAAGTTTTGAAATAGCTGTCTGAGCTAACTAAAGTAGGTGGCAACCTGGTGAATTTTTTTACATAATTTTAATGAAAATACAGACAAAGTAGGTGGCAGTAAGAGGTAAATTCTAATGTAAAATAGGTGGCAACCTGGTGAATTTTTAAAAATAATTTTAATGAAAATACTGACAAAGTAGGTGGCGGTAAGAGGTAAATTCAGACAAAGTAGGCGGCGATTTTCACCGGTTGCTGACTTCTATTGAAACCCCTGCTATATCTAATCTTCTGCAACAAGACTATGGTCAAATGTGTTACTTATTTAGTAACTCAACTATTTAAATGGTGTTATGTGTATTGTCTAACTTCTACTTGCTGTGTACTATGTAAATGTTGTAAGCTTCAACTAATCACATCTATGTAATGGGAAACCATTTTAGATTAATACTGTAGATGTAGAGGTACCCCATAAAATAATTTTGTGAGCTGTCTAATACAATAATATAACTTGAAATTGAGAGCAAATTTAAGTGCAATAAAATTTCAGCTCTTAGTCAGTAGCTCAAAACACCAGGTTGGAAAATTAAATTGTCTGTTTAGGACAATGTTAGTTGACAAATTTAACAAGTTTCTAACGTCTGTACTTGTGAATTATTCCCAGCCTCCCCTTTGTCTCATGGACTACAGTCCTACAGGGCCAGTGAGATGTAATCGTTGTAAGGCGTACATGAACCCGTTTGTACAGTTTGTTGATGGTGGCAGGAGATTTATTTGCAATATTTGCAGCTACTCTTCAGAAGGTAAATCTTTGTGGTTTCCACCAATAGTCCAGTTTTGAGTTCGCCATGACTGCTGAATAAAAGCACTGAGAATGAATTTGTTCAGGGTTAGCCTCCATCTGAAGTGAATACACTCACAATTTCCAGTTAGAAGATGTCCTGTGAATGTGCTCTTAGTTCGTTTATTCAGCGGTCATGGTGAACTTGAAACTGGACTATAGATTCTGGGGTGTATTGGTCTTGTGCCAGCTTGATTGTTTGTTCCAAATGGTAAATTAAATTAAATGTGATCTCCTTTCCAGTTCCTGGAGAATACTTCTGCCATTTAGATCACCAAGGCCTGAGGCTGGATACTTATGAAAAACCTGAGCTTCACCTCGGTTCATACGAATTTGTAGCTACAAAGGACTATTGCAAGGTAATTTCCATTGGCTACAACATTGTATATGGGGACAGAGCTGTGCTCTAGCAGCACCCGGTGGCCTCTGGTGGCTTACTTTTGCTGTTGGGCAACAAGGAAATCTTAGTGTTTGTACAAAATTTAACTGCTAGGCACACTGGATTTGAAAGGTTCAGAGTTTTGGGCTCCCAAAAATTTTTCCTGGAACACAGTTTTGTGGGAGGCAGTTTGAGCTTACACAAGTGATGAAAATGTTGAGAAATTCCATTTACTGAGTACAGAAGGACAAGACATTAATAGCTCTTCTATGGAGGGTTTTCAGTCCTCTCAAAATTCCAGTTAAATAAAAAATTGAGGAAAAACCATCATTGCCACTGATGTTGTCCCAGCTTTTAAATCCTTTTTTGTCATGCCTATTGATGTTTGTAATCTATCTTGTTAGGTATCACAGCTGAAATGGAACTAACAACATATTCTTGGACTTTGAAATGACATGCTAAGTAATGAAATTGGTTAAAAAGCAAAGAATGTGTCTCATTTTAACAAAAGCACCCAAAATGACCATTTTCAGGGCAATGGCAAAAACATAGCTCATTGTGTTTTTCTTTGAGGTAATGATATATCAATTGACAATATTAAATTTTAAAAACATCCCCTGTTTTTCTTTTCCTTGTTGTTGAACAGGATCAGAAATTGCCTGGTCCTCCTGCCTACATATTTATGATTGATGTGTCATACCAGAGCATGCAGTGTGGAATGGTTAGAATGCTTATGAGGGAACTTAAAGAACTCTTGGATTTCCTTCCCAAGTAAGCTTGCTTTGAAATCTGCTGTGTGAGGGTATATTTTGGTGTGTTGCAATTACAAAAGCATTACTGCAATAATTATTTATTGTGGTGACACAACTATTTCCACAAAGGCTATAACACTTGGAGATTTTATACACTGATTGCAGTTAAAATAATTACTAGTTGTATTGAATAATATTGAATAATATTGAATAATAATGAGGAACAGTCACGCTGAATCGACCTCCGCAGTTTGGGTCCTGTTCCTCGCCTGCACAATCCTGTTCAATCTTGAGAGTGGTCGGGTTAATTGTCTAAGACCCAGGAGCAGTAACTGGACAAGTTTGAAGCAGTTACATGGCGAATTATCCCAGAAAAACTTCGTTTATCAACATAAATGGTAATTCATCTTTGGAAGCTTGGCGATGGAAATTTGCATATGAAACAAACGACCCTCATTAACTGAGAAGATCCTTTTGTTGCACTGTACACAGAATGTTCAATTATCTACAAGATATGTGTACACAGATCAATACAAAGGAAGGCCACGACCAACATTCTTCAGATTGCTGCGCATCAAGAGACACAAGTGTCCGTGTACATATTATTCCAACACTACCGCCTCATTCCACGTGCCGCTTATTGGTGATTTAGTTTTTAAACTTAACCCGGGCCCTGTGGACAATAACTCTCGCACTACCACCTCCAGACAATGGAATTGCAGCACCAGGACAAAACTTTCTACGCGCAGCACAAGGAACCCAATTGCTACTCCTCGGAACCCCAATAATTTAATCAACTTACATCCTTCATGTAAAACGGGCTTCAACTTGCACAAGCAAATGGTACTATGTAATGTCAATGCTCGTTCTGTGAGAAACAAAACAGCGGTAATTTTTGATTACATATGCGAACGCAAAGTTGATTTAGTTGCTGTTACCGAACACTGGCTGACAGCTAACGACTCGGCTGTCAGAGCAGAGCTGTGCCCAGTCGGCTACAGCATTCTTGATCACCTAAGACCTGATCGCCACGGCGGGGGAACTGGGCTTATCTACCGCTATTCGCTTGCTGTCTCCAAGGCTAATGCCGGAGTTAGCGACCTCAACTCTTTCGAGTTTTCCGAGTGGATTGTTAAATCGTCACAACACAACATGCGGCTCATTATTATCTACAGACCGCCATATTCAGAAGAACATCGTGTTCCCACAAGTGTATTTCTTTCCGAGTTTCCTGAATATCTTGAGACTCTGCTGCTATGCAAGGAGCAACTGCTTATAACAGGTGATTTTAACATCCACGTGGGCGATGCTCAGGACTCTTGCGCACGAAAATTCTTAGAGGTGTTAGAAGGCCTTGGACTGGAACAGCATGTTGATCAACCCACTCATCGTGAAGGGCACACCCTTGATCTAGTCATAACGCGAATGTCTGAGAGCCTTATCGCCAGCACGCCTGTGGTCGATCAGTTTATATCTGATCATGCAGCTGTTTTGTGCTGGCTTACGCCACCAAGACCTGGCCTCTCCGTGAAGACTACTAGCTACCGGAAAATCAAGTCCATTGATATGGAGCAGCTGAAAACAGACTTGCGGTCTACTGCGCTATATGCAGTGGACGATCCAACTACTGCTGATGAATTAGAAGCATACGCTAAAGAGTATAGCACCACTCTTTCTACGATGCTCGATAAGCATGCTCCACTAAGGACTCGTACTAGGGTCGGTAGGCCTCTAGTACCCTGGTATAGCGACGCCATTGATAAGGCTAAGCGCTCACGTAGGAAGGCTGAAAGGAAGTGGAGAAGAACAAAGTTGCTCTCAGATTTTGCTGACTACAAGAAGAAGAGAAACTATGTTACTAACCTGATGAATAAATCAAGGCAAGACTTCTACTCTAAGTTCATAGAAGATAATAGCATCGATCAGAGAAAGCTCTTTAGCGCGGCCAAAAAGCTGCTTGGTACACATAATGTGCTTCGCTTTCCTGGTCATCTTGACAAGACTGTGTTGGCAAATGACATTGGCAAATTCTTTGTGCGCAAGATAGAGCACATTCGACGAGACATTGACTCGATTTGTCTTAGCTCTTCAGATCGCAGTCTAGTGCCACCGGACAGGTTAGCTACAGATGTCACAGATCGAACGCTGCGCTCTTTTGATACCCTGAGCGAGAGCAATGTGTGTGACCTTATTAAGAACTCTGCCAAAAAGTCGTGCTTACTGGATCCATTGCCGACTAATCTGGTCTGTGACTCATTGGAGGTTTTACTGCCTGTTATCACGAAAATGGTAAATGCATCTCTGTCTACTGCACACTTCCCTTCCGAGTGGAAGGAAGCGATCGTAAACCCTTTGCTAAAAAAGGGAGCCAAGGACTCTGCTCACAAAAACTTGCGACCAGTCAGTAATCTATCATTTGTATCCAAGATTACCGAGAGGGCAGTATTTGGCCAGGTGTACACCCACGTTATGGATAACGAACTATTTCCTGTATTGCAGTCGGCTTATAGGAAATCACACAGTACTGAGACGGCGCTGCTTAAAATAGTTAACGACATCCTGCTTGACATGAATCGCCAGCACGTGTCTCTGCTCGTACTGCTTGATTTAAGCGCAGCGTTTGACACGGTGGACCACACCATTCTCCTGCGGCGCCTAGAAATGTCCTTTGGTGTCATAGGAGATGCTCTCAAGTGGTTCACCTCCTACTTGTCTGGCCGCTCTCAGCGTGTTGCGGTTAACGGCGAACTGTCAGACAGATCTCACCTATCATTCGGTGTTCCTCAAGGGTCATGGCTAGGACCGCTACTTTTTTCTGTCTATGCTAGTAAGCTGTTTGAAGTTATTAAGACCCATCTACCAAACGTCCATGCATATGCAGACAACACTCAACTTTACCTGTCGTTCAAGCCAGGCAGTTTTGAAAGTGAGACGGGGGCAAAGTGTGCTATGGAGCGGTGTATTAGGGCTGTGAGGGCGTGGATGGTTGAAGATAAGTTGAAGCTGAATGAAGAGAAGACTGAGTTCATGCTCATTGGAACTCGCCAGCAACTTAGTAAAATCCGAACTGATAGTCTTTTAGTTGGTGACATGCCTATACCTTCAGTTACTGAAGCTAGGAATTTAGGTGTCTGGTTTGACTCTAATCTCCATTTTCACAACCACATAAACAAGACATGCCAGTTAGCTTTCTTTTCATTGTACAACATTAGGCGTATCAGAAAATACCTCCCTTTTGAAGCTGCAAAGACTTTACTACAAGCTTTAGTCATAAGTCGTATGGACTATTGCAACTCGCTATTATATGGTCTGCCAGCTATACATATTCATAAATTGCAACGTGTACAAAATGCAGCTGCCAGGTTACTGACCAACACGCCGCGCTATGCGCACATCACACCTGTCATGATAGAGCTTCATTGGTTGCCTGTTACATTTAGAATTATTTTTAAGTTCAATTTAACAATTTTTAAAGCTCTTCATGGTCTTGCACCAGCCTATCTTAGCAACCTTTTATCTTTTAAACACTCTAATTATAATTTAAGATCAAATAATAATAATATTCTTGCCTGGCCCGCACTAAAATCGGCCAAGACCAGTGGAGATAGAGCCTTCTCGGTTGCTGCTCCAGTTTTATGGAACGCCTTGCTGCCAAGACTTAGGGCTATGGATAATATTATCATATTTAAGAGAGAGCTCAAAACGCATCTTTTTAGGCAAGCATATTTTATTAATGTTTAGATTTTATATTTCTGTGTGATGTGATTTTTATTTCTGTAATTATAATATAATTAGCACTCTAGGTATAGTTTTACATTTTTAGCATAGTTAATTTAATTTTTAATGATTTTTTATCAATTGTAAAGCGCATTAGATCATATATTTTTAATGAATTTTGCACTATATAAGTAACAAGTTTATTATTTATTATTTATTTGGTGAATTTCAGTTTTAATCATAACAGAACAATTCTTCAAATTATATCTGATTGGTTATAGAAAGCACTTGTTAGAGCATTAGTAAGACAGTGTGTGTAGCATGCCTAAGTACCATAAAAACTCTATTAAGCCCCCTGGGGGCTTATTTAATTTCAGGCCTTATTGACAGGGGGCTTGTTAGAGAGGGGGCTTATTTCAAATCTCAAACTTGCCATTTTTGTCTTGTAATAGTGATTTTACCAAACTCAAACAACTGCAGTAGAACTTGATTATTTAAAAAAGAGCACCAAGGAGTATTATTTGTTTGAGTGCATGTTTGTTTAAAATTAAGCCATCTGGGCTGCATGAAGAGGATTTTGTAAGAGGGAATAGGAGGGACTCATTACAAAATCTCATGTTCCAAAAGAGGCGGGCGGGGGGGGGGGGGGTATTAGAGAGGGGGGGCTTATTACAAAAAACAACTTCCAAACAGGGGCTTATTAGAGAGGGTGGGGGTGGGGGCTTAATAGAGAGGGTGGGGGTGGGGCTTATTAGAGAGGGTGGGGGTGGGGGCTTAATAGAGAGGGTGGGGGTGGAGGCTTATTAGAGAGGGTAGGGGTGGGGGCTTAATAGAGCTGTTATGGTAATCATTAAGTGATTTAAAAGTGTGTTAAAAGTATTTGAATTGAATTTTTCTTTCAAGTGCAAATGAGGTGTAGTACAGGTGAAATACTTTCTTAGCTTCAGCTAATAAACTTTCAGAAGACTTTGTAATAGTTATTTGGTTTGTATCTTAATATGATTATTAAACTGAACTCCACTCTGTCCTGTTACCGCTATCCTTTTTTTAATGCTTTATTTAATTAGGCGACAAACAAAAATAATAGTAGTGCAAATACATGTACCATTGCAGTACAGTTGTGCAATCATGTATTCCACTGCCGGCTTATGTTCCAGAGCAAGGCAAAGAATATCAAATCTTATATTAGCTAGATGTGCCTCATTTATGTTTTGTTCTTACAGGGAACATGGTCAAGAACAGTCATCCATCAGAGTTGGATTTGTAACATACAGTAATCATTTACATTTCTACAATGTCAAGGTATTGTCTGTTAACCTTGCTGTAGAATTTCTGAGGGCTGAGTTGTTTGAAATGTGATTAACGCAAATCTGAGTTAATTAGCATGACAACCTACAGGTTTTGATGATAGTTAACCCAGGATTTAAGTGCTGATTGATCAGGCATTGAGTGACTTGGCCCAAGTTTTTTGTATAAGAAGTACACAGAGGTTCAAGGCTGTGCTCTAGGAAAAGTAGCTGGGAGCCCAAAATCTCTAAACCCTTGAAATCCAGAATGCTCAGCTTATAATTTGGTGCAAAAACTAAATATTTCCTAGCCTCCCAAAAGCAGAATTAAGTCGTCAGGGGCTATTGGGCTCCGCTAGAGCACAGCCCTGGAGATTCTTTTATGGTCCACAACAATTTTGAAAATTGTGGAGAAATGACTTGAGGAAAAATCCATGGAAGTTTTTGTCTTTGATGTATGTGTGGTTGGTTGGTTGGTTTTTGTCCTTTTTTCTAAAATTATTTCTGATAAGAAGCAATCTAATTTTATTGTTTTGTTTTTTTGACAGGGTAACCTTGCTCAGCCCCAGATGATGGTGGTTTCTGATATTGAAGATGTATTTGTTCCCCTTGTTGATGGCTTTTTAGTAAATCCTCAGGAGGCCAGGAGTGTTGTAGATAGGTATGTCTCTTGTGTATTGTTCTTGTGGTGAGTGCTGTTTGTAACTTGATAAACCATAGAAAAAAAAACTTGTTAAACCATGATCATCCACGTGTGTGTTGTCCTGAGAGGGCCTTTTTCTGGTTACATTGATTAACGTCTGCGTCACAAGTGACCTCCAGGGACCTGGGGGCTGGTACCGCCAACCCAAACCCAGGTCAGTAGAACACCCCATAAGCCTGCTGTACCCGCAACCCAGCCACGAGCCCCGCCCGCCACGCCAAACCAAGCACCCAAACTGAACTAGGAGTTCAGTGGAAGAAACAATAAATAAATAAATAATAGTAATAATAATAATAATAATAATAATAATAATAATAATAATAATAAGAAAACTAAAGGGAGGGGAGGGAGGGAAAATACTCGAAAACACACGAGCTACAACGCCCCGTACGCAGAGCAAGTAAAAACTACAAGCACGTGGAAAAGGTGCACGCATAAAATAAACAGAACTGCCGCTGACCACTGGACTGCCTGAAGACATCAGACATAAGCCAGAAAGGCTACTAGCAAATGCAAATGCCATGCCATGCCAATAACTAAGCAAAAACTTGCTCCTAGTCGTTAACTAGGTTAAATTGTATTTAACCCCATCTAACATTTCAACAGTGGAATGATTTGATTCTAATGCTGACTTCTGCTCAATATCCAAACTCTGAACTTTAAATTAGAGTTTTCACTGCTGACAGTCATAATTACAATGTATGGCATCAAACAATAGACAGTAAAATACAGACGCTGGACATGACCTTTTAATCTTGTAAAGGAAGACTATTTTGCTTGCTTAGAGGTCTGGTAAAGTGATTGATGGTCAAGAAAAATTAACTTTAAGACTTATCATGTTTAAAAAAAAGATAGTGAAAATTACAGTGAAAAAGTACAGTGAGAGCCCAAGCTGTTGAGATTTGATAGCCTGAGCCAAGAATTTTGCACCCATGTGATCATTAGTTAGTACTTACATCCTGTGTCTTAAAGTGTCTATATTGTCTTCTATTTTTTTTGGTGGTTCTGGTATATATGTTGTGGTTTAAATTTTTTTGGGTTTGATTTTTTTTCAAACCAGTGCAACTTTTTGAAACTGGTTGAAAATTTTCAAGCTGGGTTAAACTTTTCAAACCAGTTTATTTTTTTACAAACTGGTTTGTTTATCAACTGTCTAAAAAAGGGATTTCCCACTTTTGGGGCGTGGTTAAAAAACAGGGGCGTGTTTTTTGGGGGGTTCTAAAAAGAATTAAAAGTAATAATTGAATTAATTGTTCTCTAAAGGCTTGCTCTCTCTTTCACCTAACCTACATCCCCACAATTACTCTTTAACCCCCTCACCCACTATGACCCCATGGACTTACCTTTGCCACCACCCCCCTGACCTCTTTGTCCTTCCTTTGTCCTTTGCCGTTACAATTTTTTCTTTTTTATTTTTTTTCTCATGTACTCACCGGGACTTGAACCACCGACCTTTGAATCTAGAGTCCTTCGTCTTATCCACTTGACCACGCAGACAACTGTTGGAAATATTGGCATATTAGTTATTTATGTAACGTATGTTGCTCCCAGACTTCTCGGCCCAAATTGCATATATTAAATTTCGAGCATGTGCATTTGTACCAAAGTAAGGCATGGCTGACAAGTTGGCAAACGAAGAGAAAAGTTCACATTCTGCTGCTGCCGCTTGTGTTTCTAAAGAAACATTTGAAAGCCAAATTAAAGGCTTGAAAGACAGTCAAAAGACTAACAAATCCTCCATTAATGTGTTTGTTGATGAAGACTTCTATCATGGGGTGAAGGATTATCTCAAACATGTCACCGAACAAGACCTTGGTGTTGCACCGTCCATCGAAAAACCGGAGCTTTCAAAGTCAGAAATCAACACTATCGACAGAAAAAAGTGGAAGTATACGAATGGAAAGCTATTAACTGCAGAAGGAAAAGAAGTTGCACATCAAGGAATGCTGTATGATGTTCTTTCACACTGCCACCAGAGAATAGCTCACAGAGGACGTCAAAAAACAGAGAAATGGATAGCTGAAAATTATTCCGAAGTGACACAAAAAGTTGTCAATACTTTCGTTTCTCTTTGCCGTTTTCATGCAGAGCAAAAACCAATTACATCCAGATTGAAACCAGTGGTTAGCCCTCTTCAATCTCAATCATTCCTATCACTCATTGAAGTTGATCTTATGGATTTTAGAAACTGTCCATGCGAATGCGAACCAAAGCACAAGTGGACTATCAATATTATTGATCACCACACAAAGTTTGTTAATGTTCATCCCATTGATAACAAATTAGCTGAAGAAGTATTGAGTGAAATTGAGAAGTATTGCCTGATGTATGGCTATCCCAAGAAAATGTTGACAGACAATGGAGGTGAATTTGAAAATAAAAAGCTGAAAACATTTTGCAGTGATAATCAGATCCAACTTCTCCATGGAGCAGCCAGAACACCGATGACACAAGGGCTGGTTGAAAGGTCAAATTGTACATTCAAAGAAGACATGAGAGCCTTAATGAGTACATGTGGTCTTGAAATTGGCAAATGGTGCAAATACACAATGCAAGCATCCTACATCATGAATATTACATATCATCGTGCAATCAAGATGACACCATATGAAGCAGTGTTTCACATGAAAGCAAAAAAAGAATTGTTACACCATCCTGCTGAAGAGGAACAAGCTCTTGAAGAAGACCCAACTCCTAGAGAGAGCCAAACTCCTAAAGAAGATCATGTCATTTCCACCACTGAAACCAGATCCCAAACATCCAAAAAAGGAAAGTCAATCCAAGAAGCACAGAAAACCTACAATGCCAAAATGATCAAACAGTCTGAAGCAAGTCCTAGAAAGAGACTGTATGAAGTTGGTGAAATGGTTTCCATCAAAATTGATAGAGTAGATAAAAAATCTCCTATGCACCCAAACTTGCTTCTGGGAAAAGTAATTGCTGTTCAAGATAGATATGTTCAAGTTGTCACACCATATGGGCGTATTAAAGGCCTAATTGCACCCTCCAGGCTTTTCCCATGTACAGCAACAAGTGTGAAACTAAATTATGAAAAAGAAATTACCTTTACTGGAGCATGTAAAATGGCTGAAAATGCCCAATAAGTTAACATGTTTTATTGACACTGAGAACTATGAACACAATGTCATCTTTTGACATACATGTACCCGAAGTAACAATGTACATTAACCCATTGACTACCGCAGGATTTTACATTTTCAGAGTGATTTTCCACCTATAAACGATGAATAGCAATTCGTGACTCTTTATTTGAACTACCAGGGAAAAGTGGTGCTGTCCTAAGCCACTGGAGGCTCAAGGTTTCTGAAAACGTCATTTTGACGTAGCTATTTTTTATCCGTGAAGCGACAACAATGGCCCAAGTTCGGTTTGCTTGCGATTTCTGCTAAATTTACAGCCATTTTTCATCTTTAGCGGCTGCCTGATGAGCATCATTAAGCGTGATGGTAGCTAAGAGTCCACTTTCTCAAAGAATCGAGCAAGGTGATGTACTTTGTTGTTGAATTTGGCTTGTTACTCGACGAACTGGGAATTTGGCCGGTCGAACACCTAGTACCTTTGGGACTCGACTATTGATGAATTTCTCGACCTACCGCCACATATTTTGGAATTTCTGTGTACTGAAGATGACTACGAGCAGGAAATTTTGGCGGTAGGTCGGAGTGGCTATGTGAAAGAATTGGGGGAAGGAACGGGCGCTGTCAAAAATTCTCGTTAGTTCCCAGCATGCAATGCGCTCAAGATGTTGAAAATGTCGGGAAGGCCCGAATGCACTGGAACAAAAGGCTGTATCTACGCTCGGGAGAAGAATATGAACAAAAAAAGTCATTTCTAAGCTAGAAAAAGGACTGAATTTTGTTATGATGGTTGACTTTTGGTTTTTGGACGATGATTTCCCTAAAAAACATGAAGGCAAAAAGGGGCATTTTTGTTGTTTCTCTTTGACGTTAAAAACGGCCAGTTTCGTTCTTGTCCAAACTCAAAAGGCCATATTTGGTAAAAATCGCTACGTTTCTTGCATTTATTGGATATCCAAATTTAAAGGGCATTCCATTTCGTGCTCACAACTAACAGTTAAGGCAATATTCGTGCGATTGAGAAAGTTGCAATGTTTTGAAGCATGGGAGTTTTTTACGGCCGGT
>JAEMWC010000149.1:897500-912500 GCA_016490735.1 Pachyseris speciosa | reverse complement strand
CACTGCGGTCTTCTCTTAGTGGCTTGCAAGATTGTTGATTCAGGTGAAGTTTTATTGAGACAGTGTGTGTTTACAACAGGTTTGCGACCAGTGGATTTCTGGGGTAACTGTTACATGAGCAACACAACAGATGTGGAACTTGCCATGATTGATCCACACAAGGTACTTTCCTGTGTACTACGTAAAGCTGCTTTGACCTTCTATGTAATAACTAACTTTTTAAATAATAAAAAGAAAAACAAATAAAAGAAATGACCTTTATTTAACCACAAAGGCTTGTGGGACCGAGCAAATACCTACAAGAAACAAATAATTCAAATAACAATAACAAGATTAAGAAGCAGAAGCCCAACTGGCAGTTGGCTATTTACAAGTGTGGCCAAGCTGGAGTGGGACTTAAACCTGGGGCC
This sequence comes from Pachyseris speciosa, assembly GCA_016490735.1. Taxonomy (NCBI): domain Eukaryota; kingdom Metazoa; phylum Cnidaria; class Anthozoa; order Scleractinia; family Pachyseridae; genus Pachyseris; species Pachyseris speciosa. Next base: position 912,090 of record JAEMWC010000149.1, on the reverse strand, counting down.
TCCACTCTAACGTCATCTTTCTCATGTTTTTTTCAATGGACCCTTGTGCCTGTGTTTCCAGTGCACAAACTTATAAGTCTCTTTTGTCTGTTAGGCAATTGCCATTGAAATCAAACATGATGACAAGCTGCCAGAGGATAGTCAAGCATATTTCCAGTGTGCATTGTTATATACCTCAATCAGTGGGCAGCGACGTCTTAGAATCCACAACCTGGCTTTCTCCACGTGTACCCAGTTGTCTGACTTGTTCCGCTGCTGTGAGATGGATACCTTTGTTAATGTTGTGTCAAAGCAAGGTGAGGGAAGTTTGACTTATTTTTGGTTCATCTGCAGATCATTCAAACCATTGCTATTTGCTTGGTACATTTTTTTCAATTTGCCTTAGATTCAAGGATGATGCAATGTAAGTAGAAATTAAGGACGGTGCCTCCTATTGCTAGTGTGCATTCGTTCTGCGCACCATGCAACCATCTTATTTTGTGCGATTACTCGCGCGATTTCCTCAGAAGATTGTTTGTTTTGATGGTTATCATATTTTTTGTAAACTCTTGATTTAGCGGATAGTTTTACAGGATTGGCAACAGGCTCTCTACACCAAAATCCCGTAAACGAAAGCGTTATTGTGGTGTGTTTTATGAAATTACGCTGAATCACGCCGGGAAAAGCAATTGAAGTGAAGTGGCAAATAATACGACTTAAGCTTAATCAAAACATATCGCTGTATAAACTTATTCAAAGGAATCGCTTAAAAAAGTCATGTGCTACACATATCGGTTTAATACACAACGAATCCGTTTCGGTTTTATTCTTTTATTTTATTGCTGTTTCAACAATACTAAAAAGAAAGATGTTTTCATCGAACGTAAGATATAACATAACACGATGTCTTACCTTCGTAACTGATGAAAAGCTTGAACTTAACTGGCCTGAATAACGGACTGCGAAAATCAGAAGCAAGGAATCACGAATACTGGTTCTCAAACTGCGTAGTTTTTGTGCATTTCAAAACTCCTTCCAGAAAGATAATACAACCACAAGAAACAACTGTGAAAGTAATTGACAAAACTACAAAACGTGATCTTATGTACGTGTTTGTTTTCCACTTCGTCAGAGCCTAAAAGGGCAAGTTATACTGGAAAAAACTTTGAAATTTACGCAAAATGCACATCTCAAAACGCCTTCAAGTTTGCTCTTAGCATTCAAAGCCATCTTCATTGAAAAAATGTCCTCTAATTCCCAAACTGAAGAATCAAAAAAACTTTTTGTTCCAGCATGTGTCGCCATACCGGACATCCCAGCATGCCCAAGAAAAGACATGCAAATATTTCACTTACTAGGGAGGGGGTAGAGCAAAAATTGTCTCAAGCCCCCAAAACAGTGCCTTAAAAGTAGAAAATAACCAATTTAGCTCTAAAAAACGCATGGTGACCCCCACTTTTTACCTCACAAAACGAAAGTGGTAAGCCTACTCAACACATGGTGATTTTTTCGTACTTCGCAAAATATATTTAGCCTGTGTTTTTGCTCAACTAAAAGGGAGCAGTCAGGGCCAAAAATGCCTCCAATGCAATGATTTTGTAATAAATACCAAATAAAAAGTAGTTTTTATATCACCAGTTGTTATGTGTTTCAAAGCTTGTGGTTTGTTGTTGCCTTGGTATATGTAAACAGGAATTCTAAGGAAATGTTCAGAGAAATATTTCTTCTTTTCTTTTTTGCGAAAAAAAATACTAAGTCTCTATTTTTTGTAGCTTTGGACTTAATTATCTCTGAAAAATGAATGGCTACCCCCAATTTTCTTTTCAATTTTCGTTAGCCCTTACCAACATCTACATTTTAGCATAGTGATAATCCGCGAAAAAATATCTTCGTATTAGGAGGCACTGTCTGTAAAACCATCTGAGATGTGGAGTTGATTGGAGTCACCTGCTGTGAAAAACTTAGTTACCTGTGGCACTCTGCATTTTTAAGGTGGATCAGTGTTTGAAATTTAGATGAAAGAGTACTAGTAAATGGGCAGGAGATCTTTACCATGGAAAAACAAGTGAAAGGAGACCCTTAAGAGAGTTCAGTCATGATATTTTGGGTCATTATTAGAGATATAAAAAATGCATTTAGATAATGGGAAACATTGAATTTGTCAGGGAAGATAAACACCAAAGAGACAAGAATAAATGCAAATATGGTGAGGATATATGCGATGGAGAAGATTGAAATGGATTGCAAATGACCTTTTTGAAAGATTGAGGCTAAACTTTTCAAAATCCAGCGACTGTGACATAGCTCCTTTAAGGACAAGAGTACAGTGATTCTGATTCTAACTAAATCTGCATCTACAGTTACAGCCACATCTACATCTGCATGCACTAGATAAGGGCATACCCACTATGCGGGGATGTTGTGTCCAGGTAATAGCTCTTACTAGCTCCAATTTTAGGCAAAAAAATGTCTACTGTTTATTCCTAAATTAAATCTTTTTGTGTGCTTCTCTTTTACAGCTATCCGTCAAGTATACACAACAACTCCAAAAGCAATCAGAGAAAATCTAATGAACCAATGTGCACAAATATTAGCATGCTACCGAAGAAACTGTGCCTCTCCATCATCTGCTGGTCAGGTAAAAGCACTTAATGGTCTCGCTGTCATTGTTTCATTGAAAATTGGCCATCTTGGAGACTTGCTTCCTATAACATGTGAAGTGGAGATTGTATCACAGTGGTTATTATCACTCAATACAGTCTGCTGTCCCTCTTTTCTTTAGAAACATTTTTGTATGTGTTGAAAATGAAACAAAAATTCTGAATCCTTTGTTTTGTCCTCAGTTGATCCTTCCTGAGTGCATGAAACTGCTGCCTCTTTACACAAACTGTATTTTAAAGAATGACATTCTTTTAGGAGGTGAGTGTCTTATTTAAGGAGGTGACTGGGTTATGCTTATATGCTGTTGATACATAGGGGGGGGGGGGGCTTTTCAATACTAAGCAGCAAAGCACATTCTGATAATAAATGAAAAAAATTATAAAAAGTGATGATTGGTCAGTTATATTGCCTTTAGAACTTACAGCCCTGTCAAAATATGCCGGCGGTCGGCAAATTTTCCATCTACAGTAAATTATTTGCCCCTTGGTGCTTGGACCTCACTGGGAGTCCTCTAGTAGGCAAGGTTCGCTGGCAGTTGCTGCCTACCACTCTAGCTCAGTATGCTGCACTAAACTAAACAACATTTTGACAGAGCTGAACTAAGTACTTAAGTCATTTACTTGTTTTCCAGTCTCAAGACTGCTGACTGACAATAGACTGTTTTTTCTCTTAACTGCTGAGTCTGTTAATTAAATACTCAAGTATGCATACTCTGATTCAGAGTGCTAGGCAGTACACATGTTCCCGTAAAGTTATTATTACCAGTAATCATTAGTTGTTGGTGGTGTTTTAGGTTCAGAGATGAGTTCTGATGATCGCAGTTGGCTCATGAGATCAGTTATGTCAATGGACCAGGCTGCTTCAGTGCCGTACTTCTACCCAAGACTTTTCCCCTTGGTATGTATCATAATATGAGCAGGATAGTGGCATGTTATCAAATTCAATTCTTCATCTCTCTGCTGAGGTGTCTTTTTGTTGAAGAACACTACAATGTGTGTACCTAATGTACTTTGTAGGGATTTTTTACAAACTGGGACAGTAGAACTTACACCTGCTTAATGCACCTGTTCTGTACTTGGTGTCTGCCTCACAGAGATTGATAACCAGTCTAAATTTAACAACTCGGTCTACTCAACCTTAAGAAATCCTCATAATTTTTCATTGTTGCATTATAATAAACCTGTGCATCCTTGAATCATTTGTGGTAGTGCAGGCATCCATAATGCTACATTAATGAAAACACCCAGGTAGTTACACTTACTGTCTAACTATTGTGGCTAGAAGATTATGAACCTGGGTTACACCAACTGAATTAAGGACTGCCTTCTAAGGCAGTCAACCATACTATTGTACATGTCTTTAGGAGGAAAAGCTTATCATTGTCGTGATTGTTCTTCTGTTTGTAACCATGTATTGTGGGGGGAGGGAAGGTGCCTAGATTATGAGCTGTCCCATTGTTCTCCTAATGTTGAAACACCCATTGGATTCATTCAGTAATTTATATTTTTGCATCTAGGCACAAGGTTATGTTCAAATAATTAGATGCGAACAAAAAAGTGTAGCTATTGAGATTAGTTAGCTAATAGAGAAAGCTGTTTTCAGTGAAGGTGCCAATTCCAGTGGTAAATATGGTAATTAAAGACAGGGTTCGCACGCACCTTGAAAGTCCTTGAATTTGAAAATCAAAATTCAAGGCCTTGAAAGTCCGTGAAAAGTACATTGGGTCCTTGAAAAACCTTGAACTTTGCTGTGTGACTGTTTCCACTTAGTGGAAGAACTAGAAAAGACTTAGACTTGAACAAATCTGGCAGTTATCCCTTAAAACCCGATAATCTAGTATCACATTCTAATGGCATTTTTTACTGGATGGAGTGCTTGAAAAATTGGAATTGTGCCCTGGAATGTCCTTGAAAAGTCCTTGAATTTTTAGTCCAAAAAAGAGTACGAACCCTGTAAAGAGAAAATGGAAGCCAAAAGGGGCTACTTTTAAGTGACAGTGATTTGCTACATTTCATTGTGAGGAATAATAATTTGAATATAGCTGTTGTGATTTTTTAATCTATCTTAAATGTTCTTTCCTCAGCATGATTTGGATGTGGATTCATCAGGTCTTCCAGCAGTTATTCGGTGTTCAGTTGATCGCATGTCAGAGAATGGTGTTTACCTGCTGGGTGAGTGATACATCACTCAGCTGTGACACAACATGCTTAGATGTGTTGCCTGGCAACCTCAGGAAGGATTACTTGAATGCTAGTCCATGGACCAGTCACAATAATCCAAACTTGAGGCTGAAGACAGAGCATATCCTTTCAGAGTAGGGGAGCAGAGTTGGCGCAGTGGTGAGAGCGCTTGCCTACCACCAATGTGTCCCGGGTTCGATTCCCGGACTCGGCATCATAAGTGGGCTGAGTTTGTTGGTTCTCGACTCTGCTCCGAGAGGTTTTTCTCCGGGTACTCTGGTTTTCCCCTCTCCCCAAAAACCAACATTTGATTTCATTTGATTTATTTAGAGTTCATTTAATTTAGTCTCCCCAATTAGTAGAGCATCTGTGCTCAGCTAAATACATTTGAGACTTCAATAAAGTGATTATTATTATTATTATTATTATTATTATTATTATTATTATTATTATTATCCTGATTCTGGTTCTTCCTTGTACGGAGTCTCAGTACAGTGTATAATGTTTATGTGATTAAGCACACACATATTTCGACACACAAAATAGGTATACTAAATTTGTTGAGAAAGTGGCATGAGTTGTAAAAACCAGTAATACCGCTCAAGTGTAAAACCAAAACAACTGGGAAATTATTAAATCAATGCTCATCCATAAACTCCATTGTTCAGTCCAGTCCTTGCATACTGGATGGTACAGTTTCTCACTTGTATTTTAATGTCATCAACAGAAAATGGAATTTCACTTTTCATGTGGATTGGACTTCAAGTTGACCCCAGTTGGTTGCATGAAGTGTTTGGAGTCCAAACTATTGGCCAAGTGGATATTGAAATGGTCAGATATTAACATTGGTAGCTTTTATTGCGATAGCTTAGCATTGGATATCATCTGGAGACTCTGGAGTTAGGACCACACATCGCAATAAACTGAACATTACACACAATGCCACAAGAAAGAAAAATCAACAATCTTTTTTTAGCAAGATTTTGTTCACTAAATCAAGTGTTAGTCCCTTGGTGTAGCTCAATAACCCATCCATCAGCCTAGTACTGTTCATTTGCTTGTGCAGGAATGATTTGAACAATTCGTTCATGTTGTTTTTTTTAATGATAAGTTGTTGCATAGTAGAATTAATACAAGTACAAGTTCGACTTTTCAGATCAAGTGCACATGCTTTTGATAGTCTCTTGTGACATCCATTTTGCTTCTGCAGTCTCCTTATCTGCTGGTAAGCAGTATGGAAGAGTGAGGGTTCTGGGGACGTAACTTCAAATCTAAAGGTCCTGAATCTTTCATCTTCTTGTTCTATTTTCAGCCTTCCCTGCCAGTCCTTGACAACTCTCTCTCTGCCCGACTTCATGGCATTATCCGGCAGATCCAGGAACAGAGACAGCATTATCTCAAGGTACCATGGCAACTCTTGTTTTTTAAAGTGCCTATCACCCCTAGCTAGTTTGTTTTCATTCTGAAAAATAGACATGGTAAGCGAGCAAGAACAAAGAGAAAAACGGGATTTAAAGGTGTCTGTGATTTTTGAAACACAATCAAAGTCAAGGTTTTCCAAGTGAAAACCACACATGAAGACTGGCACTAGTGACAGTTGTGACATCAACCTGGTATCTCTACAACAAACAACTAAAACTATAAGTGATTCAGTGCGAAATCCTGAGGTCTTCATGATTCTGATCCGACTCCGAGACAAGGAGAATCAAGGTCAACGAGAGAGGATGAGATAGCGGGTTGATGTCACAAGCTAGTTAGTTCCCAGTCTTTTGATTGCTCCTTTTTGAGGATGTTGTCCTCTGATAAAAAGAAGGCAAAGGAGAGAATAAGATTTATTTCTTCACATAATGTCTTTGGTAGTCATAAATTATTGGAATTCATTGTCACTGGATAAGGGTGATAGGCACTTTAAGTTAATTTTTTTTTTAATTCAAGAGTTTAAGTAGTCGGAAAATTTTCATTCCTCAGAACCGACTTGGTAAAGGGATCCCATTAGCAGTTAAATTGGAGTACTGGTATTACAGCTATACGTGCAGGCAGTGAAGTCATTCATTTTTGAGTCAGTGCAATTCAAAACTGTCTCTTGAATTTAGGAATTGCATTATAGAGATATCTCCATGTTTTACTGTAACTGTTCATTATACCAGTGTCTTTGTAATAAATTAAAAAGGAGCTCATTATCGTGGGTTCCACTGCATATACCAACAAATTACTTCTAAATCCCATTCTCAGTGATCGAATACACTTAATAGCTGGCATGCTTTTGATTTTGTATTGTTTCTTTGTTTGTTTCTTTTCAGTTAACAGTTGTACGGCAGCGGGACAAACTCGAAGGATGGTTTAAGCACTTCCTTGTTGAGGACAAAGGCCTCAATCCCGCCGCCAGCAGTTATGTGGATTTCCTCTGCCAAATGCACAAGGAGATCAGAACTTTAATGAACTGAGAAACACCCACAGCAAAAGCCAGAAATTTACCATGAAGGCTACAAAAAATGAACATAGAAAAGATGCTGAAATTTCCTCTTTGCCTTTCACAGCTCCTCAAAAATGCAGTTTTTGATTTTTTTACTGTTTTGAGTAACTGTGAAAAAAATGCAAAGCCAAATGCTTTTCTCGAACAAGAGAAATAGCTCAAGAGAGGTTAATACATCAATATTAAAAAATACAACAACAGAGTTTAGTTTTTAACAAAGCAAAGCTGCATTGAAGATATGTGGCAGCTGTCATAGTTATTCGTCCTTGGGAAGACAAGACAATGGAAAGACTTGATGGCATGCAGTCAAAACGGTTATCGTAGAAATTCAATGAATGACACTATGTGTTGTTCTGCAACTCAGAGGTAAATAAGTCTCACTGCCCCAAACACTATATGCTAAGGTTACTGGTTTCCAAATATATGTTCAAATTATTGATCATTAATATTATTTTCTAACTCGTCTGAATTAAACTAAGCTTTCTGACTGATGCTGTTTGTTGTGAGTGTTCTTTATGCTGTCTGTTGCTTCAATTCCTTCAAATTCAACCAGAAATACAAAATGTGTATTTGTATTAATAATGCTTTCTGGAAGTTCTAGAATGTTATGTTTTCGCTAAACATGGCTTAATGAGATTGCCAATGCATCTGATTGATTAGGAATTCTTACAAACTATGCCTTGACTGTATCATATTGGCAAAGAGTGGAAAACTATTGGAACATTTTACTCCCTGAGAATTTGATCATGTTCCTCTCTAGAATATTAAAACTCTTCATACTGAAAAATAGTAGTTAGTTACCACATCTATGTAATGGGAAACCATGTAGATGTAGTAGCGTGCCAACCATTTGCATTCTATTTACACCTCCTTTTTCTAAAAGTTTTCTCAAGGTAATGATCTTGACAAAGCAGAGTCTGTTGTATGTCCACCACTCCCATAATCTTAGACCTATATAACTTATCTTGCTCATTTTTATCAAAAATCCTATAAATTTTTTACATGTGAAAAGTCTGTTTCTGGAATACACACAAAATTCACCATGTTAACATATTTCTTTGCATTTTATGAAAAGTACCTTTCTCTAATCTTGTAAGGGCCCTCTTTGGAATCATGGTCCCTTTCTCCTGCTCAGTTCATGTTTGGAAGCGGTTACAGAAAGCTCTTTGAAAACCAAACATTTAATCGGCCAAGAAAACCCCCAAAATGGTAACGCGGCTGGAAAACTTGCATAAAGTCCTCAGGACAAAAAGTGTGATTCTCCCCACAACTCAACTCCTTGCACACGTGGTAATCATATGCATCAGTGACTTTGCTTATGCAGTTACAAAATTAATTTAAAATGTATCTTGGCCCCTGAATCGTGCGTCACGCCAGGATGGTTACTGTCTTCTTAACGGTCCAAGTATGAGACTGAAAGGGGGTAAATAATTATTCTGAGTGTACAGATTTCACAACTCATTTGTCACTCTTAATTTTAAACAAACAGCTTTCTCCATGAAAACCACTTCTACAAAGCTCTAATTTTCCTTCCCTTGATTAAGCGCCCACCCTTTCTCTTAGAGAAATGTCTTTTTTATGCCATTTATCTTTCTCTATACTCTGAATTCTCTTCAATGGAGCAAATCTTTGACAGGATAATCGTCATGGGGGTGACATCTTCCTTGAAGAGCTCCACCACATTGGTAACCTTGTTTTTGATATTTCGCTTGCGAGTTGCTGCATGAAGAAGAATGACTGCAAAAAAAAAAATATATATTGAGGAAAGACAAATGAGACAATTTGTTACAGCCAAATCCTTGGGTAACAGCCTTGTCATAACAGCCCATTTATGTCAGTGATCAGAGCATCTGACTGGAGTGGGTAGAGGTGGTATGCCTCCCCCTTCCCTTAGGGACTCAAGGCCTGTGATATATGCTGTATAATTATCAGGAAAGAGACAACTTTTCCATCGGCACTAGTTTGAAGATTTGGCTTGGGGGAAAGCTTGAGGAAAGCTTTCATCAATTCCAAACTACCACTGGGGATTAAGCATTGGCCTTGGTGCATGTTACTTACAAAGAGGCCTTCAAAGGGGCCAATATCTAATGGAGGAGGGCTGCCCAATTAACCATCCCTGCCCCCCCCCCCACTTAAGCTTAAATACAGTGGGTTATATGGGGTTCATATTTCCTATTTTTCATCTGTAACATTTTTTCTCCAGGCCCCCTACTTTTCTAGTTTGGGCTCTAAGAAGTTCTGGATCGGCACAGTTTCAGCAGAGATATGTAGGATTGGACGTTTTCTACGACAAGGAAAAAACGGGAACAAAATCTAAAACACGAAAAAAGAATTGCCCAGTTGGTCATTTTGAAGGTATTTGAACTCCCCAAATATTATGTTTGGGATAATGATACTGACCTGCTAATGGAGCTGTCACTCCCCAAACAAATACAAGAATGGATCCCAGTGCATAAATAATAAGCACAGCGAGACCAAGCACAGCAGCAGGCACCAGGGAAGGATTCTGCCTCTTCAGCTGTGCAAGTCTTGGCTCATGGCTTTGTGCAATTCCAAACAAGATGAAAGTTGCAACTAATGAGACGGCACCAATTATCAAATCTTTTGGATATAATGTACTGGTGAGAAAATAAAAGCGTGCCAGTATTCAAATTAAATACTGCCCTGTTTGTTATGTAGAGTTGGAATGACTCATTTAACTACAGAACGAAATATCTGTCACTAATAATGACATTGAATAATAATAATAATAATAATAATAATAATAATAATAATAACAACAACAACAATAACAATAATAATAATAATAATAATAATAATAATAACAATAATAATAATAATAACATGATAATAACAAAAATAATAGGGGCTAAATTCAAATGCACCTTCCATCAGTGTACATGTGAGGCAGCCAATTTTATCGTCGATTCGAAAAAATTCTCGTTTGCTTTCTATCAAGTACAATAATATCATAACCGAAGAGTATGCACCCCTCACGGAGACCGGCTGCTTCTTGTAGCTCTAAATAAAGACTTTTAAATCTTCATGTTTTCAAATTAATTCTAAAATCGTCAAATGAGCAAACTTACCCAACCAAAATGAGAATAATGATGGCACTCAGAAAGTAATTGGTTTGATAATAAATCAAGTTGTTAATCATTCTATTTTCCATTCTGTCCCTATCATTGAAAGTCGGAGCTGTAAACTGTGCATCAGTTACGAAGTCTTGAAGCGAGCGAAGAGGAGGAAATGCAACCGCCATCTTTGATATGCGTGTCACTTGAGAAGCCGCTGGTAACCTGTTTACCACCGTGGGCTCAGAGCACGAACGCGAACGGGAGATGGGGGGTGCGTGGGGGGGGGGGGGGGGGGGGAAAGGGTGGAGGGAAAAGGTGGCAATGACGTGGGAAACTTTCCTCGGTGACCCATACAACTAGCTACCTCTCCCAGCATGTTTGTGAGATCTTTCAAACCGTACCTGAATGAGTACGATTCCGTCAAACAGGCTGGAGAAAACGCAAAACAAAAAAAAAACAAAAAAAAACAAAAAAAAAAAAAAAATAGAAAAGAAAAGAAAAGAAAAAAAAAAAAAAAAAAAAAGTAAACTAGAGAACGGTAAAAACAAGCAAGGCTGGTTACACAGCTAGGAATATATATTTAAACTTAGTCACCAGCCTTGCTTGTTTTTTACCGTTCTCTAGTTTACAATTTTATAGCTGGTTAGATCTATTACAGGATCCGGCTCTTCTATTTTGCAACGGTGGTCCTTGCTAAAGTATTTTCCAGTGTTTTTTTTAAAAAAAAAAAATGACTTTGACCCAAAAATCTTGTTTCCACTATCCACTTGCACTTCCTTCCATCTAATCCTACGATCCTAAACGTTTTTCCCAAATCTTTTCCCACAGATAGGAAGCCCAGAAAATGCCCAGCAAGGGAGAAAGAAAGCGAGGCAAGAAAAGGGAAGGAGAGAAAGCGAAAGGTAGAAGGCAAGGGTGAAACCTTGTTTTCTGCGCATGCCCAAACTTGGAAAGCTAATATTAAGAATCAGGAACAGAAGGGAGCTCGACCAGGAAACAGAGTTTTGGGCAGTTTTGGTTCTCTTTGGCTAGATTCTGACCAGAAAACGGCTCAACAATCGTGAAAAGGTGTTTTTCGGGTGTAATAACAGACCCGTAGACAGGTTTTTACGTGGGGAGGTGCGTTTGAGCGTTGAAGGTTCGAATTTACGAGCGCTGTAGGCGCGAGTTTCGAAGGGGGATGGGGCATGCTCACCCGGGAAATTTTGAAAAATTTGACCGTTCAAGACTTCAGTTTGGGTGTTTTGAAGGACGTTACATAGAAAATCAGAGAGTCAAAATCAAAGGTAAAAACGTCAATACTCAAGGATGAGCAATGAACTAAATCAAAAAACTCATAAGGGAATACTCTGAAACCTGATGGCATCAGCTGAATTTCTTTACCCACTGTTTTCATTGTTTTGTTTATTCATCAAAGATGTAATTTTTCTGTAATGCACACGCTTCTCAAAACACCCAACATTGTTGGTCACAGCATTGTTGTAAGTCAGTCGGTGCTGGTGACAGTGTTTAAACCGTCTGAACTTGTCCCGGTCCTGAGCGTACATACACAGGTGTCTGCAATGGTTTCTGGTATAAAAATCGGCTCTACCTATAAGCAATAGCGTACAGCAAAACAATAGCTCATAAAACAAAGAAAACCTCGCCAGGTTCTTTCACCGAGGTATAAAGCCCTAAGAATCCCATGGATACCATGTATAGTACGCGTGCAGGAGTCCATCATTGTAGGGGATTCGGTTCCACGGTATACCCAACATTGCTTGGCCACGTTACAGCGATCACAAGATAAAATTTGAAAATTTCTTTCGGCTTATTGGCTCCAGAATTTGAAGCGTTTCAATTTCGCCAAACGACATCCCTGCATTAGATGTTGTTGGCGCTTACACGAGCTTTTAGCCAGTGTTACACGAATACTCGGGAAAAAAACACCCCAGTTTTCTCAATTAAAAGGAGTCGGACTACGACGTTTCGATTACTGGCTTAGATGCTCTACCACTGAGCTACACGAGACTCATGAGATTTGGGTCATGTTACTACCATCAGGTTCTAGCATGAGACAAATGTCCGACTTAGTACTGGAATGTCGATAGGGCGCACATTCGCAATGAGAGTAAGTCAGATGGTATATTTTAAACGTGGTAAATAAATGAAAGTGGAATTTTTCCCGCATGCTTCTGTTATATTCTTGAATGGGGTGCGTATTCAAAGGTAGATGCTTAATTGTTGAGTTTCATTTTATTGATAGCATAGGTCTATTGTAAATAACAAGTTAATTAGCTTTTATAGTTAGTTATGTAATACAATTCCCTTTCTTGTTTCGATTAGTTAATTAGTATACTGAGTTGTAAAATATACCGTATTTTACTTTTTAATTTTTGTTAATTAATACTGTAATTACTGTTGTAAAGCGCTATAAACAATCAATGTAATGGCGCTATATAAATAATTCAATTATTATTGTTATTTATTTATTATTTATTTTTTATTATTTATTTATTTATTATTATTTATTATTTATATTTCATTAAATTTAATGTGATGAGAGGATTTACTCTTATTTAGTTTATTTTGCTTTCGCTGATAAAAAACAATATAAAAACCAAAAATAGGAAAATATTTAGTCCTTAGTTTCAAGTTCAATAATCCGTAGACTCAACCTGTTAGAAATCGTTGTCCACCTGTGTGGCTTTTGGAAGTAATTAATGATATAAACCGTAAATTCCGTTTTATGCAATGGTTGGTTTACAACTGTATCAGATAATGGTCAGTTATGATTTATTAAAGTGCACCTAAACCCCCAAATTTTTTTCTCTAACATTAATCTCTGCACCTGTTTGAAACGCATTGCGCCTTTTTTTTTTGTTACCAAATCTTGACTAGTTATTTTGAGTTTTTAAGTTGCAAAATCTGGCCATCGTCTGTCCCACGACCCAGTCATAATGGGCTTGGATTTATTCTCGATTTGACGTCACAAACTGCTTTGCATGCATGTTTACAAAGACTTAGGGTGCGTTTCTTTGGGAAAATCCAAATCCGGATTCTTGAATCCAAAAATGGATTTTGCGTTTCTTTACTATAATCCGAAAACGGATTATGAATCTAAAGAATCCACCCTCCGAGTGGATACATTAGATCAAATCTAAATCCGGATTTTTAGGATTCATGATCCGTGCGTTTCTTTGGGGAACAGATACAAAAAGTAGTACTTTTGGCAAGCGGTCGTCTTGTGGAAATCCGCCATATTCTCGCTATTTTATCAGCTGGGTCATGGCAAACGATCAAGGTGAGTTTATCGTGAAATTGAACCGAAATTATCCGCCCTGCTTGTATTTTCAAAATTTTTATGCATGTTGGGGTTGTCACGGCTAATGAAAAATAATCCACTTTCGGATTTTTCGTTTCTTTGGTGGTATAAAAGAATCCGCATGATCTCGGATCAAAAATCCAATCTTGGATTCTCCCAAAGAAACGCACCCTTAAGCTCTGGCTAAACTAGGCAACAATCTTGCGGCAACAATTTGGGCTCACGCATGTTTCCACGATGCAGGGACCGCGGAGCCGGGGGCGCTTCAGCCCCCCAATAATTTTGGAAAAAAATTTTTTTCAATTGAAAAATTACTGTTTTACTGCTTTCATAGATATGCGATAATTAATGAAGACTTTCGCCAGTGAGCGTTGTGGTACGCGGTAAATTGATTTCTTCATTTAGGACATGCAATATGGCGGCCCTTCCTAGGACATGGTTTCTATGTTTTCTCTTAAGCTCTATTATAGAGTTGTTGTTTACTTCCATGAGTTTCATCAGAAACCCACAACTCTTGACGGAGACGGTATTGTAATCAGTACGGCACACTTAATGTCGGAGCAATGGCATGTTTCCGCTATTTCCGTGAAATATCGCGAGAAGTACCTCAAACGAAGACTGATGTATAGCTGCAGTCAACCTGGGTCGTACAATCCAACTACTATCAGCAATCAGGAGGCTCACATGATCTACGGAAATATGGATGGCGAAGAGAGCCGGAAAGGACGTAAACGGAAAAGGCCCTCCAAGATTTCCGATTTCTTTCAAAAGGCAAGCCTATTGCCAATCAAAGGTTAACAGTTTTATAGTCAAAGCATAACCATAACATACTATAGCCTTGATGATACTCTGACTTTCATTTCCTTACCTTTAATAATTCGTTTTTGGAATTCAAAACGAGGGTTGTCCAATATAC
>JAEMWC010000149.1:835000-887500 GCA_016490735.1 Pachyseris speciosa | reverse complement strand
CAGAAAGAAGGGTTACAAAAACAGGAGTTTATAATGAACCGTTTGTAATAGCTAAACACATGAATTCTATATTGGTGCTAAGCGCGAGTAGACATGCAACCTGTTATGTGATGACAACGGGAAAACATGCACACAACCAGGCAAGAGCTGGCAAGAGCGGGAAAACGAGCAAGAGGTGAAAAGCGCGGGAACACAAAGAACGAAAACAAACAATCGGTGTTCAGCGCGGGAAAACATAAAACAGTATCAACACAGCTAAAGCTATTAACGAAGACAACAGTAAAAACACAGCAAGCAGAACTTCTTAACAAACGTGCAACTAACATTTTGTTACAGGCCGAGCTGAAAGCACTCCACCACGGGTCGTCGTCCGCAGTTGACGTTAACACTTTGCATGCACTTCTCTGCAAGCAAAGTGAATAAAAAACATCAGTTAAAATTGACATATTGAGAGGAAAACCAAAGAGCTTTTAGTAGCTATTCACCAAATCACAAGAACCAAACTGATTTTTGCCAATTTAAAGCTTAAACTAGACGGTCAACCGCTCGTAAATTGGATTTAATACAGGGACTGTGTTTACGTTCTCACCTACGAACAGTTTTTAAGCCGTTATCAAAAGGAATGTTGTGTTGATACCTGTAAAAATTCATAAGTTACATCCTTGCCAGCCTCCTCGCACCACTGCTTGATTCTGTTCTCAAACTCCTACACAAGAGACACGCAAGGTGAGACTTTTCGTGATTTCACGAAGAGTATACGCTTAAACGGTTTTAATAGCAAGATGCACATCACACACGTAAATTATGAAAAGTTTCGAAAGCGTGAATTTAAAGTAACTGCCTGAAAACTAATAAATTAATAATAATAATAATAATAATAATAATAATAATAATAATAATAGCTGTGTAGCTGTGCAAAGTCGGGAAATTTTACAGACGTTCGTATGCTGCTGGTAGGCAAGTTTGTGTCCCCCACCAAACAAACGCCTGTAAAATTTCCCGACTTTGTAGAACCATATTTTCGCTATTTTGCAAGATGTGACACTCAATCTTGGCCATTTCAAGCGCTCTTTCTAGCAGTGATTTTCGCTACATGGTCAAAATCAAAAGTTAAAAAAAGCCGTGGAAATTAGGTCTATTGCAAATGTTAAGTAATGGTAATAGGACTGAGTGGAGTCCAATTCGGTCTGTAATCATACGAGTGATAACAAAATCGGACGACCGCGCAGCGGGAGTCCGATTTGTCTATCACGAGTATGATTACAGACTGAATCGGACGACACGAAGTCTCATTACCAATTAATCATAAAAATTACAATTTCCGAGAAAAGAAGAAGAGCCAAGTTATAAAAGGGAAGGAAATTTTGCATTAAAAGACTGACAAAGGAAGCGTAAATTGTTTAACGTCGCTCTGAAATTGACTACGATCAAAATGTATGGTGATTGTAACCAAGGTTGTGATTGGTTGATTTAAACTACAACTTTGAATGTGATTGGTTGATTTAAAATACTACTTTGAATGTGATTGGCTTATTGAACTGTCCGAGAACAAACTGTCCGATAACAACTTGGCAAGTGAATTAGTGGAAAATAGGAGTTTTTTAAACCAATCACAATCGAGGAAATTGTAATTTTTATGATTATAATGGTAATTGAACTGAGTGAAGTGCAATTTGGTCTGAAATCATACGCGTGATTTCAAAATCGAACAAGCGCGCAGCGGGAGTTTGATTTGAAATCATAAGTATGATTTCAGACCAAAATTACATGACACGAAGTTCAATTACCACTTAATTACACCCATTTTGAAATCACAGTTTTTTGTCAATATTAATATTTGTTTATCCATGAAATTTGATAGGTTACTATTATTTCACTTTCATTTTGATGAGTTACAGAAAGGATGCGATTTAGAGTAAAAAATGGTGCAATTTGAGAGCCAGTCAGATTGCAAGGATCACCAGTGATTTCAAAATGGGTGTAATAAAAATTGAAACCAAGAGACAAAAGAAGGCATGGTAATGTAAGATGGTGCAGTTGTTAGTTTAAAGAACGCTGTTCCCAGAAAGAGGTTAATGTGAAATATGATTTGGAAGTTGAAAACGCTTTGTGTATTATACATATAAGCTTACATGCATTTTCAGACATGTATGTAAAAGCCAGGGATTAGACCACAACGAAGCATTTATTCACCTCAAAGTCCACAGTTGGTGTAATCCTTAAGTCAAACACTAAAACAAGAAAAACATTTAGTAATGGTGAAGATAACGTTGCAGATGGTATTCACAGTGCAATGTTCTATGGTTGTATCATATCATATGATGTCATGACATGTTATGTCATGTATCATATCAATTCAATCACCGTGAGTTTTGAGAATTTTTAGTCTGTAACTGCTGTCATTGTCGCTTTTAAATTGATTACAGGTGTGGCAGCTAAAGTTATCATTACCAGTGATTATTGATTTGGAACAAATTGCATGACTGACTGTAGTGTATTAAATGACATTAGGCTTTGCCAGGTTTGGTCAGCTACACAGGCTGTCCATAAATGAGAGAGCAAGGACACTGGAAATTCCTCTGACACTACAAGCAATTTATTACACATGCACCTATACACAGAAATACCTGATGACATTTCAGATGGAATCACATTGGGCTGCACTCCACCCTGCAATTAAATTAAAACAAAGGCAATTGAATGTACTGGTACACACTGGGTAACAAACTGATGAAATGACCGGGAGCGATACTCGTTTACTTTGATGATGGTGTCATGACGACTCGAAACATCGAGTGATAAATCTTTTCTTGCTGTTCAACTATGTAGTTATTAATCAACTAGTGGGTAATATTATTGTAATAGCACTAATTAACGAATTTGTTCTTAAATTTAATCTTATTTTTTACTAGATTTTAGTTGAATGGATTTTACCTTATATTTTCATCTCCCCAATTGAAGGGCTGAGGGCATAAACTGCCTATGTGTAATTTTCGGCCGTTTTTTTAGTTCGCTTGGATTTGTCCAAATTTTTGCATGTGAACTGCATTTTGATTCAAAAACATTGTCCCGTATTTTTTTTCACCGATTTCGTTTTCGTTTTCGAGAAATAACGTATGCAAAAAAAACACCTAAAACTACACATAGGCAGTTTATGCCCTCAGCCCTTCAATTAGTAGGGCACTTGTGTTCGGCTTTAGAGATTTGAGACTTAAATAAAGTTATCATCATCATCAAAGTTATCATCATGTTAATTTTTTGTTGCAAATCTCTTTTGATCATACTGTAAAATCAGCTGCTGAAAATACATCCACTATTGCAGACTGGTAAAATAAAAATCTGTGAATTGTGGTATTTGGTGACCAAGGAAGACTTGGCAAGGTTATATAAACTGTATTTTTTATGCTTGATATCAAATAAGATTTTTAACATCATTTTGAAGGATTCAAAGTTATTCATACAAGCACTTCAGTTGTTAGTACAATAACTTTTGGATAAAACGTTGTTGTACATTCATCATTTTTGGATCCTTATTGCTATGATGAATGTCATACATTCTCTAATTTCACTTCAGTTCACAGTTGTGCTGCTCTTTACCACTTCAATTCCAATGACACTAGTGAAGCAATGACCCATTCTCATTAATTATGGAATCTAGTCATACAAACAAGATCCATCAAGAGAAACATCCCCATCAGTACCCCTCCAAAGCTGGAGTCACATTACTGTGGGGCTGGATTGACTATGAAGACATCATAAATAATTATTATTTTCTACAGTTACTAGTAAAAAAGAATGGGGTTGAACATTTTGATAAATTATGACTCTGTTATTGGAAACTGAAATAGCTTGAAACATCTAAAATCTAATAATAATATTATAATAATAATAACTTTATTTAAGTGTCAAATCTATTTAGCTGAGCACAAATACTCTACTAATTGGGGACCCTTGTAGAACCAATCATATTTTAAGCCTATGTTTATACTATTTTTTAACTATGTTAAACTATTTTGTTGCTATGTTTTGCTTGAAACCATCTATTTTATTGCTATGTTGCCAAATATATAAAATAGTCCATGGTATTTAAAGCATATCTCTCAACTATGCGAAAGCTATGTCAGAATAACATAGTTTCTAAATAACTATTTTAATACTATTTAGCTTACTGACATGGTCCTAAAGTGCCTATTTTTTCACTATTCAGAAAAAAATTTTTGTCCCAACAGTCGACATACATTTTAAATAGATACTATTTATTCACTATGTACCAGTCTCAAATAGCTTTAAAATATCGCATTGATGAGATATTTGGAGGCAAACATTACATAGCTTGTAAATAGATGCTATTTAAAACATATTTTTCAGGTGTTATTCATCACTGTGAGCCAACAAAATAGCATTAAAATAGTCCCAACAGTTGACATACATTTTAAATAGATAATATTTATTCACTATGTACTGGTCTCAAATAGCTTTAAAATATCGCATTGATGAGATATTTGGAGGCAAACATTACATAGCTTGTAAATAGATGCTATTTAAAACATATTTTTCAGGTGTTATTCATCATTGTGAGCCAACAAAATAGCATTAAAATAGTCCCTACAGTCGACATACATTTTAAATAGATACTATTTATTCACTATGTACTGTTCTCAAATAGCTTTAAAATATCGCATTGATGAGATATTTGGAGGCAAACATTACATAGCTTGTAAATAGATGCTATTTAAAACATATTTTTCAGGTGTTATTCATCATTGTGAGCCAATAAAATAGCATTAAAATAGTCCCTACAGTCGACATACATTTTAAATAGATACTATTTATTCACTATGTACTGTTCTCAAATAGCTTTAAAATATCGCATTGATGAGATATTTGGAGACAAACATTACATAGCTTGTAAATAGATGCTATTTAAAACATATTTTTCAGGTGTTATTCATCACTGTGAGCCAACAAAATAGCATTAAAATAGGTCTTAATTTTCTGTTGTTTAAATGCTACAGGAAATGTGCTATTTAAAAGCTATTTGGTTCCCTGAGTGTTTTGGTGAGAAATGAAATAGAATTTGAATAGCCTATGTAATCTCTATGTCATGGATTTCATATCTGGGCACGATTAAAGTTCAAACAACTAAGCATAGTGTAGGGCAGGTAAATTATTAAAAATTGTTGAGACTGGTATCATGGAAAGTATTCTCAAATTATTTATCTTCAGCACCTTGTCACCTTAAATTCTAAGTAAAGTGGGCTTACATTATTGTTTCCCAAGTCAATGGCTATGCCAATCGCCTCTGATGAAAGGTCTTGCTGCACGTCTCTTAGTCGAATATCATCATCAACAGTAGGTTTAATGAATTCCCTACTTCGTCGACATTTAGTAGTTTTTGGTATTTCATCTTTGGAGTCATACAGCCAACATTTCTCCACTTTGAGGTTGACATTTTCCACTAATCTGTTAGCATTTTATTCAGAACGATCGAAATTCGTGGCCGCCATCTTTATTCTTGCCTGGTTACAAAGTTGCTAGGTTACCCAGTTAGTGCGGTTTGTCATCTCTGAATCGAATGAAAAGTATGTCCGTTTGTCGGGTTGTAACGCGGCATAACTTCAAAGAAGGTGTGATGTTTCAAGATCCAATGGAAACCTTTGCCTTTCTAAGTCAAAATCGCGATTTTTGATGTGTGATATTTCACAGCGTCCTCTTGCGATTGAACTACTTGCTGAGCCTTCGTGACGTTTCTTTTTACGGAAATTTCGCTAGACTTTGCTGTTGAGTGTGCTGTTGAGTTTCTTCCATGAGTCAGTTTGACGTTCAAGTTCATCTGAAGTTCTGCATCGATCAAGGTACGTTTAAAGCTTTATAAACTTCTTATTAAGCTTAGTTGTTGAGCGATTTGCAAGTTTCCACTGGAATGGCTGTTTAAACACGTGAGAACTTTTAGAAGATCAGTTAGCCTGACATTTATCGTGTGGCATGGATTGCTCACTACTCCTCGCTGATCTCTAAGATTAATTAAGATTTATATAAACTTATAGGTCTACGTTGGAACTTTATTTTGATAACCACGTACAGGTATCCAAAACATTTCGCATCATTCTCAAACAGTAAAACAATTCAGCAGATCAAGGTTGGCCACTGCACTATATGACAAGTTATTGGCATGGAGTGACACATAGAAAGCTATTTTCTTAATGTTTCACCATATGCATATCAGAGAAGTTGAGTATGTTGGAGAGCTGTTGTTTTCTGGCTGCCTTAAATATGGCATACCCCTTATTCTTTCCTGGTTTTGAGACAGATAATAGGGAATGATTTCCACACAGCCCCATTCATTAACTATACATGCATTATGCATTAAGCATTAAGCAGGCCTTGAGGTTGAACCCTCATTCACCAAGAGTCTACTAAAAACAGGGTATCAGTACATGTCCCTACACTATTCTCTTTTAAGACCCATAAACATGTCTGTTGAACTCTTGAGTCGTGATGGTGGCCCATTTCACCTTGCAGCATTTTTTTTTTGACAAAGTTGACACCCCCATCTTCTTGAAAAGAAAACTGCTAATAATTTTTATTTATAAACCTTTGCGACCTATCTGATAATTTTTGGTACTTCCATGCAAGGTTCTAATAAATATTGACTGATTTTTTTTTTCAGGGACAAAAGATGGTGAAGGAAAAGGATAACCCTTTGTTTTTTTTTTAACCAGGTTTTAGGCTTCCATTGTAATTTATTTTGTAGAACTTTTCTCCATAGTTTTTTCTGAACAAGATTTATAAAATATTTCTTTGGAATAAATTGCATAAAATAAAGTATTTTGAATTTCATTGATATGGTTCTCGGTCTACAGTTCTTGACTGTGGTTCAATACTCAGTTATCTCATGCAGTTATCTCCAGTTATCTCTTCCTATGTCAATGCTATGTAAATGATATTTAAAATCTATGTTAACTCTACCAATGCCCATGTTTTAAAGGCTATTTATAATGCATGTTACATCTATTTTAAAGCTATTTAATTCCTATTTTAGCTGGAGGTAGTGTCAAGTTTCTTACTCCTCTCTATGTCAATGCTATGTTAATTATATTTTGAACCTATTCAAACTCCATTGATGCCCATGTCATATGTTAAATCTATTTTACAGCTATTTAAATACTATTTTATTCTATTTCATTTCACAATCCATGACTACTTAAAACATATTTTAATGCTATTTGAGGTCTATTTCCTTTGCTTGTAAAAACTACTTGGTTAGTAATGCTAAAAAAATAGTTTTTAAATAGACTATTTAATGATTCCATTTGAATAGTAAAAAAATAGGATTTAAATTCATTTTAAAAAGCAAAATCATAGCACTAACATAGTCCTTAAATATATGACCTTGTATGATTTCTAAAATAGTTATAAAATATGCCCTAAATACCATTTAAATAGTTTTCTGACATAGCATCTCTTCCTATGTCAGTGCTAAGTAAAAGATATTTAAAATCTATGTAAACTCTACCTGAATGCCCATGTTTTAAAGGCTATTTATAATGCATGTTACATCTATTTTAAAGCTATTTAATTCCTATTTTAGCTGGAGGTAGTGTCAAGTTTCTTACTTCTCTCTATGTCAATGCTATGTTAATTATATTTTGAACCTATTCAAACTCCACTGATGCCCATGTCATATGTTAAATCTATTTTACAGCTATTTAAATACTATTTTATTCTATTTCATTTCACAATCCATGACTACTTAAAACATATTTTAATGCTATTTGAGGTCTATTTCCTTTGCTTGTAAAAACTACTTGGTTAGTAATGCTAAAAAAATAGTTTTTAAATAGACTATTTAATGGTTCCATTTGAATAGTAAAAAAATAGGATTTAAATTCATTTTAAAAAGCAAAATCATAGCACTAACATAGTCCTTAAATATATGACCTTGTATGATTTCTAAAATAGTTATAAAATATGCCCTAAATACCATTTAAATAGATTTCTGACATAGCATTTACATAGTTAATAAATAGTGTTGGATTCTACAAGGGGAGACTAAATCAAACCAACTCCAAATA
This sequence comes from Pachyseris speciosa, assembly GCA_016490735.1. Taxonomy (NCBI): domain Eukaryota; kingdom Metazoa; phylum Cnidaria; class Anthozoa; order Scleractinia; family Pachyseridae; genus Pachyseris; species Pachyseris speciosa. Next base: position 879,425 of record JAEMWC010000149.1, on the reverse strand, counting down.
AATCAAATCAAATCAAATCAAATGTAAGTTGGTTTTCGGGGAGAGGGGAAAACTGGAGTACCCGGAGAAAAACCTCTCGGGGGAGAGTAGAGAACCAACAAACTCAGCCCACTTATGATGCTGAATCCGGGAATTGAACCTGGGACACATTGGTGGAAGGTGAGTGCTCTCACCACTGCGCCAACCCTGCTCCCCCGAAATGCACCTTCAACATGGAAATGACTACAAAATTATGATAATTTCCCAGTAATGACAAAAAGGGAAGACCCAACCTACTTTCATGCCATTTACATTCCCAAAAAAGGGACTTAACCATGGGCCAGGTGGGGGCCTGTTAAAGGCCAGTGGCACATACCCAGTGAAAAAGCTGACCTGAATACCCTGCCCCTTCCAAGAACTCCTGCTGATGCTGCTGGTGTTTAGAAAGAGTAAATGTACTGTACAACATCTGAGCAGGGAAAGGCAATTTGAGACAGACATAATTATTTTCTAAGGAACCAAAGTGACAGGACTCAGAGACAAGTACAAAACCCAAGTTATTAAATTATAGCTATGATGGCTCTTATAGAATGAAACAGTCTGAATTCTGTACCTCCACGACTGTCAAGTTTACTGTTGTCACATCTCCCAATCTTAAGTCAGGATTAGAATCCAACCTTAATAACAATGCATAACAAAATATTAATAATAAGAGTAGAGTGAAACAAAAATAACAAGAGGCTATGTGGTCTATATGACCAGGGGTTTCATTAGAAGCCGGCAAACAGCAAAAATCACTGCCTACTTTGTCAGAATTTACCTCTTTCTGCCTCCTGCTTTGTCCATATTTTCATTCATCAGGTTGCCGCCTACATTAGTTAGCTCAGATGGCTATTTCAAAATTTATTGAAACCCCTGTATGTGGTCATGAAGTGTGGAGTCAGGGGCGGACCAAACATTTTTCTTAGGACAGGGTGCACCAACACTGATAAAATGGCATAGTTTTTCTTTTTGCAGAAAACTAGTTCTGTTAGAAGGCTGCAGGTCATCTGAGGGAGGGGTGGGGGGTGCAGGCCATCTGCATCTCTCCCCTAGATCAGCCCCTAGGAGTTTTGGGCCTTACTAAATGATAAGGTCATAACCACACAGACACCATTGTTAATTAGTACCTGTATATAAGTGTGGAACTGTTAAGTTACTCAGTGAAAGTTTAAAATTGGATATTTATGATCAATATATTTAAGAAATATATCTAATTATACCTCTTCTTTTGTTCTTCCCTGAAGGCATAAAACGACTGCACAACTTTACACTGAAAACAACGAATAAAACAACAACTTTACTTTGCACAAGATTATTCAAATCAGCAATTTACAATATATACTAGGTCATGTACTCTGTATGACATAGTGTTCATGGAATGGTGTAATGCTTATATTGCTTGTTTTAGTTTTTCACACTTTGGAAGAAAAAAGAATTTCATTGGATGCATGTGAGTCAGGCAATTTTGTCAGTAATCCACTGACACTGACTTACCCCTGAAATAGTTTTCAAAACTCGAAGAGAAATTTCGTATCTCCATGCAGCCATGTAATGTCCTCTATTTATTATTTATGTTGATTTAATAATTTACTATTAAAACACTAACAATTGTCCACTCCAAAAATGATGAAGAGACTGGTGCTAGTGAAGGATAAGGACAGTAAACCATAGGCCCCATCTCTCAACACTTATTCCTAACAATCTGTGGGACATTAAAGAACCCACACACTGTTCAAAAAGAGTAGGGGATTTAGTCCCCAATGTGGTGGTCTATCTCTGCCAGCATGTGGTCGGCCTGGGTGGATTTAGCTTGAAGGGCTTCTCAGCGAATGAGACCATTTGCTCACCATCTTTTCACCAGCAGTTCCCTCAACAAATCTGGATCCATGGCCAGGAGGGCCTTTGCATGTTACTTTCAGCCCTGGAAATCATGATCAATATTGTCAGGTGCCATCTGCGAAGGCATGTATGTTGCCAGCCATGCAACCAGTTAGCAGATCAGATTTTCTGACTTTCTAGAGTCATGACAATGGAACCAGAAAATTCATGGTATTATTTATTGGAGCAGGGGCCAGTTCCTCAAAGCTGTAATAACTCTTTTCCAGGGATAAATCTACCCTATTCCAAAAGGTATTCCTGGAATGAGGAAGATTTATCCCTGGAATAGAGTTATTACACCTTTCAGGAACCAGCCACAGTACAATAAAAACAAAACGTTTAAGCCACTTAAAAATTATTGAAAAGGAGTTAACCTCCAAATCCTTGCCATAATTTCTTGGGACTAATCCCCCTTCCTTCTAAAAGGACAATTCTGATAGCCACTGAACCAGTTGCACATGGTCAAATGTATTACGGGATCAACATTGCACTGAGGGAAAGTGAAGGGGGTAGGTGGAGGCAATGAACAGATCTTAGTCTTCAACATCAAGTTTTCTGTAAGTTTTTTCAGTTACAGTAGCCTCAAGCATCTTAGAGTAAATACTATTGCCTCCTTTATTGGATCTAGATCTTAGTACCATGCATGGGTACCCCCACCCCCAGTGACATAAAATGCAAAGTAAGCAGGTTACATGTCCACAACAAGAACACTACAATGCAGCTGGAGGCCAAGCCTTGAACCTCAAACCCTCTATTAAATCTTCAGACAACTTAGTCTGATTAGAGCTGGTCATACTCGCTAACCACTATGGCACAAGTTACATGGCCACACACAACACAACACAAATTAAAATTGGGTCAGGTTAATTCCTGGTTGGTGCTGACCTATTCTGATGGTCTGTCACATTGCAAATTAACAGCCAAGTTTATGACCACTGGATACAAAGAAATTTGCTTACACCAAACAGGCCTCTCTCCATAAAATATTGTGAATGCATCTGTTGGGTTGGCAAGACCTGGTGAAATAACAAAATGAATAAATACAATACTCTGTTTACAGCATTAATCAAACACGTTTAAAATTCCATTTCATGGAAACTTTATTGACACAAACTAAAAAACTAAAACTACTTTCAATGAACCAGTTGCTAGCTCGAAAACCTCAAGTTATCTAGCTGCAAGGCATTTCCTTACACGTAATATATAATTTTATTTAGTATGAAAAAATTAACAATTATTCACCAACGTGGAGGTGAAATGTGGTGGATATTCGTGGCGAGGTAAACATCCACCACTTTCACTGACACTGAGGTCAATAATATTGTTTTAGTATATACCACACAAGCTGAATAATTAGCAGACCAAAACATTGCTTTATGTGTGACAAGATTGGAAATTTTGAAATCTCGCGCGCCGGCTGCTTGGAGGCGAATAGTACTCCAAGTTAAACAATCAGAGCATGCAAATTTAAAAGCACCATTCACTTCTGTGGTATATACTAACATTGTATATTGTATTTGTAAGTTTTTAAATATATCAGTATGAGTAGAAAAAACATTTTGTAAGTTAAATGGAAATGCAAATAAAGTATGTTCACATGTTGTTGTAGGCTTTGTCAATAAAACTCCCTAATGAAGTCTGTATGATCAGACAAACATTAACAAAATCAATAATTAAAGTTAGCAAGATTACAGTTACTTGGTTCTGTGCAGCTTGTATGTTGCTTGCTAGTTTATCATTCATTATAGCAAAAATAATATCAGTGTGTGTACTGTACCTTCATCCAATGCAAAGCCAACATTAATTGATTTGAAATCGTCCATTTTGGTGAATTCCATCATTCCCTTTTCCCCTCCAATTTCTTCATCTAGTGATAGAAAAATACATTTAAACAAACATTCAAATGAATAAACACCTATTGTAAACACCAACTATTTTATATCGCATTTGCTGAGCAACATAAAGTATAAACTAAGTTTATATTCCAGCCGTACCCTTAAACTAAAGGTGTTCTGTTATCTGCCATGAAGTGACGAAGGGCAATACATAAGGGTTTTAACTGCACTGTGTTTGGAGCATTGATTTACACCAACCTATAATCAAATTTATTTAATAATTAACACATTACCTGGTACAAAAGTCACATGAACAGTTCTAAGAAGAGTTTTTCCCTGGTGTCGTAACTTTCTGATGGCCTCAATGTACCTGAAAGTAAAACAGAGACAGTTTTAAACAAAATTGAAAACAGTTCACCATCACACAATAGTTTAAACAATTATTATTAGCATACAGTTAAGACGTTACAGTGTGGGACTATGCAATTATTGTATCAATATAGTCACTTCCTTAATATGGCCAGCCACATGGCCACCTCCTTAAGTAATAACAATACAACCAGCCTGTTTTTATACAGCCACTTTTTGATGTCTAGCTTGCATTGTTTTGTCATTTAAGAGAATCTCGTTAACATAGCCAACTGCCACCTTGTGAAGTCCCAGAATGTATATATCTTAGTTTTAATTATATTCACCTTCACGTTGTTAAATAAAGGCCTAACTCTGGTTTTCCCCTCTCCACAAAAACCAACATTTGATTTGATTCTACTTTATTTAGATTTGACTTGATTTAGTCTCCCCAATTAGTAGAGTATCTGTGTTCAGCTAGAAAGATTTGAGACTTTAATAAAGTGATCATCATCATCATCATCATCATCATCATCATCATCATCATTATGTAACATTTAATAAATGAACAGGAGTGTTTTATCAAAATTAAAACATGAATTGCGAATTTATTGTATGGCTTCAAAAGCTTTACTGTACATCTATCCATTCTTACCCTAGTATAATTTAGATTTTGGGTTGTTTTGGCCAAGAAAATCAGACTCTAAATTTAGCTGTGTCTATATCAGGTATAAAGTAACTCATCAAACATTAACTTATTTTGCATTTCCTTAATGAATTATTAATAAGCTTATACATAAGAAGTTTGACCTACTGGATGCCAACACACTTCATATCCTGCAAATGATGAAAAGACAAGATTGAACATTGTCAAAATAAACCTACTGGTACACATGACTTGTATACTTGATGCAAAGGATTATTATCACTAAACCTTGGTTTCTCAAAATTAAGTTAATATGATTTGAAATTAAATAACTGTCTAAGCACTGCTTTAATAATGCTTCCAAAGAGTACCAATAGGGCAACATATTTGTATTTAGTTAAGTTATTTCTGTATGGTAAAAAAGCTGAATTGTTGGTCATTATTTTGAACTACTGCTTGTAAAAAAGCCGGTTTCTAAATGCAATTATGCCCTCATTCCGTCTGTCTCATTCTTCCTCATGATGCTAAACATAATAAGTCAAGCTGAATAACAAATCTCTTATTGGATATATTTTGGTGTGTAATATCTCTGTATTTTTTCTTGTTGTTTGTATTTTGACTCTGTGGGCTTGTCAAAATACAGCACAACTCATAAAAACGTACAGTGATACTGCACACTAAATATAACACTTGAGACATTCATTGAGGAAGAATACCAAGAATCAAATACAAGTAAATGTGACCTGAGTTCCTCTGGCAAAAATGTCTCCATTTTTGGTCTTGTGAGCAGAAAAGGGTTCATATGTCCAATGTTCCTACAACGAACAAAATGTGAAAATAAATATTTAAACATTTAAATGCATGTAACTTCAACTTCAAGCCATCAACCTCAACAATCTCATAACTGATCAGTACAGATCAATACCAGATAGTAGTAATCCACGATAAAAGTCTTTCCAAAATGTGCTATAATAGTACATAATCAACTCACCGGAAACACTGGCACAACATCCATGTGGCTGTTTAACATGATAGATGGCAAGCTGGGATCGCTCCCCTCCCAAGTTATAATAACAACTACTACTCTTCCACTTTTATTCTTAAAAAAGGAAAGAAAATGTGAACGTTAATCATTCAGAATACTAACAACATGACAAATGTATCTTTCAAATGTGACACAAGTCTAAACAATACTCTTACTCCAAAGAAGTATTGGATAATATTAATCTAATATCAACATTAACAGTACCAATCTTCTAATCAGTATTAATCTTAACCTATTGGCGCCCAGCCGTTTTTATGTTTCTGGTGTGATTTTCCAACTATAAACGATCCATAGCATTTCATGACTCTTTATTTGAAATTACTATGGAAACGTTGTGCTGTCCTGAGGCGCTGGAGGCTCAAGGTTTCTGAAAACATCACTCTGATGTAGTTATTTTTTATCCGTGGAGCTACAAGGACGGCCCAAGTTCGGTTTGCTTGCGATTTTTGCTACGTTTACAGCCATTTTTCATCTTTAGTGGCTGCTTAAGCGTGACGGTAGCTAAGAGTCCACTTTCTCAAAGAATCGAGCAAGAGCTATTTTTTATCTGTGGAGCTAGTTTATACGTGAAAGAATTGGGGGAAGGAACGGGCGCTGTCCAAAATTCTTGTTATTTCCCAGCATGCGATGTGGTCAAGATGTTGAAAATGGCAAGAAGGCCCGAATGCACTGGAACAAAAGGCTATATCTATGCTCAGGAGAAGAATATATGAACAAAAAAGTCATTTCTAAGCTAGAACAAGGACTGAATTTTGTTATGATGGTTGAAGTTTGGTTTTCACGGATGATTTCTTTAAAAAACGTAAAGGCAAAAAGGGGCATTTTCGTTGCTTCTCTTTGACGTTAAAAATGGTCAGTTTCATTCTTGTCCAAACTCAAAAGGCCATATTTGGTAAAAATCGTTATGTTTCTTGCGTTTATTGGATATCCAAATTTAAAGTGCATTCCATTTTGTGCTCACAACTGACAGTTAAGGCAATATTTGTGTGATTGAGAAAGTTGCAATGTTTTGAACAGGGTTTGTACTCTTTTTTGGACTAAAAATTCAAGGACTTTTCAAGGACATTCCAGGGCACAATTCCAATTTTTCAAGCATTCCATCCAGTAAAAAATGCCATTAGAATGTGATACTAGAGTATCGGGTTTTAAGGGATAACTGCCAGATTTGTTCAAGTCTAAGTCTTTTCTAGTTCTTCCACTAAGTGGAAACAGTCAAACAGCAAATTTCAAGGTTTTTTAAGGACTCAATGTACTTTTCACGGACTTTCAAGGCCTTGAATTTTGATTTTCAAATTCAAGGACTTTCAAGGACTTTCAAGGTGCGTGCGAACCCTGTTTGAAGCATGGGAGTCTTGTGCGGCCGGTTTTGGCTGGCATGGGCATCAATGGGTTAATATTAACAGTACTGTTATGCCTTCCATGCAGTCATTTTTAGAGGAGGCATATTTCTGGCCCTTCCCCAACACATGACTCCCCTTAAAACAACGGTCTGCAAGGCTGCTGTAACAGGAGTTCTTGTTTTGTCCTCTTTCACATAGTAAATGCAATCTTACCCTGATACATTTAAATGGAAGGTCAAGTTCTCCAGCAATCTTCTTGAGAAAAACTATGGCACTTTCTGAAAAGAAAACAGGAATTTAAATATTTGAGATCTATTAAATATAGATTATATAATTGAAGGACTGAAAGCCGTGAACATCTCTCCTCTGACAAATATTCCCACATCTTCATTTAACACCTGAAAAATTCTGACAATTGTTGTTCCCTTTCTTCTGAAGATTGTTTTAGAATTCTTGACTCTGCTTCCACTAGCTTCTAATTGAAAATCAAGGAAGCCATGCACATCCTTTGGGAGCAGCCTTCTTTAAATTCTCAGGTCAAACACCTTAATTTATCCCTTTCTTATTAATTAGTCTCCTTTCTTGGCATAAATAGTTTCTTTACCCTTAATTATTCTTGTTAATACCTCACTCTGTTACACTATTTATTGCTCATTTTCATTTTATTCTTTACTGTCAAACTATCCTATGTGATGATTTAGCCTCGAAATTTCAAATTGCTCGGAATTGGTTGAATTTTGACATGTGGACTCCATTTTTGTCAAAGAACATTGCCCTGTATTTTTTTTTTTTTTTTTGCTGTTGCCCTCTTCGTTTTCGAAAAAAAAAAAAAAACAGCCTAAAGTACGTTCACACAGACCGTCACATACGATAGCTTCACTTTCAACCCTTCAATTACATACAGTCCAATCCAGACCAATCTTGTTCTGCAGAGAATTTACAAAAATAACTTTGACAGCACCAGTAAAAACAACGTAACAAATACAGAACTGAAGGGAGGTGAAAAACAACTAAAAGTACGTTTGCCACAGTGCTATGGGCCCTTAAGAACACACATGGGATTTATATGTACAGATCAGACAAGGAGAAAGTTAGTTTGTAACAATATATCAGTTGTCAAAGCCATAATTCCTTCAAAAATGTGGTTACAGTGCACTAAATATTTGCCATGTGCACTTGATCAACAGATATCCTGTGATCAAAAAAATACATAATTTTGTGTGCCACCGGGAAAAATGGCGATTTTACAGCTATTTTTGCAATAAACACAGATAACAACTTAATTGTGCTGTCATCAATGTGTCCTACTCAGTCTTGCAGAATATTGCATGATTTTAGCCAACTTGGCCTACGGTCTCATCAGCTAGTATCGGCACAGGGTCCCAGACAATCTGTTTGTTTAACCCTTTGTTATTTTATAGTAACTGTAAGGGATTTACCATATTTTAATGCTCTAGTGACGAATTCCTAATTACATTTATTGAACAACGCTAAATAAAAGTTAACCACGAAAATTTGGTTTATCAACGGAGTTGATAATGTAAATTGACCACCATACAGGGATTCGATTAGCTGATGTTTTGAGCGTTAGCCCTTCATCAGAGGGAATCGAGGAATTGTGGTTTGTGTATGGTTTATATACAGAAAATGGAGCTATGCTATTGGTGGTAACGTGATGGTAACGTGAAAAACAGGAATAAATTAATTGAATGAAAAGTGCTCGTTGATACCGTGGAGATTAAGAGTGCCGATTTGAAAGATCAATTTTTGCTCGAGATTTTTACGGCTTTCTGTGGTACCTTGATGTAGGGAAAGGCCGGAGATCGGCATATGTTGTTTGGAATGGCTAGGGAGATTAAAATGCCGAGCGACTGATTTGGATGCATCTTTGTCATCTTTCTCAACATCACGAAGATGTTCTCGGAATCGGTCGTCTTCCTGTTTCGCCAATGTATAACTTTCTGCATAATGGGCAGGTTATGCAATAGAAAACATTTGTGGAGGTACACGTGAAACGATCAGTGATCTTAACAGATTGCTTAGGGCCTGATATTTTGTTAGTGTTTTGAATGAAAGGACAAGTTTTGCATTGCGAGTGCACGCATTTAAAAGTGCCAGGTTGTTCAGTTTTTTGAATGCGCTTCTAACTAGAAAGTTACCTACATTTTTGTCGCATTTTAATGAAATCAGCGGTGGTTGCGAAAAGATTCTAGCAGTTTCTGGATCATTTTGCAGTATCTTAAAGTTATTAAGAATGATGGCCTTAACTGGGTTATTATGAGGGTGAAATGTGAGGGTGAATGGAATTCTGTCATTCTTTTCCTGTCTAAGTATATATCACTACTGAGGCAAAAGGACGACAGTAAACTACCGGTACAGGTAAGGCAATTTAACTTTAAGCTTATATTTATAGCGATTCGTCACTAGAGCATGAAAAGTTTGGTAAATCTCATACATTTCCTATAAAATAACAAAGCATTACACAAACAGATTGTCTGGGTCCCTTAAATGGTATCAGGCGATATTCTGCGCGATTTCGCAGGATAATTGGCGTGCAACAGGTGTCGTCAGCTAGCGCTCTTGATCAACACGCCGGAAAGTTCAGAAAGTTGTAACGCACCCAGAATCAAATAGTTTATCATTTTAAACTAAAGAGTATATGTTAAGAGCGAGACAAACACTTACCATAGTCCGGATTTGGCTGTACGGTCTTTATTCTCAAGTATTCCCTAAAAACTGTGACAGCAGAATCCTCTTCTCTTCTTGCGCGCTTTGCCGCCATCTTGTACATTCAAACTTTTACCCCTTACCCTCCCCCACATTCCTTTCCCGGTTGCTATCGACCCCACCCTGCTGATTTCAGTTCATTTCTGCTGCAACCATCAGTAGATCCTTTTTGTTGGAAGAAACAGCAACCGTACAGACGAAAGATGATTTACTTGTATTTCCCGTCTATATGGATATTTTAAATGTTATACATTGTGGATCCATCACTCCTAACCCAAATCCCACACGGGGGATTTTGACCATGTCCACCCCTGTGACAGTCACTGGACGTCCCGTCTTGTGACAGTCGCTGTCCCGTCTTGTGATGAGTCGCTGGTTCAAAGTTTTCTTTCCTTCGCTGTAGGGCTTCTTTCGAAATTAATCCCCATTACTGTGATTACTCAGGTGAGAAATTAGTAGCTGTAATCAGGCAGGCAGGTTAGGTCGACGTCTTTTAAAGTTTTAACAAGCGACATTCGTTATTCAATGCTAGCTGAAATTACACAGATTACAGGCCAAAGATAAACGATGAGCTTTCTAGTAGCTCATTCTAAAATTAAGCCTAAGCTTACTTTACACGAACTATTGTCTACTAAAAGGTCCTAACAGGGTACGCTATACGCGTCGCAGAAATAAATTTAACGATCGAGGTAAAGGGCCTGTTCTGGGGTCTGGTCCTTACGATCTTAAAGTGCCTATGAAGTCAAAAATTTCTTGTTCTAATATAATAGTTTGTCATTTTCTGATTCTTAATATTGAGGTTTTATGCAGTAAAACATTCACAACGCGGAATAAATCGAACCGAAAGTTTTAAATTTGGCGCCAAAAAGTGTCTCCATCTTGCGCGCGGCCAAAAGATCGTATTACAAAGGTGTGACGTAGGAAATGCTTCAGAAGACAAGAGTGTCGTGGCATTTCCTACGTCATCAGCATTGTTTTGAGCAAAGATTCGTTCCCAGTCCAAGAGACACGATTAGTGAATTTTGAGGTTCTTTGGAGAGCTAAAAATTCAGCTTTAGTTGATGTTGTCAAATTTCTTTTTGTCATTCCTAATCAAGACACAAGAAGCTTCAAAAATTCGAAAGAAAATTTTTCACTTCATAGGCACTTTAAGCCCTGGCTACACGTTCAAACATTGTTAGAAGAACACGTCCCAACATTGTTGTAAGAACGCTTCTAACAATGTTGGATACGCATACAACATTGTTGGAAACACGTCGCTTCGGGATTTTAACTTCAACAATTATTAGGATCTTGGATTGGAGACTGGGCCCTTAACTCTGATTGGTCTTTGTAATACGACATTGTTGAAAGGGCGGCTACACGCTTCAACATTTTTTGTATGTTGGAGAAAATGTTTGATCGAAATCAAAACATTCTTCCAACAAAAAATGTTGAACAAATGTCATCAAACATGCATGCTACACGTTCTAACATTGTTCGTCTAACAAATGTTTTATAACAATGTTTGAACGTGTAGCCGGGGCTTTAGTGTTTACGGTGTTCACATGATCACAGGTGAATGTGATGACACGTGACCACACTTTTATAGGCGAGTATTTCGTCGTTGGGTGAAACTGTTTTCATTCGTCTCAGGATGAAACCAGTCATGTATTAATGTATTAATTCAGGTAAAACTTTTTTAACCTAATTATTCATCATTAGGTCTAGAAGTCAAAGGGAAATGAGATTTACCTGAATTTAATCTTTTCCTTGAATGTATTTAACAGCAATAAACATTTGCTTCAAGAGGAAAGTCATCCTGGGATGAACTCATCCTAGCTTTCATTTAAACACAGCCTATGTTTTAAACATGGTTCATGATCCATGTTGTGTCCTGACTATAGGTACTGACCCCAGGGGGGGGGGGGGGGTACTCCTAGAAAAATTGGGTGGGGTGTGCGGCCCACTTGCTGAAACCCATACCCTATTTCAGACCAAAATCTGCAATTTTCCCTACCCTATTTCAGACCTGACCAAAAATTTGATACCCTATTTCAGACCTATTTCACGTACATAGATGGCATAAACATAATTAAAAGACAAAAAATAAGGGCTTTTGTTGATGGTCTTATTGGCTAAAGACAAAGAAGACAACTAGCTTGTTCTAAAAAACATACCGAATTCAAGACGAGCGCACAAACCATATTTACCCTATTTCAGACCAAAATGGTCAAAACCGATACCCTATTTCAGACCAAAACAGTTAAAAAACCATACCCTTTGGGGCCGCACATACCTATCTAGCTCATATAAGGCAGTACAACCCCCCCCCCCCCCCCCTGGGTACTGACCTGTTGATGACTGAACAAATGGTACATGGATGAAAAAATTCTAAATAAAAAGAAAGATCAAGATTTGCATATCTGGTATTATGTTTTCTCTTGCAGAATGCTGTCGAGGGATGAATTAACTGCCAAAGAAATTCAAAACATGGTAATACATTAACTTTTTTCCACCGTCTGCATCTCATAGTATAAAGAGATTGCTGAAAATGTTTTACAAAGTAAAAAGAATTTAACTTGTGTACAAGTCTCCCTAATAAGTAACTCCTGGGGCTGATCCAGGAAACCTTTTAATCATAACTTAGTTTACAGCTGAATGGATGCTTGTATTATTTTACAACTGAAGTTCATTTAAAACCACAGGTAGCCCAAGCTTTATATGACTATCTTTACTGTACTATATTATGCAAGAGTAGAAATATAAGGATTTGTATGGGGAAAACAGTTTTTCTGACTTTTCGACTTAAAATAAAAAATAGCTTTAACCTTGCTTCAGTCTTGTGTTTCTTTGTCTCTGGTAGGGATTCTGGGTCAATTAAGAGCACGTTTGGTGGTTTTTGGTCCCTCTTCTTTTCCCTCTATATATCCTTTTTTTTTTTTTTCCAGAAAAACTGTTTTCCTCATAAAAATCCTAGGCTTACATTTCTACTCTTGCATAATATAGAACAGTACAGATGCTCATATATCGAGCTTGCGCTACCTGTGGTAAAACAGGGAATTATTACAAGCCATTATCACTCTTCTTTGAACTTGTTCTCAGCTAATCTACGCCATCCATGAACAGTACTTTTTACATTTGAATGGACTTTTGAAATGTACACGTCAGTTTTTAATGTATTAGCTGCGAGATTTCAGGATTTCCCGTAGAAATTTCCTTAGTTTATATTGATGGTATAAAGCTACAATTTTTTACACCACTACGTAAGCATGAAGTCCCGGGGTGGGTACTTGATCCACGTTTGGGTATAGGGGTGCCACTGCTGTGCGGGGTTCGAAACCCTGACCCTGTTTAGGACAAAAATAACCTTAAATATCTACCCTGTGTAGGGCAACACCCTCTATTTTAAGACCCTATTTAGGGCAAAGGACAACACCTTATATCCACATTCTCTTGTTTTACACAAGTGTTTTATTGGCAAGTCACTTACCACATGTGATGTTCCATCCATTGAAATGCAAACACTCATGATCACAACAGAAATATAGTACATTCCGAAGAAGTGGATTAGTATTAATTTCGAGGTGAATATTAAGTGAACAGGAGTCAATGTTCACTAAATGTGTTACCTTTAAAGATGGTGATGATAGCCATCAAATCATAAAAAAAGCCCTGGTACACCAGGACCAAGGATTGGCCCTGGTTCTAGGTAGACTGTAGGAAGCAATTAATAGCACTGAAAAAATTTATAATTAATAATAATAATAATAATAATAATAATAATAATAACAACAACAACAACAACAACAATAATAAAATTGTTAGTTCATTGACCTCTTCTGCTTGGTGGTCCTTATTGATGCACCCTGGCTCATGATGACCAAGAACAAAAACATGGGATATAGATCCTTTGAATAAAGTATGTTATCCTTCTATTTTCAAAATTTAGGTGGTCAGTGAAACTACAGAAAAGATGAAAAGGTACTGAACAGTCAAATAATATTTTTGAAAAATAAATTTTAAAATGTATCATTTTTGACAAGTAGAGGAGCTACAGAGTTGGAATTTAAGGAATTTATTGAGGATGAATTTTTATACTAGAGGAGGATAATCACATAGAAATACAAATAACCCATGCATTAATACAAACATTGCATTTATTGAGAACAAGAAAGTGATCTAAAGTGAACATTAATTAATAATTATGTGAAAACAAACATAATTTGTGTTTTGAAAAAAAAAACGTGTAAGACTTTGCATTAAGGTTAAAAGGGAAATTTAATATCACAGATCATGCTACTGTTAAGAAAATGGCTGCCTTAAGAGATTATTTTTTTGTTCGTATTAAAAATAGCCTCACTAACCTCGTTTGGGATAACAAATTCTTTAGAATTTTGATATCAAAAGTGAGATTAGTGAGGCTGTTTTGAATATGGACAAAAGCATTTAGTTCAAAGGCAGCTATTTTTGCATAGGGCCTATACATATTATTTTGCAATTGTAAGGAATTCTGACTTTGCCTATGAGCACAATTCAAATATTTTATGGAACTTTTAGGACAGGAATCGTCTTTGATGAAAGGATGAAAAAACATTTCAATGTGTGGGACAGGTACGTACGTCTGACTGATATATGGTGTTGGTACTGTTATCATTAAAAAAAAAACACCCTTTCACTTGATGTGTATGCATGCTTCTGTCAGCACTCTTGCATTACTATTAACATCTCAAGTATGCAACTGTTATACTGTGACATTTAGCTTTTTTCTCCTCTCGTCAGTCTCACTGCACTGTTGCTCACTGCACTGTTATATTGACGGATTCATTGCACTTTGAATATCCAAAAAGAGACTGCCAGCAGTGATGTCTGAGAAAGATTTGTCAGCAGCTTTTAGTGTTACTAATGATAATTATTTACTAACTGTTTCAAATACCTATTGTATCAGTACCCATCCGGAAGTTCCAGACAGAATTCAACGGCCATATGACAAGCACAAAGAGTACGGCCTTCTTGAAAGATGCCAGGAAATTCCAGTAAGTTTTTTTAGCTTAAATGATATACCAGTAATTCTTGTTTCCTGTAGCTGTTTTCAAGTGTTAGTGGTGGGTATAAGGCATAACAAAGCATACTTTTATCAACAGTCTATTACCAATGCAAAAGTTCTTGTGATTTATTTATGTGTGTTTTTGCATGTTTCTTTTAATATTTTAATTCTTGTGCATCTGATCAATTTGTCTGTTAGACCCCCACCCCCCTCCCAAAAAAAAAATAGTGGCTGTGTTTCAATGTTAACATGGTGTTTGACTACCAATTAACTTAATTAATAATAATATTACCACTATTTTGATGTGCTATAATTTAGCATTTGGAAATTAGCAAACTAAAATTAATATAACATTAGTCTTAGTTTGAAAGTGATGGGTTTTGAATTTTCATTTTTCTTTTTATCGTTTTTCTTTCAGTCTCGATTTGCCACCGATGAAGAGCTGCTTAGTGTGCACTGGTATTGATGCAAACAACATCGCTTATATTTATGTTGAAGTTAAAAACTATGAAATAAATATTATGAAAGGTGTTCGTCATCATGGTTTCAAATGCTAGCTGAGTTAATCTTTTGTCTCATGATTGAGTCACAAAGATCGCGACGTTTCGACCGCTATACTGCTGGTCTTCATCAGGCGATGGTGTCGACTATCTACTTTCCACTTGTCAAATACTCTTAAATTAGTTACATTCCCTCCACACAGATATGGTAATGGCTTTATATATACCGTACATAGTTTCATGGTAGTTTACAATTCTTCCCTAGGGTGAGATTGGACATCAGCCTGTAAAGGCGCCTCTGGTAGCCATTATCAGTCCATATAGATAGTCAGTGAAGGGGTATCAAAAGCCAAAGTATAAAATCCCCACAAAACCAAATAACTTTCTGTGGGAGCTGTGATAATTTTCTGAAAACAACAACAAACAAAAAAAAGACATTACAATGACTGTTGAATCCAATTAAAATACATAATCCAGAATGTTTGGCTGAATTGTCCAAAACGAAATCTGTGACTGTCTGTCAGAGGTCAATTTAGGGATAATTTTATGGAAAAAAAACATCACATAACCATGGAATCCAAAGTACCAGACCAGTATAAAATCCACACAACTGAAATAAATTAATTCACAATAATTTACTAATTGACAGTGAAGCTCATGTGAGCAAGATGAAGTCAACTCAGACCATGACAAAAGAAGAACTGTACAACATAGGAGCGTGTGATTATGATTCCATCTACATGAGTGAGGTGAGGAGTGCTCTAAATATTCACACCACAATTTATTGATTCTAGTGGTTAAAGATGTTATTGTTCCAGAAATATTTATACCCATCCCACCAAAAATCTTTCTGGTCTGGACCTTTCCCCACTCCACCCCACCCCATGTAACTACGGTAAGAAGTGTAGGGCTTGACACTAACTTTTTACACCACTTTCCACTTTGAAAAGTAGATTTCAAAATGCACCTTCCACCTCAAAATTTTACTTTGCAAAATGGATTACAGTATCATGGTTGCTAACCACGTTTTTCTTACCACGTCTCACTGATAGTATTTCTTATTTGTCTGTGGTGGTGGTGAGGCTCCCTTTAAATATATTGGCCTATAGAAGGGTACCTTTTTCACACTTCAGGTATATGAAAGGGTAGGGATTTCACGAGTCGAAGTATATGAAAGGGTAGGGAAATCTGTTATTTATGTATTTATTTTAAAAGGGCCTTTTTGAACACTGCATGAAAATGACAAGAACACTTCCTGTCTTAGGTATATGAAAAGGGGTACCTTTTCTGTCGAAAATGGTATATAAAAGGGTAAGGGGTCAGACCGCAGGGCGGAGCCTCCCCAAACTAAATTTTTTTAGTACCCTACCCCACAAGCTTTTGCAACACTACTCACCCTCTTATAAATTCATTCCTCAAATAGCAAGATTTAAAAACAAATCTTTTGTTTTCATTTTCTTTTTTAATAAGCATGCTTGTGAATGTGCCCGTCTTGCCTGTGGTTGCACTTTAGCTGCAGTGGAGGCTGTCGTAACCAGTAAGGTGCGTAGCATTTCTTTACCTTCAGTAAGTTATGGGAAATTTTCATCAGTGGCAACTAAACTGGAGGAGGCAATGAACTTAAACAAGTGTCCCACTTAAACCTATTTTTGCTATAAAACTGACTTTAATTTTCTGCAGTCCCAGAAACTCTGAGGTTAACAAAATTTCAAAATTAAATATTACACAGATTTCATTATATATTTCATTATATTGCTGGCACTTGCAAATTCCTTCTTGGTAAAAATCTCAAAATATGGGGTGGTTAATTGACTGCAACTTAAAGAAACATGCACGAGAACAAAACTTATTAATAATAATTTTCTTTTATTCAGGTCCAAAATGCAGTAGCCATTGTAAGGTATTGTATGATTTATTAACTCATTTGTACTAGCACAGTAAATCTTGTCAAATTCCTTTAAGGCCTGAGTACAGCTGCATTGCCAATCAATATCAAGTATTACTGAAAAGCACAGAAGTCAAATGAAGGGTCAAGTGTCTCTTAAATTACACAGTACAGACACTGTTGAAGGCTTTAATTGACCAAATTAGCTTTCAAAATGGCATCTCAGATACAGCTCTGAAACTATAAAAACACTCATCAAAATATGAGTGAAACTGAACACAAGTTAGTGAATTAAAAAAGCAGTCCATTGTCTATGAGTAGTCCGTTATTATTCTTAGGGATAGTAAAACTGAGTGTTTAACACACAAGCAATTGAGCATTAATCTGAATAATTTTTTTCCGCGATGAGAAGTGTCGCATTTACTTGAGGCAATCACTCTGTAAGCAGTAATTTACTTGCCATCTTTTGTAAAGTGGTTGTTAACCCTTCTGATGATACTTTGAATGTTAAGTACCTTCTTTTTTGCTTTGTTTGTTTTTGTTTGACACATTTGTGTCACATTTAGAGTCACGTTTTAATAATTATGGGCTGAGTTTGTTGGTTCTCTACTCTGCTCCGAGAGGTTTTCTCCGGGTACTCCGGTTTTCCCCTCTCCCCAATAACCAACATTTGATTTGATTTGATTTGAATTGATTTATTAAGAGTTGATTTGCTTTAAAAATTGTAAAGCGCCATTGATCTGTATTTGTAAATGACGCTATGTAAGTAATAAATTATTATTCTTTTTTAATAATAATAATAATAATAATATTACTTTCAAAATGGCTTGTGAATATTGGTCAGCTGACTTGTGTGTATTTTGTCATCATTTTTTGTAAGGCCACCTGGGCACCATGCTGACATTGAGTTTGCAATGGGTTACTGTTTTTTCAACAATGTGGCTGTTGCAGCAAAAATAGCTCAAGAAAGATGGAATGTTCAGAGGTAATCCAACAAAACTGGGATAATTTCAGTTTTAGCTATTCAACGCTAGGTATGGCGTGCAATCATGAGTGTTTGGGTTTACATTAAACGTAATTTACTACTGAAAGGAAACCACTTAAATTGTTACTGAGCATCACCCTAGTAAGGAAATATGGTGCACATGAGGAAGGAAAAAATTGCTTTGATGTCAGCTGGATTTAAATCCATGACCCATGGTTTGATTACCAGTGCTTTACAGTCTAGACTGTGACCAAACAACAGCAGATCATGGCTAGTCGCATTTATGTAGCCTGGAATTTAAGAAGATACCGTACTTCACTGAAATATTATGAAAATGGTCAAAATACTGATCATAGCATATTGACGACGACTGCTGATGACGACGATAATGATAATTAGAATTATCATGATGACAGTGATGAGGATTTTTTTGATAACGATAACAATGATGATGACAAGATGATAACGAGAGCTTTGATGATGAGGATGATGATGATGATGATGATGATGATAAGGATGATACCCAGGACCCGGTTGTTTGAAAGCCGATTAACCCTAATCCAAGATTAAAACTTAACCAAGGAGTTTATTTCTCTATCCACAGACCTTGTTCAATGCTGGTGACCTGCAAAAGTTTAGATTAGTGAACTTCAATCCTGAAAGCAAAAACCATGAGCAAAAGAAACTGACCCAAAAGTTGAAAACTGCAACCAAAGTTTACACTAATCCTAGATTAAGTTAAACGGTTTTCGAACAACCGGGCCTGCAGTGGCATAGATACATCTGGGGCCAGGTACAATACTTACTCCCAAGGATACCTTATGACATGTAATATTTTAATTGGTAATTGTGAACATCTGGACTAATAATTGCTGAATTCTGTTCAACCTCCCCTTGGTTTGGTTTTAGGGTTCTAATTGTGGACTGGGACATTCACCACGGCAATGGAACTCAACATCTCTTTGAATCTGACCCAAGGTATGGCGTAAGATACTTTTATTTCTTATAATTTATAGGTGGTATATCTAGGCTCGACTACCGGCCACTGTTAAGGGAGCATTCCAAGGAGAAGGAAGAGGAAATCGAGCTTAGTCAGTATGACACGAGTGTCTATATTTCACCAACTAAATAAGCATTTAATACCTCTTTCACCAAAAAGCCATCTCTCACAGGACTGCACTTGTAACCTCTTGCCCAGAGATAATAGTTTAGCAAGTTTATGTCTAGTTCAGTTTGTAACGAAACAAATAAATCTTTTCTTTTTAAAGGAGTTACGTCACGGTCTTCGGGTTTTCAAAAGTTTAGCCTCTATTTTTCAAAAAGGTGATTTGTAATCCGGTTCAATCTTCTCCATGCTTCACCATCCTCGCCGTGTTTTTATTCTTGTCTCTTTGGTGCTTATCTTCCCTGACAAATTGTTATTTCACTGTTTCCCATTATTAAATGCATTTTTTAAAGTCTCTTATAATGACCCAAAATATCGTGACCGAGCTCCTTTAAACTCTCAATGAATACACTCAGCCCAGTATTAAAATGAAAGGTGAGAGTTGTCAGACTCTATAATTTGGCCTACGCCTAAACTGTTAAAGGATGACTTTGTGCTGTGATTTTGTCTTATTTATCTGTTTTGATGTTTTGTTTCTCACTAGCGTTTTGTACTTCTCCATACATCGTTATGATAACGCCCAGTTTTTTCCGTTTTCTACTATTGCCAATTACGATTTTGTTGGCTGCGGGCTTGGAAAGGGATTCACAGTCAATGTGCCCTGGAACAAGGTTAGAAATGATAGATTCTGTGAATTTTAAAGATTAAAACTTGTCCAACACAATAGGGACATTTACACTGTCCTAGAAAACAAATTTACAAGAATTGCACAGTCCTCGAATATACCATCTAAATCTACTATAAATCGTTTTTTACATGGTACCATATTACGACGATATTAATTTTAAAGAACATGTAAAAAAATTCAAAATATTCTGGGCACATTTGCACTGGTTTACCAGTGGTGAACGCAGTCACGTTCAGTTGTGCATACTACGCCAGATGCGTCTTGGTGCGACTGCAATAATTGTAGGGAAAAATAAAACTTTAAAGTGGTTTTATGCTTCTCGTTAAGTTAAATGGAGTACATTTTGCATTGTTACATTGTTCCTTTTGCACCTTGTTGTTAATTCTCTTTTTTCTCTGTAGAAACATATGGGAGATGCTGATTACCTTGCTGTGTTCAATCACATCCTTCTTCCTGTTGCTTATGAGGTTTGAGTTGAAAGAGTGTGTAGGAAAAGGCTTGATTTACGTATTGTTTTCAAGGCCACAAATAGTAGCGGTCATCGTCATCATTGTTATATAGGGAGCTTAAGTAACGAGGACGGCAACGGCAACGAGAACGTCACAAAACAATAGTTTTAATTAGTAAAAACAATCGCTCTGTACGTGGGTTTTACATTTTGTTACATTTCTTTGCAGTCATCTGCAAAACAACAACTTGAAATGACCAAATTTGATGTTTTCTTGAGAACGTGAACCCATGACGGCAAAATTTCTTTCATTTTTCCTGACTTTGATGCCGTCCACAGTAATTTAGTCCCTGGAGAATTCACCAACGTTTTCCAAGTTAGACAAATAGAGTAGTAAAGTGATGACGTCACAAAAAGATCATTCGAACTTGTTTAACTTAAAAATTGCTGGCGAACTGTGAACGGTGTTAAAGTAAAGAAAATGAAAGGAAAATTTGCTGTCATGCGGTCACGTTCTAGTGAAAACCGAAAATTTATTCATTTCACGTCGGCGTTTTGCAGAGGACGGCAAAGAAATGTACCAAAATGTAAAACGCACTTGCGGAGTGATTGTTTTTCTCATTAAGCCTATTGTTTAGCGACGTTTTTGTTGCCGTCGTCGTCCTCATTGCTCAAGCCACTAGGGTACCCCTTGTATCAGGGGTACCCAACGACAAGTTTCGGTAGATATCTGTTCGGCGGAAGGTAATTCGCCTTTGGCTTTCGGCGTCGATTAAAGAGTGCACTTGGACTTTCGTAACGTGACCTAAAAGATTTGCAATGCGGAAATCATAGCCCCTTAAGTTTTCAGAAAGGTCATATTTGCCGTTTTTGGCAGTCAAAAACGCCAGCTAGCATTTTCGGAAAGAAAATAGTTCCCTAGAAAGTTCCTAGAAAGTTCATTTCAGCTAGTATTTTCTCAAAGGAAGATTTTGTTCCCTGACATTTTCGGGCAATTAAAATTTCAGCTAAGGAATCCGCCGAATAGATCAAATTCTTCATCACTTTAAACAGACTTCAAACACCATAAAGTACTTAAAAATGACTTTCTACAGCTTTTGCTTGATTTGGCTCATTGGCTGATCCATCCATACATACATATACATATTTTATTTGTTTATACACGGTAAAAATCTTCAGTATATATTACATTAATAAAAAAAAATAATTAAAACAACACTGTTTTATAAGATTGCCGTGTGGGAGCCCGACTGACAATTGCTGTTGTTTCTTGGACATAGTGAGTTCACTGTTGTGTTTTCGCTACCATGTCCCCTTCTGTACCATTTTTCTTTTGCTGAGGATCGCTAAGACTTGCGATTTCCTTGGTCTTCGATGATGGCGTTGTGCTGACTCTTGTTTAAGTTTTGTGAAAGTCTTTAAGCCGCAGCCAAACTAACGCCTAATCGTAGGCTACGAACTGACGATTTTTCCGTGCGTGGGTGTCAGTTTTCGAACAGTCGTGCGCCAGCGCAGGAAAAAAAATCACACTTCTTACACTTGTTACGCAACAAACCCGCACTATTTTAGTTTTGCGATTTTTTTAATCGTCGCTTTTCCAATGAAGGGTGCGAATACGAGCGATTTTTGCCGTATAGGTGACGCGACAATTTTTGAAAGTAATCACGTTGCCTGTACATGGAAAAAATCGCTCGATTAGCCTTGGTTTTAGGAATGTGCCTTAAACTTGTTTGTGCTTGTTATTTCCAGTTTGATCCTGATCTCGTTTTGGTATCCGCTGGATTTGACTCCGCTCGTGGAGATCCAAAGGTGAGACGTGTTCTCCGTACTCCGTGGCGGTGAAGATGCGCGATTGTGTAATTTCGTCCAAAGTTTACACGCTCCAAAGATTTAAGTTTCGCATTTTAATATATTCTTCTGTGTTTAGGGACTTTGTGACGTGACTCCAGAGGGATATCATCATCTAACAAGACTACTGATGAATTTAGCCAATGGAAAAGTTGTCATTGTTCTCGAGGTATCAGGCGCGCCTCTCTTCCACTTTCCGTGTTTAATCCAGTTCCGTTAAAGGAGCTCGGTCACGATAGAGTGTTTTCACATTACGTCACGGCGGCCATGTTGGTGTTCCAAACTAAGCCTCAGGGAATTGAACTCTATTTGTATGCAAATACTTTCTTTTGTTTCAGTAAACCAATATGGCCGGTAGTCACGTGAGTGAAAACGCTCTATATTTTGAGTCGTTATTAGAGACAGAAAAAATGCATTTAAACAATGGGAAACAGTGAAATAACAATCCGTTTGGGAAGATAAGCACCAAAGAGACAAGAATAAATGCAAATATGGCGAGGATGGTGAAGGATGGAGAAGATTGAAACGGATTACAAATCACCTTTTTGAAAAATTGAGCCTAAACTTTTCAAAATCCGAAGACCGTGACGTAGCTTTGCGATTGGCGATGTTGATCAGCAGTAACTGGGAAGGATATTTGTTCATTTTGTTCCTGGTGAGGTAGGGTGAGGTTTCAGAGAAAGCAGAAATGATGTCCTTTTAAAGGGCACCCAACGAGCCAAATCAACCAAAAGCCGTAGAAAGGCATTTGTAAGTGCCTTATGGTGTTTGAAGTCTGTTTAAAGCAATGTTTTCATAAGCTAAAAGAAGTTCATCTGTTCGGATTCCCTGGCTGAAATTTTAATTGCCCGAAAATGTCAGGGAACAAAATCTTCCTTTCAGAAAATGAAAGCTGGAATGAACTTTCCACGAACTTTCTAGGAAACTATTTTCTTTCCGAAAATGTTAGCTAACGTTTTTGACTGCCAAAAACAGCAATTACGACCTTTGCGATCGGATCTTTTAGGCCACGTTTTAGTTGCGAAAATCCGTGTGCACTCTTGAATTGACGCCGAAAGCGCAAGGCGAATTACCCTCCACCAAACAGATATCTACCGAAACTTATCGTTGGGTGCCCCTGCTTTTACTTCACTCTCTTTACCCTTTTGTTTTCTACAGATTTGTCTGTTCTTGCTTTTGAGTTTTGAATACTGTAGCTTAACAAACTCGGTAATCAAAATTATAAAATCACTTGAAAACAATCTACACCGGATATTTTTCTGTAATTTTTTCCGTAGGGAGGTTATAATCTCAGTTCTGTTGAGGAATCCATGTCCACTTGTACTTCTTCTCTTCTTGGTGATCCGTGCCCTCGTCTTGATGGACCAATGACACCCTGTGATAGGTAACGTGATGTAATGTTAACTCTTTGGTGTGTTGCCTCCTAATATTAGTGAACGTTAAAATATGCTCAAGTTCCACGATGAAATAAGACACTAGCAACATGATAAGACATGGATGTACTTGAAAAGTACCATAAATAATTTTCAATTTGCTGCCAATACGGTAAGGGGGTTAGTTTCTAAAGAAACTGTGGTGCTGCGTCGGTGAGGGAATGAAACACGAAAATTTGGTTTATCAACGGAGTTGATAATGTAAATTGGCCACCGTAAAGAGATTCAAAAGCTGACGTTTCGAGCGTTAGTCCTTCATCGGAGCTAACGAAGGGCTAACGCTCGAAACGCCAGCTCGTTTTGAATCTCTTTACGGTGGTCAAAATATGGTAATTTGGCTTGCTTGTTTCTGTTCTTTGCAAAAGGGCTTGTGCAAGGCCAATTTGAACCATGCCATTGACTTGCGTTAACTTGACTTGACAAATTTCCACGTACCAGCGAGTATACCAAATTTTGTTCTTTCACACATCGAAATTAAGGTGTTCGTATTTGGCGCATAACAAATTTTCTGTATACCGTTCTGTCTCAAAGCACTCATTTTCTTCTGTATTTTGTAGCTGCTTTGAAACAATAAGCAATGTTATCGGCGAGCACAGCAAGCACTGGAATTCACTAAAGATTGGAGGTGAGTAGAGTTAGGTCCTTCAACTGTTTTAGGGGTATATTCTTAAAGATTATAGATCTTGAAGAACCTAGCTCGGCTAAATATCCTAGTATCGAACGTTGTCAGTGTAGTCGTAATATATTTACAATGCTGAAAATCTATTGCGCTACTGAGCCAGACCTCATTTCGAAAAGGTATTTTTCATACATTTTCACTTTCTGTTTGATTTATTTCGTTGAAATGGTCATTTTTTTTCTGCCCTCCCCCCCCCCCCCCCCTCTTCTTCTTTTTCTCGGAATGGCTACCATTTAATTTGAATAGAGATTGCACCTTCATTTTGGTTAGCAAAGTTTTTTTGACAACTTTCGTCTTTCTCGATATTGCGCTACAATAAACAACTAATTTTTGCCGAAAACACTGCTTTTTTTTTCTGTTTGTTGTCTCTTATGCTATGATTTCTCTCCAAGCTACGCCAAAGGGAAAAAAGGAGGCAGTGGAGGATAAATCTGAAGATACGAAAAAGGAAGTTAGGTGACAGCCTAAGTTACTCAATGGCTTCCTTTACAGCTTTTTTAAATCAAATGTCTGAAGTGTTTTTAAACTGATATTTGCTTAAGGTCTGCACTTGTTAAACTGGGTTGTGAATCTTTTCCCAAGAGGACAAGGTAAGGGTGACGAGGACACCCCATTCTGCGCACACGCAAGCGTTAGGCGCTGACAGTTCCCAACAGTGGGATTCTCACTTGTCATGCTCACTCGCCCCAGTCCCTCGCTAACATGCGGAGCAGGGGTCAGAAAGGGAAAAGAAGAGGGGATTTGGGTTGGCGCGCAGTTCGCCTCTTCCCTTCCCCATTCTGGCGTTTACCACGCAAGCTAACGACTCGCTCGCTCCAGCCGTTTCGCCTAGAGACCGCGCGCATTGAGACAATGACCAGTGAAGAGAATATCAACTGTTTTATTTCGATAGGCACCGGAATGAACACAAGAATAAGCGATAATAATATAATCTTTATTATGCTTTTGCCAATGTACACATTTTGTTTTAATACAATCTAGAAAATTTACAAAATATGATTAATCTAAACTTAAGAAGAACAATGGGCAAGCTAGGAAGCTAAATAAACCAGTAGGTTTTCTTGTCAGCTCCCTGAACAATTTAGGTTCTAAGTGCCAGGTAAAATAAAGAAAAGAAAGCGATTAACAGGCTTCATTCCTGTACTGTTTCATTTGTCACAATTACTCTCACTGACACTTCTTTGCTTCTATGTTCTTCAGTTGCCCACGAATACCGGATAATTTCACAGGTAGTGTGTAATCTTTTTCTGGTGGAAGCTGTTTTACAGATAAGAGATGGCAATGTCTTTTAAAATAACCGTAGCTATAACTCTGATATTTCATCCTTTTGAAATAAAGCATTTATCATCGTCATCATCTTGTTCATGTTCAAGTTCATCCCCATCATCGGCATTTTCCTCTTCACTTGTAAGACTTTTCTGTAAGACCGGAGGATCCCGATTTTCTTGAAACAATGGCTATATTGGATGTATGTTTAAGTTAAAACTCGTAGCCATGAGAAAGAAGACTACATGCGCTACTCCAGTCAAGATATTCACTATGGCCTTCACAGAAGCACGGGAAAAACCTCAATCGACATCAATTGAGTTAAGTCCTTAGACTGGTTTTCAATTGAGCCAAAAGCCAAAACCCGTGTTATCACTCTCACTGACCAACCACAACAGACGCAAGCAGGGCAATCAACCAATCAGTATGTAGCCGCTCTTAAGCGGTCAAGAGCCGTCAAAACAATTTACCAAGCTGTAATGTAAAATTAAATATCTGAGAATTTTTTGCTTGGTTTTCTTTGCAGCCTTCTGTTGATTACGTCATTTGAATTACGGAAGCTCCTTCAGAAGGGATTGATGCAGTCGAGATTTATCAGCCCACAGTGAGAAAGTGCATCTTCTTCGTTTGACAACCGCAGAATTGAAAAAAAATGCTCGACATGGGTTATTTTAATTAATTAATTAATTAATAATAATAATAATAATAATAATTAGCGCTGTATTAAGTTTTCACTATAGTTAACGGACTACGCTCAAGCGCCCCGTCATACTATTTTAACTGTATATAGCATACAAAAGTTTTAACTGCTGTATAATAATAATAATAATAATAATAATAATAATAATAATAATAATAATAATAATAATGGAAAATTAACGATAAAAACGTTACATGACGTTTGACGACCTCATGTAACGTTTTTATCGTTAATTTTCCTTTTGAGATGTTTTTCTAAATCGATCTTTATCAATAATAATAATAATAATAATAATAATAATAATAATAATAGTTTGGTTTTACGACACTCAATTGAAAAGCACTCTAAACAACTAACAAATTAAAACTGAAAGGTTGCAGAGGAAGCTGAAAACACATAAACGTTCCAAGGCAATAGTAAAGAGTTAGCTAGCAGTCTCACGGGTGCGCGGAGAAAAATCCTACGTTTTCAACTAACTAGAAAAGGAAGGCTAGCAGTCTATTTTGCCTAGTTCCTGTAGGGCTTTTATCCCAGTCACTCGTGGTCAATTCGTTTTGAGGTATCATTATATAATTTTGGTGGTAAATGCGATTTTTGCTCGGGCCACGTGACCCGAAAAGGATTGATCGCGGGAAATGATGCGTCCTAGAAACTAGACAACGTTTCTCAAAGATCTTGGAGAACAAATTAGAGAGCGAAATGTTTTTATGAACAGAATAACGTCAAGAACTGAACAACACGTTTACTTGGAAAAATATGGTGATTGGAATATACGACTTTTGCCACCTCGTAAAGTTCTTTTGTGCAGGTATGGCAAATAACCTCGTACGATAGTGACTTGTTATTTATTGTCAAGGAACTATTTATAAAAATTGTGCAAATTGATTTATTTAACATTTACTTACTACTCCATGCGAAGAGATTACAATTCTCTTAAATATTCTTCATGATCAAAAGTTGGTTAATTTATCAGGAAGTCTTGTGTGTTAATAATTGCGTTTTTGTGTTTGTGGGATACTGTGGCAATAAACCGATTCTTGAGAAACCACTGTGTCGCACTTGGTTTCTTTCTTGTTTAGTTGTGGGTTTAACTTTGTATTCCGATTGGAACTATAATACGCGCAAAAAAATTGATCCTGGTTCATTTTAACGTTAAGGTTCATCCACAGACTGCATAGCAATGACCACCCTGTACAACTTAACAAGCCCAACGGGAGACCAATATATTTCTTTTTTTTTTTAGATCCAGTAGTGCCACCTATTGTTGCAAACCGGTCGAAGTTTAATCCGCCATGCATGCATATTAACCAGGGCCCGCGCACCAAGTTTGCAATACACCATCTTGCTAATGATCAGTTCCTGGTGAATTGTGGGTAGATCCAGTCCTTTGTGGGGGCAAACGGTCAAAATTGCAATTTCAAATTACGTCCTAAAATGGCAGTTTGCCCCCACAAAGGACTGGATCTACCCACAATTCACCAGGAACTGATCATTAGCAAAATGGTGTATTAAAGGGGCTCACTTTGAACGCGTCAGTGTGAGTCAACTAGGGGGTCCTGGGGCATGCTGCCCCGGAATATTTTTAAATTAAAGTCCTCTGAAATGGCTGGAAATGCATTTAAAACTAACATGGTGTGGTGAAACTTATAATTTCAGCAGCAAAAAGACGGTGTTTTAAAACAAGAATAATCAGTTTTCGGTAAAACGTTAACTAGAAAAGTAACTTCGATTATTTTTAGTATTACTTGGTTTTAACTGTTGTAAATTGGCGGGGGAGGGGAGGGGGGTAGCTAAAGCCCCTCCCTCTGCGCGGTCCCTATTAACGGCAGGAAATTCTTAGCTTTCAGTTGAATGGCCCACCCTCGGCATGCGATGGAACGTATTTAGCATACACACAAAAATAACAACTGGAAGGTAGAGCGCTTTTCAATTGAGTGTCGTAAAACCAAAACCAAAGCAATTACTCCAGCCAATCACAACAGAAGTAAGCAGTGCAGTGAGCCAATCAGAATACGAAGCAATTACATGCAGCCGACGCAAAGGGCGGGAAAATACGCGCGTGCAAATTTGGTTTTGCTTCTTATTGGTTGAGAAAGCGGTGCGAGTTTTCCTGGCCAATCACAAAGCGAAGCAATGCAAAACCAAAGCAAAACCATAATTACTTTCGACTCTCAGTTGAAAACCGCTCTAATAGTGTATTTCACTAAGAAGATAAAAATGCTTTTTTTCTGAACTGGTTGAAATAGTTACCGTCTGGGGTGTCCATGTTGCCTTCAGGGGCTTAAACCTGCACGCACGGACGCACGTGCGTGCCTGCAAAAGTCGAAAAGAAAAAAAAATAAAATTCGGTTTGTTGTTCTTAGAGATGAAGACATGTACACATTGATTGTTTTTGTTTGTAAATTTCTAAGAAGCGTAAACCTAAATGAAACTTTTAACTAGGGCACAGTTAGGTCCTTTTACAAGGAAAACAATGCCGGTCAAAAACAGTGTGCGCTAAAAATGTCACTCGTTTGTAATTAAAAGTCTGAGATACCACTAACTTGTTAACTCAATTTATGATAAGCGATCGAAGCTCGATACAAAGATGTGACACCATTAACTCGGCTATTTGTTTTGCTTGAGAATCTTATGAATATGAAGAAAATTTCATTGCATTGGAAGCAAATGTTTTGATTAACGCTCCACGGCCGACTTCGACAAAAGACGTCATACAACACTGAGGATCTAGGCAACAAGTCTAGCGTTATGGTTGTATGAATAAATTGACCTAGGGTGAGGTGTTGGGAAGTTTGCCCCACTCGTCAATTGCAAGGTTGCGAGTGGTGTTGGAAAAAATTTGAATATTGATCTCCATTATTAAGGTGCGCATTGGCAGTAAATTTATTTTTATCTATATTTTAATAAGTCAGGGCGTACCGACTCATTAAATTAAAAATAATTATAATCCAAGAGTTAGGTTATTTAAACATTTACTGCAACTCTGAGTTTCACGCTTCTTGCGAAGGTTATCATCAGGCAACTGCTAGAAATAACGGTTACAATCACAGAAATTTGAAATACAGAACAATGCATACATTACATACGAGGCGTGTCGCGTCACGCGGGGTATGGCAAGCCAAATGTAGCAATATTCAACTCATCTAATTTTATATTCAGTTATGTATTTTGTTTTCAACTATTGGTTTAATATTCAACTTTTATTCAACCTTCAACACATCATTCAACATTCAACTATTTACTCAACATTCAACTAGTCATTCAACATTCAACACATCATTCAACATTCAACTATTCATTCAACATTCAACACATCATTCAACATTCAACTATTGATTCAACATTCAACTATTGATTTAACATTCAACTATTGATTTAATATTCAACTATTCATTCAACATTCAACGCATCATTCAACATTCAACTATTCATTCAACATTCAACGCATCATTCAACATTCAACGAGTCATTCAACCGGTCAGTATAAAAGATGGACAGTGGACTAAGGACCGGGACTGCGGACCGGGTATAAAACACGGACTGAGTATAGAATGAGGACTGAAGGTTGCAGACTAGGTACAAGACAATGTGCAAAAGGCGGGTGTAGTCATGGCCCACCCTATGGCCTCCCGGCGGTCGTGTTTTTTTTTTTTTTTTTTTTTAACTCAGTTCATCCTGTGTAAACTGAACGTTTCCCATCAACACTCGCTGTCATACTGGTCAACGACTCTCTTGGTGGGGGTTCGCTCAAAATTTTCAGTGTTAAACAGACTCGTGGTAGATTGGAATCAGGAAAACCAGAATGCCGTATAAATACAACTTTCGGGCAGCTATCAAGAGGCTATGGTCCTATTCCGTGCAGATCATCCAGCGAACTGGGTCCCAGTTTCTGTCGCTTGCGTGAACCCGCGATGACTGAAGAATCCAAACCAGCTTGAAATAGTGTGGCATCCAAGCATGTAATACACCTGCCCGTAGCCTTTACGATATAAAACGTAATTATTTTAATACTGAAGGCCTCATGTTTTCCCGTCGTTGGAACCGTCGACAGTGTAAAGTTTATGCACATGTCATTGGCTTCCCAGTGGGGTCGACTCCCGGGCCTACCAGGGAGACATGTGGGGACAATAAGGAGATGAATGTGATTCTTTGCCCGAGGGTAGGGGAAAATCTTGACATTGTTTTACATCACAGATTAGGGTGGGGAAATTCACAAGTTTGAAAACGACGTCACGGGGATTTTCAGCTGAGAGGCACCTCACCCAGTGGGCTTTGTCTTGAGAGATTCCCCAACCCCCGGGGAAATTCCTCAAGTTTGCTTGACTGATTTTACAACCCCCCTGGTTAGCTGGGGGGTCGACCCCACGGGGAAGCCGATGACATATGCATTTACGCCTGGTGGTCAGAGCACATAGATCAGGTGTTTATTCTTATATACTTTTCAAACAAAAATTGAAAGTAAGTTCAGCTCCAAGGTTTTTTTTTTCTCTCCACAATCTTTTTGTTCAAAGAACATTTAAGAAATTGCGACAGGAAACATAATTTGGGACAGCATCAACAGAATCAAATGCACGTGCATTACCGTGGGAACGGTGAACAGTGATTGGTTGAAGTTTTCCCAAAATTTACATACCTCAGGAGACGTGATTGTCTTGGAATTTTGGAAAACATTTAATTTAAAAAGAACTTAAGGTCTAAAATATTCCGAATTCAGTTCTACCACGAGTCTGCTTAGCAAATGCCGAGAGAACAGAAGAGAGTCGTAGGTATGACAGATTGACGGAGAAGGTTGTTTACACAGGTTTCCAGCAATGCTGAACCGAGTGTTTTGCACTTTGTTGACAGCTGTATTAATTTCAGTTTTTTTTATTGTTTTTCTTAGCAAGAAGACCCGTCACGCGAGATTCCCGCCATTTTTATCATATTTAGCCAATCATATTATACCTCCTTCGTGGAATCGAACGATCCAAGAGAAAGGACCCTGTTATTGAAAACAGTATGTTCGTGTTTTTTGCACTGAAAAGGAAAATAATTTCACTAGCAAACATTGCAAAAATATTGAAAAACGTAAAACCATCTCGGTTAAAATTGTAAAATAGCCTGTTTTAAACGGGATTACGCCTCACAGAATTGAAAGTGTATCAACAATACGATAGAGAAAGTTTGCTGTTGAAGTCTCGTTTTCGATTATATCTGATTTGTTAAGAATGACGGTTAGTTGGCTTATATGCATCATTTATTCTCAGTTGACTAGCTACCTTGTGCAAAGTGGAATTGCGCATTAAACTAGTTCAAAACAACTGGTAGATGCTGTGGGCATTATTTTCCTGGTGTATCTTCAAATCCAGTAGCACGCTATAAACCCGCGGTGCGAAACACCGAGTTTTAAAAAATTGACCACCAGTAGGCCATAGGGTGGGCTATAGCCTACACCATGGCCTACGCCACGGTTTGTCCATACCCGCCTTTTGCACAATGTTTTGTACTCAGTACGCGTTTGGTTCCTAGTCCTCCTTTTACGGCCCAGTCCGCAGTCCGCAGTCCGGGTCCACAGTCCGCAATCCATCTTCTATACTGACCGGTTGAATGATGCGTTGAATGTTGAATGAATAGTTGAATGTTGAATGATGTGTTGAATGTTGAATGATGTGTTCAATGTTGAATGATGCGTTGAATGTTGAATGAATAGTTGAATATTAAATCAATAGTTGAATGTTAAATCAATAGTTGAATGTTGAATCAATAGTTGAATGTTGAATGATGCGTTGAATGTTGAATGAATAGTTGAATGTTGAATGATGTGTTGAATGTTGAATGACTAGTTGCATGTTGAATAAATAGTTGAATGTTGAATGACGTGTTGAAGGTTGAATAAAAGTTGAATATTAAACCAATAGTTGAAAACAAAATACATAACTGAATATAAAATTAGATGAGTTGAATATTGCTACATTTGGCTTGCCATAGCGGGGTCGTTATCGCTGACACATAATGACATTTCTTAACAGAAATTTCCTAAGATGTCTACAAAACGATGTCAGCTCATTTCTTTTGTTTAGACTTGCCATTTCTGGTTTACAAATAATGAAATATAAAGCAAATTTTCGTGTTTCACTTCCCCATCGACGCAGCAACATAGTTTCTGTTTATTCATTTCGAGTAGCACTATAGCTGCCGTTACACGTTGAAACTTTTAGCTGAAATTTGTGTGCAACGGCGCTGCCAAACACGTTTCAGCAGGCGTTTCACCGTGTAACATGGTCGGTTTCGTGAAACTCTTTCGAACTTCCGTTGCGAGACAAGTTTCGCGAAAAGTAGAACCGCTTTCTACTTCTGCAATGGTCGCAACAATCGCAATGGTGATAAGAACAAGAGTTTCACCGTGTAACACCACTTGGTGAAGTCTTGTCACGCTACGCTGCGTAAGCCATGGAACTAATTTTGCGGGAATTTCGAGACCAGTTTCAACGTTCCCGAACAAGTTTCGACCTTTCATGTTACACGGTGCAATGCACACAAGTTTCAGCTAAAAGTTTCAACGTGTAACAGCAGCTTATGAAGCGCTGTGCAGAAAATATGGGGTGCGCGCGAGAGAGACGCGCGAGGAGCGAATACACAAGGAACAAGACGGGCGAGAAAGAGAGAAAAATAGTGGGCGGAAAAGGATTTTTGTGGGCCTCTTGGACAGGCGCTATTTTTTTTTTTCTCAGTTCTAATTCCGGCGCGCTGGCCGTTTTAACTCGTGCCGCATTATTTCCAGCGCTTGCTGACACGGGCTAGCCTTGAGGGCTTATTCAAACATGCAGCAAAACACACGAACTAATTAGTTTTCCTTGAATGCATCCAGCATGAGACAGTGAAGTGAAAAAAAGGTGAGGTAACTGGATCGAACGCAGTTAAACTTCCCTTGAACATTCTGAAGCGCTTTTCGGTTGAACCTCGCTGGAATAAATAAAAAAAAAAAGACGTTACGGTAAGGAAAATATTAATTATGCTCATTTCTGCTCTTCTCTTTTTCTCGAACAATGAGATGCGTAAACTGTTGCGGTTAGCCATTGAAATTGCATAGAAACGCGGTATAAAATAAACAGAGCCTGTTGCTTAGCTACTAAAGTACAAACTTTTGATAATTACATTATCAGATACACAGCTTCAGGTTAACAAAGTTGCTTTGTCTTGAATACTCTCCTCTTTTTAACACCTATAGCTGAGTTAGCCAATATCCGCAAATCAACATGTTAGGGAACGTTGAATCACTCGACATGGAAAATCGCGACCCGATGGACATGAATTCATTTTTGAAGGTATTGTTTTTCTCTCCACTCGTTTCCCTTTCTTGCTGCTGTGTATTTCAAATGTTGAGTCCAAGATAAGAATTTCCAAAGGTTTTCACGGAATTTTTTGTCGGTTGCCGACTTGTTAGTTTTTTTTACACTTGTCCAAGTTTTCAGTCTAAGTTTCCAAACTTGTCAGGATGCGTGATCAGTTTTATGTTGATGACCTTCAAACGATCGATTTAATTAGATGTGGCTTTGTTTTCTCTGCGTTGTCAATGGCCGTTTTCACACTAGAGACGAACAAATCGTCTGACGATTTGTCTGGCTATTGTTCATCTGATGTGAATTTAGGTCGTACTTTAGTCGACTTGTTCGTCTGGATGGACAAATCGTCTTCTAAAAATCGTCTTCACAGACGGACAAACAGACGGACAAATTCAGGCGGTTTGTTCGTCTTATTTTTTGATCGTCCCGTTTTCACGACTTGTCCGTCTGAGACGATTTGTTTGTCCAGACGATTTGTTCGTCTCTAGTGTGAAAACGGCCAATGTCATGTTACCTGAAATATCATTCTTTTGATGGAACATGATACTGTACTGAGTTGGTCTTTCCAGTAAGTACTTGCTACAAATTTTTCTGTGGAACTTTGCTGTAGTTCATATTCTGGGCGTCTACGGCCTACCCTAAATGAAGTCCTAACTCAATGCATGTGCAGACTCAAAAGTAGGCCGGTACAACATTGCACGTCGTTAACTAGCTTTTCATTTCTAACCTAGCATTTGCTATCTTTAAGCATTCTGCGAACTTTCGAGGGTATTTCAACAATTTTTATGGTTGGGCGAAAATGAAACAGAAAATGGCATTCATAATAATTCATAATTATTTGGCACGCATCTACCGTGTTATTGTTCGTGAGCACTCATTGTAAAAACAGTGTGGGGTTAACAGGTCCCCCACACGGGCCGGCACAATCCAGTTTTTGTGTAACCGTTTGTAACTTTTTAGTAAATGTATAGGATTCACCGTAAGTTTCATACTTAAGCGACTGCTCGCTAAATATATGTACGGAGCAATGCTTAATTTAAATTGCCTTAAGCACCTGTGGTTTACTGTCGTCCTTTTGCCACAGAAATGATATTTTAAGCGATTTTGAAGGGTTTTGATTTCGCCCTTTGACTGTGCCTCCCAGTTGATTAGAACTGGTTACACAACAGTGGGTACCCTGTGCCCCCACTGAAAAAGAAAAGTATCAGAACAAAACAATAAAATTAAACACGGCTAGTGTAATGATAAACATTACAAATATAATAATAAAAGTTAAAACATACGCAAACACAGGATAATAAAGTTGATATCTAACTCAGGCAGCATTGTTTAAAGATCCGTGGTTAGGGTTTATTTATCATTCCGCTGGGGATAAACCTCACAAGAACTCTACCGTATTTGAATAAGGGAATGAGGCAACTAGCTCCGACAGTTAATTTGGTGCGACTCGCCATACAGGTTTTATTTTGCCTCTAAATACTTAGCACGGACAAACGCAGAATTGGTATTTGGGCGCGTTGGCCAGCTATAAACCACCGTGCCGTTTATTCAATTTGCGTATACATGGACATTGAATTAAGAAAACTGAACTGAAGGCACTAAACCCGGACAGGAAAATCCCTAAAAACCAGCAGGTAGAAAAAAAGAAAAACAAAAACAAAAACAAAAACGGGGGACGTGTGCCCAAGACCAAAGCAATGGTGCTACCCTTAAGGTCTTAGAGTATACTATATAAAGTACTTAGGGGAAATATAAAATTGATACATGGATGTTAAACATAGAAAGGATAAAAGTATTAACCTCCTTGACAATCGTAGCAATAAAACAAAAACCAAAGTAATCACGTTGCGTGGCAAAGGCTGGCCGTAGAATGACTGCTCCTCTGACGACCACAAATTATAAACCTAAACTGGCCCGCAACCCGCATGCTAACACCATTCACCAGGGGCCCGTTTCTCGAAGTTCCCGGTAATAGTCCAGTTTCGAGTTCGCCATGACCGCTGAATAAAAGCACTGAGAACGCATTTGTACACCGTTAGCCTCGACCTAAAGTAAAATATTCACAAATACCGGCAGCAAGGTGCCACAAATTTGAAAATTAAACAATAAACAGGTCATCTTTTCGCTGGAATTTGTGAATATTTTACCTTTGGTCTAGGCTAACCGTGTGCAAATGCGTTCTCAGTACTTTTATTCAGCGGTCATGGCGAACTCGACACTGGACTATTACCGGGCCCGTTAAGCTGTTTTGTTTTCCGTTCCAGATGAGACTTGCAAAATTTTTTAAAATTATACAGTACAGTTATTAGGTAAAGAAACAAAATGGACTTCATTAGAGGTCAGAACACACCCTACTTTTCTTGAGATTTTGATTTCAAAATATGGTTTCGGGTCAGTTAAGTTACCGGGACTTTCGAGAACAGGCCCCAGGCCTCTAATAGCAATTTATGCTAATTTACGACTATCACAAATTACATGTTTTGTTTTCTTTTAGTTTTGAAAGTAATCACAAGAACATCGCTCCAATGTAAGTTGAACTGACATGATATCTATCTCATAGGTGGAATTCACCGACGTAATCGCGGAGCCCGACGGCCTGCACTCTCACGACTGTATGTATGGATGCGCATTCAAGACGTACAACTGCGCCAAAAACTGCTGCTATTTATTCCTGTCGTTCCTGTGTGGGGGTCCCCTGGCGCTGTGTTTTGGTTGCTACTTTGCCTGCCTTGGTTTTGAGTACATCTGGTGTGTGATGCCTTGTACGCGAGCATGGCTGATTGAGATCGAGTGCATTGGAAAGATTTTTGGTTACTGTATCAAGGCTTTCTGTGATCCCTGCTTTGAATCGATTGGCAGGATGTTTTCTGGCATCAAAGTGAAGACAGAAACTGTGTATGTTTGTACCGTTGTATTGAAAACAACAAGCGGACTTTCTTAAACGAACACTTATTTTCTTTAAATGTAGTGACAGGAATCCCTGCATTAATATTAGATGTTAAAATAAACAGGTTTATGTAAAGAGCTGATAGTGCCGCCGGCTAATAATTTGCAGTGATACTGAAAAAATGTGACACTGCTGACAGCAGCGAGTAGAAAAACACATGCGAAACGGAGAAATGCTAGCGTTGGTGTCACAGCCTGGATTAGTTAATATGCTGAGACTAATAGTTTTTTTACTTGCCTTTTAGATATATTTTCGTATATGTAATTACTCTATCACTCACAGGCAGCAAACAAGTCATCGTTGGTTCCTTGTTTGTCAGGCACTAAAAGGTCGGCACACACGGAGGGACTAGTCCCTGCGACTAGTCCCCGTGACTAGTCCCGGGGACCAAGTTCCTTCGTGTGAACTACCCATTCAATTAGAAAATCTAGTCGCAGGGACCAAAATTTGGTCCGTGGGACAAGTCGCAGGGACTTGTCCCCTCAAATTATGCTGGTCCCTGCGTGTGAACTGTTCGTGGGACTAGTCCCTGCGACCAGTCCCTTCGTGTAAACTCTTCAGGGGACTAGTTGCAGGGACTAGTCGCAGGGACTAGTCCCCTCGTGTGTGCCGACCTTAAATAGACGAGGACTTCTAATGGTAGTATTGTTATTAGTGATAGTCAATCCCACTACTGTTTCTAAAGATGTATGATTTTATTCCAAGCATAAGCACATGTACAATGCTTTACACATACTATGTAGCTGAGATCCACGCGGGGCACCATAGGTAAGCAAATCTTCCTCGGAAATTTTTTGACCTTACGCGTAGGCACGCCACAAAACAATAGGCTGAGGAAAAAGAATGGCTTTGCACGTGCATTTTGCATTTGGTACATTTCTTTGCCGTCCTCTGAAAAACAACAACATAACGTGAAATGACCAAGTTTTATATTTTCTTGAGCGCATGATGAATTTTCTCGCTTTTTCCCGACTTTGACGCCGTTAGCAGTAAATTAGCCCATGGCGAGTTTGGCAGCATTTTCCAAGTTATACAAATTGGAATGATTGCGAAAGAATTACAAAAGGGAGAAGTTAGATTTTGAAATGACGTTTTCGGTGCCGTGGTCCGACGGTTGCTACAACCAATACGAATCGCCCACTCCATCGTTGCCAACAACTTAATTGAACGTCTTACTCCTTATTGAATATTTCCATTCGCCAGTACTGAAATGTGCAAACGATAATATGAATAATATGATAATATAAATGATTAAGATAATATTAAAGTATAAGTATAAGTATACAAAAAATAAAACAGGAATTTTGCTGCTTGCGCGAGTACTTTGTATTGAACTCGAGGGGAAACAAAGTGTGTTATGGGAGATGTGGAAGTTGTGAATAATTTAATTTTCTCGGGAAGAGCAGAACAGTGTGCAAGTGTGCATTTTTGTGTTGATGAGAATAAACACGTTCGACAAGAATGTTGCTTATATTTGTCTCGTCTGCGTGGTAACCCAGATTAGTATATACCACAAATGTGAATAGTGCTTTTCGCGCGCTCTGATTGGTTAACTCGGAGGTCATTAGCAGAGTACTATCCACCTTCACTTTGGTGAATAACTGTTAAATAACCGGGGCAAAAGTCAAAATTTGCAAATCGTCAACGAAAAAAGCAAAATCAATCGACTAACAAGTGATTAAAATGCAAAAATGTGTACAATTGCATTAATGAAGCCGTGAATATAACGCTTTTGTTAGCTTTTGTCAGTTTTGCATTCCTTCGCTCGTTCATTGGATGCCATAGTGACTCGTGCAACTTTCTCAACCAATGAAACGAATTTTAAAAGTCACAACCAATCGTGATTGGTTCGCACGCATTTTCCCGTGCTTGACGCCAGGCTAAAAGTTATTAACAATCATCAGAGGAGGTTGAGCAAAATATAGTGATTTGTTAGTGGCGAGCAGTTCAATTATTTGCCGAAGCCGAGACAATCACGATATTTTGCGAAAACCGAGTTCAATAATAGTTTTATCATTCGATCACCGAGCTTGTGTTTCATAATTATTTTCGGGAGGCCTGAAACGATC
Source organism: Pachyseris speciosa (assembly GCA_016490735.1). NCBI lineage: Eukaryota > Metazoa > Cnidaria > Anthozoa > Scleractinia > Pachyseridae > Pachyseris > Pachyseris speciosa. The sequence continues at coordinate 840,684 of JAEMWC010000149.1, read as the reverse complement.
CGCCATTTTTCATTGAATTTGAAGAGCTTGGACACGTGGACACAACTACGCATGAGCAGAATATTATTTGCAGCAAAATCACAGTTGGACGGTACTGCGCACGAGTAGACCATTATTTGTAGGCAGTTATTTGTAGGTCACGTGGTAGGCTGTGGGCCAATGGAAAGGTAGGGAAAAGAGTATCGAATGATAATTGTAATTGCTTTTAATTCTGATTGGTTCGTTGCATTGTTTGCGTCTGTTGTGATTGGTCAAATTTATTACTCTGGTTTTGGTTTTACGACACTCAACTGAAACCTGCTCAGAGATCTGAAATACAAGGCATAAAATAAACACGCCTTATTGGTTTACATTGCTCAAAGAAGACGCAAATATTACCAGTCAAAGTTAAGGCATTATTTTCTTCTACCTTTTTTTTAATTCTAAGAGTGAGAAGGCTATTTTACATATGATTTAAAACGGCTTAACCCTTTCCTTCCCAATTAATGACTGGAACAGTTTACCGTCAAATATATAAACATGCCCACATTAAGTAATTTTAAAGCAGCTGTAAATAATCTTATCTCTTCTTAAGTTCTAGCTTTATCAATTTAATTATTAACTGATTGTTATTTATTTCATCATTATTATACAACAGTTATTTATTACCTTATTTACACATATTTATTTATTCGTTTTTATTTCACTTTGCACTGGAATTTGCTAGATGTCCTTGTAGGATTTTGCAAATAAATTATGTAGATGTAGATTAACGTCACACGTGTGACGATAAATACCGCTTGCTAATCGTCTCCATTAAGGGCTCAAGCTAGGGTGCCCAGTGTTCTCTCGTTATTGAACGCCTTAAAAATTATACTCAAACTAACAGTTTTTGCCGAGGTTTTCGATAGCAGAGATTAGCCAAAGTATTAGCAGGTCCTGTCGTCAAGACGAGTATCCCGTGGAAACCGTTATTCTAAGGGGTTCCTTCCACGTGAAACCTCTTAGCGCGTGACTCATTTGTGACTAGAGCTACTCTAAAATCCCCAGTAAGCCGAACGGGCTCAATTGTCTTAGGGATAGTGTCCATGATCCTGTGTTTGTGTTTTGTTTCTTTTCTTTCAGTGTATTCTGCTATTTTTTTGGAGAAATTCTTTTAGTCAAAGATTTGGAAATAATAATTGCCTTCACTAAACAGCAAAAGCCCCCCCCCCCCCCTCCCCTTTTATATACCATTTTTGACAGAAAAGGTACCCCTTTCGTATACCTTCCAATGAAAAATGGTACCCCTTTCTCAAGAAGTCTTCTTGTCATTTTCATGTAGCGTTCAATAAATTAAAACAGTAGTCATAAGGTATGCGTGTTCGAAATATTTTAATGAAGCCCTTTTAAATACCTGAATGGCAGAATTCCCTACCCTTTCACATATTTTGACTCGTGAAATTTCTACTCTTTCATATACCTGAAGCGTGAAAAGGTACTCCTTTCAGGCGGAGCCTACCCGTATAGGCCATTATAGGGAGTAATTATCTCGTTTGCTCTTCGTTTCCTCAGCCAATCCTGTGAGTTTTTCTGAGAGATTGGAAGCGACCCACAGGGATCTAAAAAGAAAATTATCCTAAACAAACAATAAAACATGAATTATGTTGTGTAATTATGTATCCCTGTCGCATTTGCCACTAAAAGAAAATAAATTGCTTGACAATATTTCATATTTTAGTACTATAAAACCACTAACATTGTTCTGTGTTACTGGGACGCGTAATCAGCCACTTTATAAACAGCGGTAGGGGTGAAGATAATTCCTCGACCAAAGTTACAAATATTTCCGTGTCACATGTTACTAAAGCTCAAATCAACGACACAAACATGTTGGAAAATGTGGAATCTCAAGACATTGAAGATCGTGGTCCACCCGAAAGATCCGGTTCGCAAGCACATCTCGTGCTCAACGGGTTCAACTTTGCTAATCGCGATCCTGCCGATATGAATTCCTTCTTGAAGGTAACGTTGTTTCCCATTGTAAGCTATATTCGTGGCAGTTTCTTGATATTTAGCTTCCCAGGTACTTTTGATATGTTTCAATGCAGTCCAATCCTGGCTTCCTTTCTTTCTATGAGAACTTCAAAGCACGCGGGGACCAAAGCATTAATTTTTCATCAAAAGCTGCTTTTAGGTCACATTAATGACCGATGTTGACTTCTAACGGTCAACGCTTGAGGACATCGCGTCTTAGTAAAGACTTGGTAAGAAGGATGTCGTTTCCCTTTTGTGATGGTCAATAAATCCTTCAGCTTTGTAAAAAAACGAAACTTACGCCACAGAAGTAGTTACATTTCGAGGTTTTGCGTTTTGGGAAGTTGACACGTTGCAAGTGTCTTCATTGAACTTGTCTGAAGGCCTCAAAAAGGCGTTTTCTCCCAGTAACTTATAATGCATCAAGTTAATCTCCTCGTGTTCTCACTGTGTTCTTGGAAATTGATCTCCGTAAGTTGTTTACTGTTACGGATTTTGTAGATATAATGATGGTTGTGCTTATTTTAATTGTCGGTTTTCGTTTGCTCAATTCCCAACGCATTATTGTTGCCCTTGATGTGTAGAGTGCATTATCTTCCTGTAGCTTTTGCCTCCGAATACGCGGAACAATCTCACAACAAGACGAGTCAATAAGAGCAAAGTACTTGTGATATCCGGTCAAATCTTCTTTTACAAACATCTTTTGATCCATGTGTCAGCCCGAGAACTTTTGCAGTCTGATGCTAATTCATTTGTAACTGTCGGATTCAAAGCGCAAGTAGATTTTTCCATTCTACGTTCCGAAACATTCTTGAATCAGATCATTCCGTGGTCTGTACAGAATATCTTAGTCAGCTACAAGGTTGATCTGATTTTTAATGTTTCCTTGCTGCCTTTTTCTTGAATGAAACACTGAATTAAAATAAAACTTCGCTTGACGCCAAAATTAGCATTAATATTGAACGTGAATATTAATTACCTGAGATCAGTGAACAGCCAACAATGAAACTTTACAAGTGAGCAGGAAGTAATGACAAAGAGCACGTAAGAGGGTTGAACTCTGAAAAGCCAATGGTGCGGACAAGATACTGAATAGAACAGTTAAAAATTTTTCAACTGAGTCCGCACGTTACGTGAATTTTCGTTACGTACCATTACGTGGAATATTACCGTGTAGCACTTTTATTTTGCGGGGTTTAATTTTTGCGGATTTTGCGGAAGGTCCTTCAGTGATCCGCAAAAATAAGTTCCAGCAGAAAAAAACACCAGCAAAATTAAAAACCGTTAAAATTTACTCCCGTTAATTATAATATAATCAAAATGGTTTTAAGTCCACTTGTGTTACTATATATCATACATTGGGATAAAAAAAGAACGTTTATTTTGATATTGTGATTGAGAAAAAGCAATCGGAGCTTGCTACAAACAAAACGAAACGATAAAAGGTTAAGACAATACTTTTCCAGTTGTTGTTGTGCCAACCGGCCTGTCACTGACTGAAATGTCTGAGAAGTACAGACTGTTGTTTTATCTAAAAATGTAATAAAAGTGGAAAATATTACATTTCGATTCCTTCCTTGTTGATGTCTTGCTGTTTGAAAAGAAAACCGCAAAATTAGTTCCCGCAAACCTAAAAAAATCGCCAATCCTCAAAATAAAAGTCCCGCAAAAATTTCATGCTACACGGTATGCTATATGCTTGGTTGAAGAAAGGGATGGGTGACGTAAATTGATAAAGATCGTTAGTATATACCACACATGTGAATAGTGCTTTTCGCGCGCTCTGATTGGTTAACTCGGAGGTGATTAGCAAGTACTATTCACCTCCTAGCATTCGGCGCGAGAGATTTTAGACAAGTAACGAATTCCGACCGCTTGTCGGTATGTTGTCACACATAAAGTAATGTTTTGGTCCGCTAATTATTCAGCTTGTGTGGTATATACTAAAACAATTATTCACCTCAGTTTTGGTGAATAGTGGTGGATATTTAGCTGGCCGCTTCGCGGCTCGGTAAATATCCATCACTTCACCAAAACTGAGGTGAATAATTGTTAATTATTCGCATAACTCTATGGAGCGGTGTTCTTTTGAGTGCCGTAAAACCAAAAGCAAAGCAATAGTCCAGATTTGAGTTCGCCATGACCGCTGAGTAAAAGCACTGAGAACACATTCGTGCAGGGTTAGCCTCCATCTGAAGTGAATATCTTCACAAATTCCAGCGAGAAGATGATCTGTTTACAGCTCTGTCTATTGTTTTATTTTCAAATTTATGGCACCTACTCGCCGGTATTTCTGAATATTTTACTTTTGGTCCAGGCTAGCCCTGTATGAATGCGCTCTCACTGTGTTTATTCAGCGGTCATTGCAAACTATTACTCCAGTCAATCACAACAGAGCCACAAGACACAATTCAAAGCATACAATTACACGTAACAGGCGCGGGAAGACGCATGCGTGCTGGCCAATCACAGGGAGAAGCAATGCAAAACAAAAGCAAACGCAATTCACTTTTGATGCTCAATTGGCAACCGCTCTTTGAACTGGAGCTGTACTGAAGCAGTGTCCTTTTATTGTGCGCACACCACATCCGGGCACCACATCAAGCGTAGCCTGCGAACAGGCTTCCCGTTCCCGAATCAAAGTACTCAGACAGCGCTTCGCGCCGACTTTGTTGTGCTCCACCAAGCCGGGAGCCTGTTCGCAGGCTACATCAAGCGTAAATGTGAGCCTTCATTGCAATTTCCTAGCGGAAAACACACAATGAAAATTAACACGGTTGAAAGATTCAGAAAGAAGGAAAGTCACGAATGATATGCAACTTGTATTGAGATTGTTTGCGCAAAACGAATGTATCTTAAAACGGCGTTCCATTTTTAAATGCAACGTTTGAACCAGTTATATCATATCATGGGTACTTTTATATTTTCGGTACAAAATCCGGGTAAATTAAAACTAAGAAAACCTGTTATGTCTGTGAAATTCAAGACAAGGACGTTAAATAATTTCGTGAAAGAAGAGCAAAAAAACTTGTTACAGTTTTCCCGCAAAACACGGTTGAAAAACTTAAAAAGCAGCGGCCCGGGAAAATGCTATTCGTTTGTATCCTTACCATCCCAGTTTAATGCCTGGGTCAACAGCCCAGAGGAATGACACTGAAACGAAATTCGGCACATTGGTAGTTCTCATCGTCCTTAATATTTTCACGTGAAACAAACTTTAACATAGATCACGTGACGTGTCATGTGACCATTTCTTTGAAATCATCACTTATTTGAGAAGGTGACTTTTGATAGCTGAGTTAATCTTTTGTCTCCGCGATTGAGTCACAAAGATGTGGATCGCGACGTTTCGACCGCTATACTTCTGGTCTTCATCAGGCGATGGTGTCGACTGGCTGCGTGTGAGTATAAGAAGCACCGTGGCTGGTGGTGATTGGTGCGTTTCGATCCTCGCTTAGGCTGTTGTTGATTAGAGGATTTCGATCCTTGTCGTTCAGACTAGAAATTGCTCCCTCAGCGGTCCGCTTTGGTACTGATCGGCTGTTGTGGTCTTTGATCGTGGACATCCACGCTTCAGGAATTTCAAAGGCCAACACACCACTGAGACCTATAGTCTCTTGTGTGAACACCTTTGCTTTTGATCTGTCTTCCTACTTAGCCGATGTATTATCTTCCCTAACAGGGAACTC
>JAEMWC010000149.1:792500-830000 GCA_016490735.1 Pachyseris speciosa | reverse complement strand
CGAGGCCAATAATAATGCTTAACGCCAACACCACAACAACAGGAGTAATGATAACAATCAGTCGTGTGTGGTTTTCTGAGGAGAAGAAGATCATATTTATCATAAGAAAGTAATTCTGAACGAGCAATTGCCCAGAAACGTTGCAACAAATTTGTTTAGCCATGTGATGGACAAATGAAGGGCTGGGGGCATAAACTGCCTATGTGTAGTTTTAGGTGTTTTTTTGCATACGTTATTTCTCGAAAACGAAAAAGAAATCGGTGAAAAAAAAAATACGGGACAATGTTTTTGAATCAAAATGCAGTTCACATGCAAAAATTTGGACAAATCCAAGCGAACTAAAAAAACGGCCGAAAATTACACATAGGCAGTTTATGCCCCCAGCCCTTCAAATGTTTCCATGTTTTGGTTTTCTCTTTCGTTGGGTTCTTTTCTTTCACTTTTTTGTTTCGATTATCAATTATGTGTTGTAGAGTTTTTAATAAAACAGTTATTCTATTCGGGCTTGATGGATATGAGATTGTTATAACCAACTCGGCGCTATGCGCCTCATCGGTTATCTATCACTTCATATCCAGCGCAGCCTCGTAGAATAATTACAAGCATTAATTAAATTTATTAAGCGACTATCCACCACTCCATGGAGTGCCAATGGCATCAGTCCCATCTTTGTTAGACAGAAAAAAATAATGGCATTAGTAACAATTTCATGGCGGAGCACCATGCGTGGGTCTTGGTCACAACGTCACTGTACGTCCACCCCTGCGTGTAAGCTAATATGAAATGTCATACTTGAGATCAGTGTGTACTATGTTCCGTAGCGGGAAATCATATAGGCAGGGTTTGGGCATTTTTCCGCGTGCAATCGCCTGTCCAACCACGTTTTTTAAATAAACTAACAATCAGAAGACAACAAGAGAAGAAAATTATGATCTTTTATCGGTATCGGTCTTGTTTTTCAAAAGCTTAAATTTTATTGATGGCAGAAACTCAAACTCGAGGGAAAAAGTGCCGACCAAATGCATGAGCATGTCTCAAAATCTGATAAAAAGTTGTCCAAAAGTTGTCAAGAACTATCGCGCTTCGCGTTTCATTGGATAAGTCAGAGATCTTCGTGCAAAGACTATAAACAGCAAAATGTAAGGGTACGTGGTCAGGTGGTGTTTCAGCGTTTAACTTGATTAATACAAGTTTAGTTTTTATCAGTTTGAACCCTTAAAATGCCTTTGGATGTTAAGAACAGCGAAATGCACGGGTTGCTTGCCTTTGCTAATTTTATAGTAAGTGTATGGGTCTTCTAGAGAAAAGTTTGACTGTGTCGTTTGGCAAGGTTGTAATAGCGCTGTCCTCGCTCCATGCTGTGTGACTTGATGATGTTTTGCCGCTAAGAATTTTTGATCGAAGAAGCTCCACGTCAATGGACGTGGGAAGTGGGAAGTAACAGTAAGACTATCACTGAAGGCACTTAAGGGTTTTGTATCTGCTTAGCCAAGCAAGATGTTTTGTGACATCCAGTTGACGGCGCTATTATGCCGCTCTGTGTTTAGAATGATTTGTTGACTGATCTGAACTGTTAGGTTTGTACACCATTTTTTTTAACGGACATTTATGTCAAAATTGCTTAGCAATTTGTCTAGCTTACTTATTACAAGATAGGTTAACTTGTTACTTGCCTAATTTCTCCACCTTCTCCAAGAAACTTCAAAGAGAGTCCATAGGCATCATAACTTGATTTTTTGAAATGTTTTGTTGTTTTTGACTAGCAGTGAATTCTTTTACGCTTTCATCTGAAAATAGTTTGAACTTAAGAATGCTTGTTTGTTTTTCCCCCAAACGTTTGCTTTCCAATAGGTTAACTCTTCTTTTTCCCCGCTATCGCTCAGTATTTTTACACACAAAATTGGCTCAATAAATGGCACGAGAGTGTTGTTCGAGCGAGTCTGGACGGACTATTCCAGACCGGCTCACGTCACCTTTCCACACTCAGGCTATTTTCTATGGCATTGCGTCAGCGGTACCAGACGGTGATATGATAAGCAGACTAATGAAAATACCAGTAAAAAAATAAATAATAATAATAGTGGAGCTTCGCTTTTAGGCTTGGCTAAATGCATATATTAATTACTTACTGGATTTGTTCTCTGGCTTTGATAATGCAGTAACAAACAAAGGTGTCGTGATGGCTGAAGAATTTCTCCCTGCAAGAACATCAACAAATGTATATTAATTTTTTAATAATCTGGGTGATATTATCACTTTAATGCCGTTTCCCTTATTGCTGCAAGAATTAAACCTGAAGTGTGTCAAGTGGTTCCAAAATTACTATTTCAAAATCAAGCTTGATCAAAGTGTTTGAATCAAATCTGAGTCCAGTAGATTCAATTCAATTCTTTATTTATTTACACTATAAATGGCATTTAAATACAGTTGACAATAGTAAAGCATTAAGGAGTGTTAAGCTGTTAAGGAATAAATTTATATGTGAGCGGTGGCCAAAGTAGTCCCTGCTGTTTTATGATGGACAAGTTATATTTCCTTATATTTCCCTATAACTTTCTTCAGTGGAATGAATAAGCTACAAGTTAAGCAGACAGAATGATATGAAAGGAAATATTGTGATCAGGATATGATATAAACGTAATAATTACGACAATCCTCATATTTCTCTTCGCGTTTTTCACCTGCTGAACCGACTGCTCCGATTAAAGTCGATGATCAGTTACATTCAGCCTATTAGTGTTATCAAAGATTTTGGAGTCATGCTTGATTCATGCTTGAGTCATGCTTGATTCACCTTTGTTACCCATATCAACAACACCTTCGCGCTCTTTAGCGTTCGTTTCATTCTATTGGCAGAATTAGAAAATATCATTCGCAAGCGGATACTGAGCGCATTGTCCATGACTTTGTTTTATCGAAATTGGATTATTGTAATAGTTTGCTCTATGGAATTCTCTCTCGTGAAATTGAGAAACTTCAGAGATTGCAGAATACCGCGGCAAGATTAACTGTGTGCATGAAGAAGACTGATCACATTACTACTGCTTTAAAAAAGTCGCACTGGCTTCCTGTTGATGACAGAATAATTTTTAAGTTACTGTTGCTTACGTACAAATCACGTAATGGCCTTGCCCCGGTGTATATTAATGAACTGTTACCTTACACTCCCTGTCGCTCTCTTCGTTCCAGTGATTCCAACCTCCTAGTTATCCCGAAGACTACTACAGTTACTTACGGAGACAGATCTTTTGCGGCAATTGCTCCGGAGTTTTGAAATCAGCTAACGCTTGCCATTAGACAAAGTAACTCTGTTGATAGTTTTAAAAGGGCTTCGAAAACGAACCTGTTTCGTGAGAGCTCTTTCTTTTAGTTGTAAAAAGCATCGAGACATTTACATGTAGAACGGGTTTTTAAGAACTTTAATTATCATCATCATCATCATCATCTCATTTTTTAAAACATGGTCATTAAAACTCACTCCCACAAAAGTTGCTGTATTTTGTGAATATATTTACAGGGAGAAATTTAATTATGGTACTATTTATTGTTTCACCAGTAACAAAATTATTTCAAACCTACTTGTCGTTTTTTTGGCAGACTTTGGCAAATGTAGCGTGGTAACTTGGACTGAAATACTATTGGCAGCTTTAATGGCTGTTGCTGTGGGAGCTGTAAGTACGAATGGATAAGATTGCAGTTATTTGACAACATGTGATGTTGCACTTCCGAGATTTACCTAACCGGCCTGACATTATCATTTAATTAAGGATACTGAATGGCCAACAACAACAACAACAACAACAACAACAACAACAACAACTAATAATAATAATAATAATAATAATAATAATCAGGGATATGATTGACAAGCAAGATGTTTCACCGATGTGTCGCCTATGTGGCGAAAGAGAGGAAACTGTAAGCTAAAATTATTATTTCTATACTATGATTTACTTTCTTCAGGTTATCCTATATGAACAGTAAAAACAAACAAACAAACAAAACTGGTTGCAGTTAAAAAAAACTAATAAAAACAAGCATATACCTATACTGGTAAGTTAAATGATGGCAAAAGTGGTGCATGAATAATTATCTGTTTACCTGTTATTGCAGGGTATTCAAAATCACAAACAAAATCGGGGGCCAATCCTCCACTTTCCACTGACAAATACAGCTTCCCTTTCTTGCTACCACTTGCTTCTGGATTCTTCAAGATAGCGGCAAATTCATCTGACCTTGTGCGGAAATCTAGTTTTACTACGATATTGCCGCACATATCTTTCAAGGGGGGTGCACTGTAGCTGATACAACTGTTGGAGTTTCTCTCCTTGTCAACGTCACAACCGATAAGCCTGTAAGGACTCTGATTGGCAGAAATGAAGTTTAGGAAACCAATGGCTGATGTAAGTCTAGCGGTTGTTATGTTTACTGGTTGGATAACCCTTATCATCACTGATCGTGAACCAGGTACATCCACGGTCTCCACTTTACAAAGAGGAAAACCTGGCAATGAAACAATAGGTGTAATTTTTTTTATAACAACCTTCAGTGTGTATCAGTATGAGTAACATAAAGTGGGAACTAATAATATGAAAAGGTATTGATTGAGAGTGTTCTGATTGCATGCAGGCCAGAATCCAGAGAAATGACGTTGTGTTGTAAAATAAAGTCTCAGTTGCACATGTGAAGAAAGCTTATCATACTATGGTGGCCTATAGCTATCACTCGAAATTTGCCAAAGATTTTACAAAAAAACTTGAACAGATATTTCAATGAAAACGTATAACAAAGGATAGGTAATACTTAAATTAAACGTTTATTCATTGAAAATCAAAAATAAAATGAAATGAAAAGAAACTTAAATGAAAGTGAAATGAAAACAGCACCCAAAAGCAAAGAAGAATGCAATGAAAAGAAGACCAAAAGTAAAATTAAATTTGGCATAAACCTAGGGCTATCACACCAAGATAAAAAAACAAAAGACAAAACAAAAGTAAAATGAAATTTTGCACGAGCCTAGGGCTATCATACTACCAATCGTATTAAAACAGTAAGATCTTGTATGTCTGCCTTAGGGAAAATAAGCCGAGTTAAGAATGTATTAGGAAAGATATACTTCAGTTACAATAATTAATTCTCTCGTGTTTAGCAAGCTGTATTATTGCTCGTCCGTCTGGTCGCACACTTCAGCTAGTAACATAAGCAAACTACAAGGAGTACAGAATTTCGCCGCTCGGATAGTTTCTGGGATAAGGAAGTTCGCTCATGTAACTCCAGCCCTGAAAAACCTGAGATAGATGCCAGTTACGTTCCACCTGCATCTAAGAGACGCCATTTTGGCCTTTAAATCTTTGACGGGCCAAGTACCAAACTACCTCAATTCTAATTTTATCTCCAGAGGGAACATCAGCGGTCGGGCGATTAGATCATCTACCCAGCTTAATATACCGCTTTTTAAAACCAAGTCGGGACAGAGATTTTTTTATTACAGAACTGTAACCTTGAAGAATGCCTTAAAACCCCATTTTAAATTAAGTGAATCTCTTGTTCTTAATAATTTGTTTATCGATAATTTTTGTGCATTTTTAGTGTTTCATTATTATCATTTGTATTGTATCATAGTATACCAGGATGCTTTGCACGATGAGAACTCCACGTGCAGTGCAACACAATGAAGCAAAATGGCGGCCGAGTGGAGACATTTCAAGGCAAAAATGAAAGCAAAAAGAATCGAAGGACAAAGAAAGAAGAAGGAAACCGTTAGTGCTTTTAACGGCTACAATGGTACTTAAGTCGTGCAGCGATTAAGCGTTGAGGTGTCTGGCAAAGCCCAAAAATATTCAAGAACTGGTGCGAGGGAGTTCGTTTCCTATGAATATGAAGAGTTTAAGATTTAAAACATTCGATGTACATTTCAGGTTCCTTTTAGTGGAATGAGTTCCCGTTGTTGAACCCGATGAAGGTAAGTTGCTGAACTAGGCACCCGACAACGCGGGACTAGCTTGAAGTCGCTGCCAGCGAAACGGAAATTTTTTGACGCGGAGAAAAAAACCGATCAGAGCCCAAGCACGAGATCCGCCCCAAGTGCGAGCAAGTTTGTTCCACAAAACGTAAGCTTACATGGATCACTCTAGGAGCTGGAATCTGCTTCACCATACTGCAGGACGGCCCTTGTTCTCCAGCCAAAGTGTCACAGCTCATTGACTTGTCGACTGCGAAGTGGTTTTCGCATGCTCTTTGAATGTTTTTAATCGTAAACTCTTCATACTCATAGGAAACGACCTCCCTTGCACCAATTCTTGAATAGTTTTAGGCTTTACCCGACACCTCAGCGCTTAATCGCTGCACGACTCATGTATCATTGTCTTCTTTCTTTGTCCTTCGATTCTTTTTGCTTTCATATTTGCCTTGAAATTTCTCCACTCGGCCCCCAGTTTGCTTGTTGCACTGCACGTGGAGTGCTCATCGTGCGAAACATCCTGGTATACTATGATAGCCCAAGGGTCGTACAAAATTTAATTTTATATTTGTTTCCATTTTTTTCTGTATAATGTTTCCACTTCAATTCCTGTTGACTGCTCTAAACATAAAATTTTGGCGCAAGGAAAGCCATGCGTAGTTGTTCAGTACCAGTGCAAAAAAAATTATAATCGTGGAGCTCCGCTTTTAGGCTTGGCTAAATCTATATATTATTATTATAAGACATTTCACAGCGCATACAGGAATCGGCAGACGTACGTACGTAGGCACGTACGTACGGTGACCAAAACCAAATTTTCTCGAACAGGTGGGTTACCATATTTTCTTACCAATGGTGCTCCGCTTCGCGGCGCTTCGGGCCGCCTGAACTCCAATAAAAATACCAGAGTTTCCTTGAACGAGCGCCCACGCTAAGATACGCGCCCTCGATCCCCCAAATAAGCGGCCGGGTGCTTATTCGAGGGAGAGAGGTATTTATCTGGAAAATCGAACCTTTTTTTAACAGTCTTATTACCGATATCGACCCGACCTATGATCTGAGGACATTCTGTATCACGGATAGCCACAAGTCAAGCATTAAGCCGCCTGTGGGTTGAGTCGACGACTGTATTTTCCAGGACTAAACTTTCTCCTTGCCTGACTGGCTAAAATTGATCATGTGATTTAATTGTATAGACATGTCAACTAGTAGGCGTTTTAGTTCAACTATTTTTTTTAGTCTGATTAGCGTAAATTGATCAGAACAATCAGCCCTGAAAGTCCCTGGTCGATCATAAACACTCCTTGTTCATACGACGAAAATACCCGGATCGATAGTACTTATCCGCGAAACCTCAGCTTCTCGGGGTAATATTTGTTTAAAGAACACAAACATTCCTCGGGGAACTATTAGCCGATAGTTCCTAGACAGAAACACTCTATCATTTATAAATATTAAAACGGATTCCTTTCATAAATTGCACTTTCCTTGGTCTATAAAAGATTCCATCATATCTTTCCAAATTAAATCAAATGTATTTCATTTATAAGACATGCGAGCCTCAGTGCAAACTGAAAAAGGCGCTCGAAACTGGAGTATGATAAACCGATAGACTAACCAGCGATCAACCGCCCAGAAACAAAGTGAAAGTATATGTAGGAAGTTAAAACTAGCATCACATAGCGGCTTGACAAGGACAGAGACACGTGAGGCTTAAGCTAGCAGTCAAACAATACCTTCATACATTTACTTTACGAGGTCGTCATCACACCAAGCCGAAAAGATTGCAGCAAAAGTGACGAGAACTCTTTAAGATTACCGCAGCATGAGTGACTCGAAAAACACTGCAGTTTTACATCAACATGATACCAATGTGATTAACAGCTCTACAAGTAGTGTATTAGGGACCGGTTACTCCTTTTTTTTGCTGTGGTTTCTCATTAAATTACTGTGGAATACATTAATGTCCATGACGTATTTATAGTGGATGTATTCCTTTACACAACAGAGACAGTGGATGAATTCCTTAGGATAATAACAGAGGATGTATTCCTTTACATATAAATAGAGACAGTGGATGAATTCCTTCGCATAAGAAGAGTGGATGTATTCCTTTTCATAACAGAGACAGTGGATGACTTCCTTAGCAAACCAAAAAAAAAAAAAAACTGGATGTATTCCTTTGCATTTTTACTTTATCTTATTTTTATTTTATTTTTTATTTTTATTTCTAGTTTTTTTTAAACCTTTTCGTTAGGTAGACATTCGCAAATCCTCTCCCTGACGTTTGCTAAAGTTATTTTTTTAACTCAACAAAGACGGTAGTCGTCACGTTATTAATGTGATAATGGTTAATTGAAAACTCTATTGTTTCCCAACCGATAAAAGCGCGTTCTGTGCCGAACACATCATTCATAAACGTCTATCGGACGAGTTATTTCTTTGGTGAGGTGTTTCCAAACATGCAAGTCAAATCAAGCGCTAATGTTGTAACTTAGTTGAAAGCATTAAAATACAGGAACTTATTTGTTGTGTGGCAACAAAACTGATCATCTATTCGAAAAATCGCTTGGCTCTGACTGTTCGTTTATTAAGCGGTATAGGTGGTCTGCAGCCAATCTCTAGAGGCACAGATAACAATCGTGAAACGAACAAATGCTGGTGGACGAACAAAAGGAGCTAATGAGAGATGTATTGTTTACGTCCACCAGCATGGCGGCGATGACGTAACGTGCAAACCACCTATTCCCGTTCACACAACCAAAACACATACATGACAGAAATTTTAACCGAAAACTGCGTTCTCTTCTATCTCAATACTGAAAATCCCGATGCTATCTGAGCTGTCAGCTTTGGCGATGAGAGACGTGAGAGAGAAAATAAATTTTTAGCTAACTTTTCTTGTTTTCCGCTCCGTTAGTCACTAATTATTCAAAACTAGTGATCCAAACTGCCCTATATTTGCATACAAACTCTGCAGTAAAAAAGCCCATGGGAGAACCTTCTACCATTCAACAACGACAATAGACGGCTTAAGTTGTTTGGAACGATCAATATAAACACTCGACTAATATGAATTACACGTTTCTTAAGAGACAAACATAAACTTTATTGTCTTTTCTCAGCGAATACAGAAACAATACAGAAAGTGATTTGAAATGAATAAACATCAGTCATCCTTTTAAAATTCGTGTGGAGGAAAAATCAATAGTCTTCATCTTCGCTTGGAAGATAATGACTCCTCTTAAAAGTTTCTGAATCAAAGTTTTGCATACCCTGCGAGCAGAGGCCCTTCGATCTAGGAAGATCGAAGGGCCTCTGCTCGCAGGGTAAGTTTTGCACTGCGTGACAAAGGAATTCATCCACTGTCTCTATTTATATGTAAAGGAATACATCCACTGTTATTATCCTAAGGAATTCATCCACTGTCTCTGTTGTGTAAATTTATTTATGTATTCCACAGCAATTTAATGAGAAACCACAGCAAAAAAAAGAAGTAACCGGTCCCTAATACACTACTTCTACATCACCTACCTTTGATTGCTAGAAGATGGCCGAGTGTCATCACGATGAAACTGTACCAGAGTTCCATTGTCAAGCGCTATTTTGCCTTCAGTTCATTAAACTGTTGGTGTTTTGGCGTAAAAGTGAATAATGGTTATTCAAAACCTCTTAAGTTCCAAAGTAAACAAAAACAGTCGATTGAATTGGTAGGTACCTTATCTCATAGTAATGTTATTAGAGAATCACGTGTCAAGATGGCGAACGGTCACGTTTTTCCAACCTCTGTGATATTGGCCTTCTTTATCCTATTTTATCCTATTGATGCGTCTAATAAGGGCCCAAACCGATATCTGATAAATTCCTTAATACAACGAGATGATGTTTCTGACTGCTACTTTCCACGCGGCCTCATAAACAGCTCCTGTTCTCCCACATTACCTCCGGCTGGCGGCCATATTGGTCTATCATCAAGGAGCTTTTTTAGTTCGAGAATTGCCAGATACTCGTCTTCTTCGTCGACAGCTACCTTCCAACTTTTGAGGACATCGTTCGTCCAGAAAACGCTACTCTGCGGTGATATCGAGCTCAATCCTGGCCCCACGTGTAATCAAGAAGACCAGCTACTCGATCTACTATCTCCTCTTAGGAATAACAGGAAGTGCTCAATTACAGTTGGCCATTCAAACGTCCGTGGTCTTCACTGCAACCTGAACCAAATTAGGTTTCTTCTCAAGTATTCAAAATTAGATGTCTTTGCCATTACAGAAACCCATCTAAATGAATCTGTTGACAACTCTGAACTCTTCATCGATGGCTACGGGTTTACCTAAAACACGGAATCCGGAATCCGGAATCCGGAATCCGGAATCCGGAATCCGGAATCCGGAATCCGGAATGCGGAATCCGGAATGCGGAATGCGGAATGCGGAATCCGGAATCCGGAATACGAAATATGAAATCCGGAATACGGAATGTACAGAAGTTTGGTAAAAAATTTTGACAATGGTTGAAGTCACTTGGGTAATAATATGGTCAACAAATTATATGATGACTTAGCCTGAGTTTTGCAGCAATCAAGCAATCAAGCAATCAATCAATCTAGGGCAGCATTTTAATACTTTGGTTTTGCTTTTAATAAACCGCCTGATTCCTTTAAAGCACACAGCTTTCAATCACACTTCAACGATACTAATCAATGCTTTGTGCATTTTGAACATTTTGAATTAAAATCATTTTAATTAAAAGCACCTTTTCTTATTCTTTTTGTCGATGAATAGTGTTAGGCCTGTCCACAAGTTGACGGCAACTTTTTGAACAACTTTCGATTTTCGATCAACCTTTTTTTATTTCGAGCAACTTTTTTTTCCGTTTTCAATGTTTTGTTATTGATTTCAGCTAGATCTTTATAAAACAAGAGCTATTTTAAACGCTTCGTGACCAAAAAGCAGAGAAAAATCACTTTGCATATCTTGACTTAATTGCGCGTGGGAACGCTTACGCCTGATTGGTCATTGTCTGTTGCTCCATGCTGGAATGTTTGGGAACTGTATCGGCGCGTACATTTCAGGTTGTCGAGTGGCCGTCGATAAAACGTGGAACATGGGACATTCTGGAACATCCCGGTACATTCAGGAACATCTCCAAAAGACGAAGAAAGATCACTTAAAAAAAAACTTTTAAATATACAGAAAAAAAGAAACTAACACGAAATAAATATAATCCGAGAGATTAATTGGAGAAAAAAAGAAGACAAAAAATATTTATTTCAAAAAAAAAAAAAAAAACAAAAAGAAAAGACGTTTATAAATGCCCCACCTGGAAATGATAGCTATGGGGGCTGGGTGAGGATTGTTTCAGCGCTTTCGTTTGCTTACAACATTTTCACCCTCATACAGTTGTACCGTCTTCAGTCATTGCTCTTTTTTTCGAAAAAACCTAAGTCAGTATGGTGCCCAATATACCTTGAAACTTTTATATAGGAACCTTGAGCACGCAAAATCCGCTGCTCTCCACTTCTGATTGGTTAAGGATATCTACAACAACTGAGGACTTGGTCAGGCCTACTTTTACAGTAGGCGATAAACGTGGTTAATCTGCTCCAAGAAAGATTTTCTTCCCAATAGCAATGCTTCTCACTCCGTTTTTGCAGCGATGGCTGCACTGCATGGGCCTGTTTGTTTCTTAAGGTTAAACTAGTGTAAAATCTCGCGGATCAGCTCTTTAAGTTGCATTTAATGATCCTGCATACGGTCTTTCTTAATAGTTATCCTTATATCCCTCCACATCGACTCAACTGGAAAGAACAAACCAAGTCCCAGACTAAGACTTCACTCCTGTCACCTACCTCCTCCTGTAAGACATCTATCGTCTTCATGGTCAGTGCTTATAGCTTAAGATCTACGATTGCACCTGTCCTTTCTATTCCGAGAGAGTCGGGAACTTTTCAGCACTCGGCAGCAACTACTTTTAATAAGCTCCCTGTAGCTATTAGAAACATAACTGAGTATAACTCCTTTTGTCGTAGTGTGAAGAGACATTTTTTATCTTTATTTATTTATTATTATTATTATTATTATTATTATTATTCGGTTCTTTTAACCCTCTTATTAATTATTAATTCCAGTTTCTAGATTCCGTATTCCGGATTCTGGATTCTGGATTCCGGATTCCGGATTCCGGATTCCGGATTCCGGATTCCGGATTCCGGATTCCGGATTCCGGATTCCGTGTTTTAGGTAAACCCATGGCTACTGTCTTTGGAGGCTCGATAGAAGAGACAAGAAAGGTGGTGGTGTCGCCTTCTATGTTAAAAAGAATATTGACTGTGAAATAATTCCTAAATATGAGCGAGAAGACATCGAAGCTCTCTGGCTGGAAGTAAAAGCCCGTTCGCAACGGCTTCTCGTTGGCTGAGACCTCCTGGCTACGACGGCTTCTTTGGTCATTTCAACTCGACCCTCGAACGTATATGGAGAACACGTAAGAATGTTCTCATTACTGGTGACTTCAATGCGAACCTGCTCTTAAACTCAGACATCCATGGAAAAAAGATCCGTCAGATCATGAACTATTACAGTTACAAGAACCTGATAAAGAAACCAACTCGCACAACTGAAACTACAAATACTTTGTTGGACTTGATTCTTGTTATTGATTCTTCTAAAGTCAGAGACGCTGGTGTGTTAGATTTTGCTATTGCTGACCACAAGTTTATTTATGCTGTTTTCAATTTAACTTCAAGGAAGCAGAAACCACTACTTGTAAAATCTCAAAGCTTCAAAAATACAAACTTGGATCAACTCAAAAAAGATATTGAAGACTTTCCTTGGTGGATCTGCTCTACTTTTGAAGATATCAATGACACAACCTGGGCTTGGGACCATTCATTTAAAAACATAGTTAATTCTCATGTTCCCCTGCGTGAAGTCAAGATTAAACAAGACTCCTTACCTTGGGTAAATAGAGATATCAGGAGGGAAATGAATACAAGATTCAAGCTACTGAAGTCTTTTAAAGGTCCCCAAAGCTCAAGCCATTTATGGAATAAATACAAAGAATCAAGAAATAAAGTGACTTACCTCCTAAGAAAGGCTGAAACTGAGTATTGGAGAGAGAAATTCTGTGAATCCAGAAACTCAAAAGAATTTTGGAAAACAGTGAAGGACTGTACAAATATACATCAAACAAAGAAATCTTCTATCATCAGGACTCTTAAAAATAACAATACTGAAATATCAGATGACATTGATAAAGCTTATTTTATCAATTCTTATTTTACATCTATTGGTGAAAATCTGTCACAGAAGCACTCTACTCCTGATGACTTTGATATACTGAATCACATCTATAGCATTTCTCCTACTACATATTCTACAGAAATAAGTATCACTCAAATCGCTAAAGACCTCGAAAAGGTGAAAGCCAAGAAGGCCCCTGGACCAGATGGGATCTCATCAAAAGTTTTATCCTTGATCAAATCTTCTGCTGCTGATGGCCTATTCACTGTTTTTCACAAAAGGTCAAGTTTAAAAAAATTTCCTGATATATGGAAACAAGCTAAAATTACTCCAGTCTACAAGAAAGGCTCCTTTTCTGATGTTTCGAATTACAGACCAATTTCTTTACTCAGCATTCCTGGTAAGCTCCTGGAGAATCAAATCTGCTCTATTATTGATAGTCACTTGCAAGCTTGCAATCTACTAAGTGAACATCAGTGGGGCTTTAGAAAAGGTCACTCTACTGAAGACTTACTTCTTACTATGACAGAAAAATGGAAGCTAGCTATGGACAAGGGACACATTGTTGGGGCAATTTTTATAGACTTTCAAAAAGCTTTTGACACTGTTTCACATGAGATCCTATCCCTAAAGCTAAATGCAGTTGGTATCTCTGGCCCATTACATCAGTGGCTGATGAATTATTTATTTGATAGATATCAATTTACAGAAATAAACAACAAAAGGTCGGCTCTTCTTCCTATTAAATTTGGTGTCCCTCAAGGATCCCTGCTCGGCCCAAGATTATACACTATCTATACCAATGACCTTCCTAACCAAGTTAAAGATGGCTCGTCCATGATGTATGTTGACGATACTACACTTTACACAATTGGTTCAAGTATTGACCAAGTTATCTCATCTTTGAATGCTATGATGTCACAGATATCTAAGTGGAGCTCTCTAAACAAATTGACTATTCACCCTTTAAAAACTGAAGCTATGATTCTGGCAAAGCAGCAATTTATTGGTCCTTTGCAGCCTTTGCACTTTGGCGTTGGCTTTGTGAAGCTCGTCAACTCTACAAGCTGTCTGAGTGTTACAATTGATAATAAACTCTTGTGGCACTCCCAAGTAGACACTGTTAAAGCTTCTTTTTCCAAAAAAATTGGTGCGCTGAGGAGAATGTCATACTTACCTAAGTCAACTTTGGAAGAAATATATTTTAAAACAATTATACCAAGCATAACTTATGGAATATCGGTATGGGGAAATTGTTCCCAATCATTACTTAATACTTTAGATCATATTCATGCTCGTGCATGTCGTATAATTAATCGTCTTCCCTCTTCACAAGAAAGCAGCTCATGTTTGCTTCAGTGTAACTGGCTCCCTATTAGTTATTTGTATAAAAGGCGTATATTACTTAAGATGCATCAAATTTTTGCAGGGGCTGCTCCCAGCCAAATTTTAGAAATGTTTTCATTATCATCCAGATCACAAAGATTTTGTAATCAATTTAATATTATTAGGGTACAGTCTGAACTTGGTAGAAGTTCCCTTCAATATAGAGGCCCAAATATATGGAACTTTATAAATAAAAAAGCTAAACCATGTAATGTTAGCAAAGAAGGGTTTAAAGCAATAATTAGGAAGCACTCAAAAGATATTCTTAATTTTTCTTTCCATAAGGAAGCCATTGTAATCTCAAACAAGAATGATGACTTTATTTACTATTAATATTAGGATTCATCAAGTTCCTTATTTAAGTTTATTTATTATTATTATTATTTATTATCTATTAATTATTTATTTTAATTAATACCTATGGCAGCCTCCTTGTAATTAAGCTTTGGAGTGATTGTAATTATGATTGCTTTAATTTATAACTTATTTTACATATCTTAGATAGTTTCATAGCAGGTCCACATCAGCTCATAGCTGCCGATGCAACTATTACTCTGGTAATTTTTGTAATCTTAACCTGCTTTAAAAAAAAAAAAAAAAAAAAAAAAAGGAAAGAAAGAAAGAATGCTAACTTCTCGTTTAGTATACAGGGATAGATCGAGGACGGTTATTAGAAAAAGGAATTCCAGTTTACCAAGTAATGTAGGATGTGTACGGGATTCGGTAAAATGGATAGTGGAAATGCAACAGTGAACATCTAAGAGTATACTTTTAAACGATTCCAAGAACGTAACGCTCCAGTGATGTAGGTTTCTGAGAACAAGCGAGGTCATTAGAGATCGATCTGACCTATTCCAACTCTTGTCTTAAAGACGCAAACAGATCGGAGCCAGAAAGGTTCTCTTTGCTAGTGAATGATCGATACTTACTGGTCTTTATTAGTAAGTACAGAAAAAAAGTTCATTACTACCAGTCAAGTTTGTGCTTGTTCTCTGGACCGTTTGTGAAACGCCCCATTAGGTGAGTGGCAACACTATCCGTCTACAAGAGAGGAAAATTGATACTCTGGAGCTGGTGAGGAAGGAAGAGATAAATGAGTCGGCTTAATTTACAGGAATGACCTTTTTACAGTCATGGTGTTCGTGTAGATAATTTCTGTCTATTTATCCATCTCAGGGGGAAATAGATTAAAAAGATACGGTTATAAGCCAGAGTCGGTGACTCAAAATATCCATCCTAGAGACAACCTTGCTACCAGGGGAGGAGAAGAAGAGAGACCCGGGGAACGAGGCTCGGAGAGGTTACCATCTGAGAAAGGTGTCCTTTATAGGATCTCGTAAGTGAGTTGGTCGTACGATAACATTATATTAATAGCAACAATGACAATAAAGGGAAGTTAACAAAAATCAGTGATGGTGGTGGTGTTGATGTTGGCGATAATAATAGCGACAGGCCATTGTAAGAAAACTGGACAGACAGCAGAATAACCTTTAAGTATCCACAAGTACACTGGCTGCTGCTGTTTCAGCTAACCTATCTCCCTCTGCTAATCGAGAAGCTCAAAAACGGGAAGGTGTATCTGTTTTCAAAAATACTCCTCAGGTTTGGAATTTCAGTAGCTACGTTATTTGAAATTAATCAGTCAGTTAATTGCCTCTTAACCGCCAGTCTAAACGAGTCTAAAACAATTCCAACTCTAAACAAACATTAAACAAGATAGATCGTTTTACTTAAAAGGGACTTTTATTTAGAGTGATTGATATGAATTCCTTTAGTGAACTAAATTGCGCAGTTTGCTTTTTATTTAAAATAGGACTTTGAGATTTTAATAGAGGACATTGTGCATTCAGTACGTACGTGAAGTAAAAATGACTGCCAAAGCAAAAAGAAACCAAAGAAGTCAAATGTTGTCAAACAAGCTATACGTCATTTCCATAGGCAATATGTCAGATATGAATACTACGAACGGAGTACGGTATTTAAAATTAATACATCCATGTATATCCAACACAACTCAGGACCTTAATGTCTTAAAATGAAATAAAATGTTGCCAAGAACTTTGGTAACGGTGCCAAAATGTAGAGCTGTGGTTGTTTATCCCGAAGAGGGAAGTTTGTTTTGATGCTTTGTTAACATATCATTTGTGACCGAATTAACAACTCCGATTTCCGGGAAGTGGCTACCTTTGTGAAATGCAAAACTATCCAGTGAAACAATACCGTTAGTGTGTCTCGAACCGTACGACCTATGACATTTCTGTCTCACTTACAGCTAGCGTTACAAAGAATCTGTTTATATTAGAATTGGCAAAATAAAAGTCAACCCTCAGTTTCATTTTTCAGGGACCTAAAAATGTGTTCAAGTCAGCTTTTCGTTTCAAGACCGGAGGTTTTACACAAGAAACACTTTTCCACCGTCTACCCGTGGGTACAAGAAATTTACCATAACATCATACTGTTTGTTTTTCAGCTACTGTAGCTGTGTGTGTTATTAGCCTATACTAATGGTAGTTTTCGTTTACAGTGAGATACCGCGTGCGACCAGTTCTTTTCTTCCTGAACAAAGCCTTGTTATTTTGCATATGACACTCTCTAACGTGTATGTTGTAGTTCAATTTTATCCTTGGTTCAATTTTATTTTCCTTTGTTTTGTACCCTTTTGTATTCATTAATTATCACACATAAACATACACAAGGACAAAAGAAAACAAGAATTGAACCAAGGATAAAATTGAACGACAGCATCACCTAATGAATTGAAGAAATGTTGTCGAAAAAAAGTATAAAACCTAAACCTACACGGCCACATGGAACTATGGGAGGGCTAAACTAGTGCACATTAATATTCAGGAATATATGGAAAAACAGACTGATACTGTCCACGCTGTTTTGAAAGTAGCCAAATTGACAAACAAAGGACAGTATTGGATGCAGTTTAGATATTTTTTATAAGCTATATGAATAAATTAGAAATGCAGCCATAGGGTCCATTAACGCAAGTGTTCCGGACTACGCTTTGGGCATGCTGATCTCAGTACGATGAAAGTAAACATCTCTTGAAATGCAAATAAGTAAACAGTTCAGAAATTTCCCAGGAAATCACTGGGTCGTATCGTTTATGTATTGTACTCTTCTTCTGGTATATTGTATTTAATCATGATGATCAACTTCAGCAGTAACCATGGTAGATTATCACACAGTGCGCTGTTTAACACAACCTATTAGTTGTTTCCAAACCGACAGATTCATTTTACAAGTCGTCTTCAGTGGAAAACGAATTCTTAGAATAAAGATATCTGGCAGTGGGAAAAAGGGCGAATGATTCCTCACCCTGGAAGATAACAAACAACGCGGTAAGAGGAATTTGACTACCCACACGACTACCGTGTGGGAGGTCGTGGGTTCAAACCCCCTGTCGGACCAGTATTCAGGGTATTTAAATAATTGAGGAGAAAGTGCTGCCTTTGTAATTACATCTGCAAACGGTTAAAATTTGCTTTATAAGCGGAGTTGATAATGTAAATTGACCACCGTACGGTGGTCAATTTACATTATCAACTCCGTTGATAAACCAAATTTTCGTGTTTCACTCCCCACCGACGCAGCACCACAGTTTCTTTAGAAACTAATCCCCTTTATTCATTGGCTAGACTTTCTAGTCTTCTCGGATGAGGACGAAAAACCGTAGGTCCCGTCTCATAGCTCTCTCTCTCTGATCTGTTCTTGTGAGTCGATAAAGAACCCACACAACTGTTCGAAAAGAGAAAGGGATGTAGACCCCGGTGGTGTGGTCAACCTTCATGGGTTGTGGGAATGGGTGGGGAGGGCACCTTGCATGGGACCTTGGAGTCCCGTTCGTGCCTACCCCTACTGGGCAGGCCTGTATCCAGTAAAGCCTGAAAAACCAATCCAGGATTTTCGCAAAGTGCAGGAGGCAGTGTCGAGGCACCATGTCCGACGATACAGCTCTTGGACTCGGATCACAGTAGCATTGAAAATTAGAAAACATAAAGCAAGCCAGTGCAAGGCGCAAGCACATTTTTCCCACCAAATCGTAACGAGACAGTGGATGACATTTTGAACATGTTTCTGTTTTACTTGTTACATGTATCAGTGTTTACAATCTCGTACCCAGAGTCCTCAGGCTCTTTGGCCAGCGGTTAGTCGCCAGGAGAGACTCTGGGATAATGGACCGCCAATTTCCCAGAAAATCTGGGGTAAAGCAATGGAAGCCGTTACGGGCCAGCCAATCAAAAAATTTGATTTTTTTCCATTATCCCAGAGTCTCTCCGGGTGACTAACCGCTGGCCAAAGAGCCTGAGGACTCTGGGTACGAGATTGCAGTGTTTAGGAATATGATGATTGTTAAATAAGCGTCGCCCCCTAATTATCGCCTCATCTGAGCGGCGAAAATGTTAATAAACGCTGAGGCGCTTAATCGAGAGAATACGGTATGCGGGTATGCAAACTTAATGCTAATTTGATACAAGAGGTCTAGCCGGTCTATACACGTGTGCTGAGAGTGAAGCAGGCGGAACTGCTGCATACTGCAGGTCCGTCAAATCATAGTTAATAGCGTAGGGAGATGGTTAGGAAACCCGGCAAACATCAAAGGAGCAAAACAAAGAGGCCAAGATTTATGTTGGAAGGCCTATTAACGTGCACATTTCTTTGTTTTGCACTCGTTTACTATGCATGAATTACGTAATCGAAATGTTTTTATTGCCTAGTTGCATGAGCACGCGGTAACCACCTATTGTTATTGTGCACGGTCAACCTCCAAAATAGCAAACAAAACCATCTAACTACAAAGAACTTTGCTAGGTTTCATAACCACTTCCCTCTATGAATTATGGTCAAAGTCTGATATACATACAGGCGGGAATGGCTTCGTGACACGATAATCAGTTCAGCGGAAAAAGAGACCCCATTTTTAAAAATTAAAGTTGTCATACATTGTCGATAGAAATAAAACCTAACTTCCCGTTCTAAAGCGGGCATCGAAAGCGATAGTTCCCTCATTTATAGCGGAGCTCCGCGCGCCGAGCACCATTGGTAAGACAACTGATAGGAACCCATTTGGTAATGGTCACCGGACGTACGTCCGCCCCGTCATGTATACCAAGTGAAATGTCCCATTACAGTTCATCCTCTGCTGCAGCCCGCGTCTTTTGAAAGCAGGAAGCTGCATGGTCATTTCACGAGGGCTTACATGAATACGTTGAAGACAGCGAACCATGCCGACAAGTAAACAAAAAGGCAAAGAAAGAGAGCGTTTGAGAGCACGAAATAGGCTAAGCTCTCATTTTGTTGAAAACATGACAATCATACTGCAAAGTCGACTGAAATCGGAAGCCTCTTCATACCAAATTTCATGGACGAACCCGCACGTTTATTATCCGTTCGGTGTTTACTTTGTGTTATGTTCGCGTTGTGTTCAGAGGAAAGAAACTACAAGGCAATTTCCCGGCTGTCTCACAGTACGCTTGTACTGAATGTCACGTCATAAAATCTAAAGTGAAAATGGAAACGGTCAGCTTATTATTTTTGCAAGGATTCTTAATTTATATTTTGCAGACATTTCATGTGCTTTTAGGAGCTAGGACTTAGAGGAATTTAGTTTGTAATTGTCAGAGCATCTCGGGTACGACTACTACATATTTGAAGTCAGATAGAGTTTGTGATCTTAAAATTTTGTTTTCAGTGGTATGGCCAGACAACAACAGCTAGAATGTGCAGTGAAATTGTTATTTCTGAGATATCGTCAAACTCATCGAAGGTTGAAAGAGATCCAGTTCGTTATAAAAAGAAAAATAATTCTTATGTTATGCATGCGGCCCATTTGTGTTTATTAAATTGTTGTTTGTTGGGAATTTTTCCCGCTAGCAGAGGCCTCTTTTCCTTGTATTCAGCATGCTCTTTTCTCCCGCTTGCTGAATATAAGGAAAAAAGGCCTCTGCTAGCAGGGAATGGTAATTACTCGGGCTGCGCGCGTCTCGCGCGTCGCCTGGGTCTAAGATTACCGACGGTTCTTCTTTTTCGTCGTCGAGTATCATCCACAAAGTGCACTTCCGGCGTTTCTGCGCAAGCGCTAACTATTTTTAACAGAGTGATGCCTGTTGTCACGTATCGGAAAATGTCGATTCACCTTGTGTCTTTTGAAGTCTGAACAAACAATATGTTAAGAGCAGTGTCTATGCGAATGATTGCAAGTTCAACGGCGAGAAGAAAGCTTTTAACATGAGTAAACTTAACTCCAGATGGACTGCCGTGTTTCCTCGTGTCTGCTTCAGTAGACTGCGAGTAGTCTCTAATTTTGGCAATGGATTGTGGGGCGGGCGAAAGACACGTGCGCGCGCGAAGTTGCGAGGAGACGCGACGAGAGGGGAGCGCCAAAAATTAGAGGCTACAGACAAAGGGAGTTTGACCTTTCACGGCCGAGTGCTTCGGAAGTAAAACAGCAAGAATTATACTTGTTGTCACGTATCGGAAAACGTCGATTCACCTTGTGTCTTTGAAGTCTGAACAACTAATATGTTAAGAGAAGTGTCTATACGAATGTTTGCAAGTTCAACAGCGAGAAGAAAGCTTTTAACATGACCAAAATTTAACTCCAGATGGACTG
The DNA here is from genome assembly GCA_016490735.1 of Pachyseris speciosa. Taxonomy (NCBI): domain Eukaryota; kingdom Metazoa; phylum Cnidaria; class Anthozoa; order Scleractinia; family Pachyseridae; genus Pachyseris; species Pachyseris speciosa. The sequence continues at coordinate 808,789 of JAEMWC010000149.1, read as the reverse complement.
CCGTGTTCCCCGTATCCGCTCCATTGAGATGTACATTTTGTTGAATAACTCAAGTACGGGATATCATACACCCCTGAGACTTTGACAGGTAGTTAATTTACTATTTTCCCACAATATCTCAATTTCTGGACTTAAATTTTTGAATGATAAGCGATTAGTTTTTACAAATGTACTAGCGGCTTGAAACTGTCCAGAAACGTTCCTTTCTTGTGTTTCAAATGACCCTGGATTGATGTATTTGTAAACAGTTTCACTCTGCTAATTAATTTTCTACTCACATTTCACCGAGACTCCATTCACATTTATGCGAAAAAATCCTACATCGTTTGATAAGCGTTTCCTTTCTCAAACAATTATCCACCGAAGCGAAAACAAGTGTGCTTAGTTTTTTTTTGGAATCAATACACTATTTTTATCATCGTGCATAATGATAAACCTCTGTGGCCTAAAGGTCATTGTTGCTGCCTGTTACGCAGCTAACCCGGGTTCGATGTCTTTTAGTGGTATATATCACGGGCTTTATTTTTTCTGTTTCTCTTTTTCTTGTTCTTTTAGAAATATTTTTTACAAGTGTTATAATTATTGTTCTCAATGGTTGAGCTGTATTTTAGAGGAATATATGTTGATAGGGGTCTAAAGAAATAGACTCCAACACAAGCTAAACACAATGCGTCCGATGTAAGAAAGACAGACTTCCAGTTAGGGATACAATACTGTTTTTTGCAAGCCCGAGTTTAGGCTAATTGTAGCCTCTTGTTGGTTTTACTTTGGGAAATATCAAGAAGGCCGATTTCGAGTGACTTTAGCGGCCCGCCAATATGGCGGATCGAAGGAGTTCTTGTTACTTCAGTCCTGATCTCGCCATCGCAATTTCTCAATAATTCTTGTAACAGACATAACGAACTATCCTTCTTTGTCTTATTTATCAAAAAAAATTTGGAAAATGATAAGTTTGAGCGATCAACGGCCAAGAAGCTCCAAGGTATGTTTACGTCGCTTTAAATAGTCGCAAATTACTGTAAATTAGGAGACTGATATCTCCATTGTTATCTCGATTAAGAACTAGCCATTTACCATAAACACAGCTTGTTTATTAAAGAATTGATTCCTTTAATAAAAAGATGGGGGAAATTTAACGGTGGATATGAAAAAATTATAGTACCAGTAACAGTCTGAACAGTTTTGCCATTTCTGAGGACCAGCCACGGCAGATGTTAATTAAGAGAAATGAAAAAAACTACTCCTGTTTCGTAAATAAAGTCATTTCCATGTTTCTTGTTTATATGGTACAAATACCTGCGTCTTAAGACATGTTAAGAAAACTATATTGATGCGTGATTTCTGGAGAAATCTTGAATTACTATATATCAATTTGTTGTTGTATTGTAAACATTCTTCATAACACGCACTGATTTCTTTTTCCAAATCAAAGTACTTTCGAAATCACCCAGAACATAAGAGCTCAATTTTCATTTCAAATATCGAAAATAACTGTTTATTTTATCCAGAATACGTGGCTACAAACTCTCGCGGAAATACCGACCGACAATGTTCAACCTCACTGTTGATACAAATTACGTCACGTTTCAAATTAAAGTCCTTCTTTAACTGATTCAGGCTCTTAAACTCCCCTTTGTACTCCCCTTTCTCCAGATGGCATAAAAAATCACCCACCTTAGGTTTTATTGTGAAAAAGGTGTGTATCCTGCTAGAATTTGAAACCTGAACGATGAACGTCGAGAACGTAACGAGGATGACTGATTGACAACCTGATGTGAAATGAACATCCTTTCCCGTTCCCTAACTTGCAGCGCTCGCATCCGCTAATTAAGTTTATTCACTCAATCCTCCCGTGAACAGGATGAAGAATTTTCCTTGCTGTTTTCTGAATTAAGGTAAGTGATTTTATTTTATTTATATCTTTATTTCCTTGCTAATATCACCCGTACCCTCAGTGTACCTCAATCAAAAGGGTAACAGAACAAAAGTGAATTGCTCGTAGAGATCCAACGTAAACTTGTACTTCTTGATTTTTATTTCAGAGTTTTTGTTTTGCTCATCGACGTCCAGTTCTGAATGGCTTTCATCGACACAAAGATGAAGTAACAATGGTTAGATGTGGGTTTTCAAGGTTTGTTACCGACAGTTGCGGACAAAGCATAGCATCAAGCGAGTGCATATCGCTTTCACAATGCACCAGAGATATAAGGCCTCATCTCAAAGGTTTCGACGTTATCGATGCTTCGATTAAAAGCGAAATTCAGCGACTTTGGGCGAGAGCAGGTACTGATTCGAATTACTTATCTATTTCATTGTAAACATTTTCGCATAATTTGATGTTTTATGACCGCTGTATCAACAGTTCCTGGAAAATACGACACCTTAGCACCCGGTAATCTGGGTTCTAAGCTGGGAAGTCACTTGAAGCGGAATATTCTTGAGTGGGTAATCTTTGTCTGGGGAAAGCACATCCTGCCGTTAACATAAAGTTGACATGAAGAATCAAACTAGGCGGACCATTAGAAGAGTACGATATGAGTTATTAGACTGACGGTGACGACGTTTTTTTTTTCTTTGATCGTACCTACTCTTTGATGCGACTGGGAAATCGATGTGCATGATTTTTTTGCGCAATTCTCCCTTGCTCAAAGTTCTTATTTTTGCTTTTGGCATATACCCCACTATAACGTTTCTAACGGTACTTCGATCCCTAATTACAAGTACATGATCTTTGCAGGCGTTTTCAATTTACTAGAGGAAGCCGAAAACATCACAATATGTCCGCGGTATCGGGATGTCTAAGGAACACGGTGGATGTCGGGAAAGAAAAGATGTGGCATACCAAAACGTTTTAGTGGACATAACACCAAACTTCCACCAAAGGGAGACAGAGGGGTCTCTTTTGTTCAAGCTAAAGTTCTCTATCAAGAGCTGGGGATAGTGATTGCTATTGGCATGCGTAAGTACATGTAACCAAAGGGACAAAATGTTTGTATGAATTATAATTCAGTAGTTCATTCTTTCTTGATCATGGTATAAGCACTCCAAAGAGCTCAAACCTAAAGAACAGTTACACAAACAAAATGGAAAGTTTGTATGACCTTTATGTAGTTTCAGTCAGTATCTTAGAGAATCAATTTGAATTTAAAAAAGTCTCCTTTTAGTCCCAATCATAGTTAGTATAACTGGCATAAAGAATCTCGTTCACTTCTTTAACGAGATATATTTTTTTAAATGATCAAAAACCTTTCCCGCATTCAACATTAGCACCACGAGGTTGGGGTAGTTTTTTTCCAAACTTTTCTTGTATTTTTGTCCACCCTGACCTCAAGTTGGCACCACTCGTCGTTGGTTTGGCTGTGTACTGTAACTTGCTGGCGATTAATTTGGCTTTCATTGCCGCTTAGGTGCTTTTTTTAATGGTGGGCATTTGTTTTCATAGTCGACTTACAACAGTATTTCTATATCTTACCATTCAGCTATTTGCCGAGAATGCAGAAAGAAGATAAGAAGTAGACACCTTCAAATGACCAATAAAGATGACTCAATAGATAGGACCATTGAAACACTTGCAAAAGGCCTAACCAAAGAGGGAAGTGAATTGAAGGGACGTCAGTGAGAGCATCTCACAGATGTTGGAGGCACTGGTCACTTTGCGACTGATAATCATGGCAACTAAATTTACATAATGAACTACTATTAATACAATATTGATTAATTGACTACTAATGAAACTAAAAGGTTTTACAAATCTTAAAATGATCAAGAAAGGAATTCATACAACTTTACCGTAGTATGAATTCCTTTCTTGATCATTTTAAGATTTGTAAAACCTTTTAGTTTCATTAGTAGTCAATTAATCAATATTGTATTAATAGTAGTTCATTATGTAAATTTAGTTGGTAGATTATATAGGTAGTTAATTAATTAATCGATTCGTTTTATTACTTTAATTGTAGGAGGGCCATTATGAAAACTACTGGGTGACCAGTAATTAATGTCTTTACCCTCATTAAATAAAGTTATATCATTATCATCATTATCATCATGGTCGATAACAATGATAATGAAGATGACAATGACGACGATTACCAATATGATGATGGTGCTGCTGCTGGCAGTGACTATGAAGTTGGTGGAGGTGTTGCTGGTGGTAATGACGGTGTTGGTGATGGGGATGAATATGGTATTGGTGGTCATAGTAATGGTAAGGGTAAGGACGATGACAATCATGTTGTTGTTATTGATTCTGGTGGTATTGGTGATGGTTGTAATGGTGGTCATGGTGGTGTTGGAGGCGGTCATGTTAACAAAGGGGATGATAAAGGCAGAAATGGCGCTCATTAGTCTGAAAACAGTGATGCTAATGGTATAGCCGTGGAACTTGACATTGATCACGGACTTGTCGCTACAGAGGATTATTCAGAGGAAACAATATTAGTGGGTGACATATTTCCTTTGTCAGTTCATCTTATTAACAAAGAGAGGTCTGGTACTCAACGGCAGTCTTTTGCAAAAATTTTCCTGGTATTGTAAATGGCTTGACGTATTTCATTTCTTATTATGACTAACTAATGCGTAATACATGTAATGCGAAATAAGTTTAGTTTCAACTAGAACTCACAAATATGTTATAAAATAACTATCAGAAAAATGTCGTAATTTCTATTAACCAGGCCTAAGTTGCGGATACACGTTATTTACACAGGTTCTTTCCCCGGAGGAAACAGAGCGCGCAACCAGCACATTGCGTGACGTGAAAGAACGAAAAAGTCTGATGGCGGATGCAGAGAGGCTTCACGTTGTTAGCTTCAGAAAACAAGGGCTAAACAATTTCCTTACATGTTGCGGAGCATCCCCAGTCAGAGAGGTGGACATAGGGTCGTCGACTACAACAGAGCGTACCAGGAAACAAGTCCTCTCCATCATGGCTGATCTTACAACATTTGAAGAAATTCGCAAGTTCATACCGGGGTTAACAAAATACATGCCTTGTGAGGCACGGAGGCATCGGTTACTTTCCGGTCGTGGGGCACTCGTAGTATCAAAATCTGGTCCCAGGTGTAAAATTGATCTCAAGGAACTGGATCATTTTCTAAGCTCCATCACAAGCCCTTACATCATACAGGATTTGCCATTTGGAGAAAAGTTTCTGAAATTGTCTTCTGGAGAAGTGGTGCAGACGCCAAATGTGATCAGGGTGTCTGTCAAGGAGCGGATTATTAGCCAATATCTGCAGTGTTGCAACGAGACCGGGAGAGACCCACTGAGCAGAAGCACACTTAGACGAATTCTTTCAGCTTGTCGTGCGTCAACAAGGAAATCTCTTCATGGCCTCGATTACTTAGTGTCGGAAGGTTGTAAGGCCTTTGATGACCTCCATTAATTGACCGACAAACTTGCCGACTGTGGGCTTGAAACTATCGATATCCAAAATCTCCAGGCGAAACGTAAGGCAGGGAAGAATTATCTCAAAGTTGACTTCAAAGTAAGTGTTTGCTTTTAGTAAAGTTTTTTACACACCTTTGTTGATAGCAGATCTAATAGTTTTTAATGGTCGTCTCTCTGTTATGTATCGTTTCTATTTTCCAGCAGCTAAACTCACAATTTTAAAAGTGAAGCAATTGTAAAGTTGTAACGACGTCAACATCAAATGCCTTGGACGGCGGTGCGTACCAGTGTGGACAATAGTCATTACATTTGCAGTGTCACGGTCCTTTTGACCAAGAACTCGGCTTAACCTTTTTAGGGTGAATACCGGTGTAGGATGTTCGGCAGGGTCACAAACGTAAAGACATTACTGTGTTTCCATGACGTCATAAAATCGGCCCCTTTACCTATTGGAGCGCCCTTTATAAATTATGATGAATTTTATAAGCTCATACATATTAGTAGAATTCTACTAGTATACTAATGCAAATGCTGTAAAGTGACTGGCTGAGCCATTGCAGACTATCAGCCATTAGTGTGCAGTGGCTTGGTGTGGTCGACAAAATTGCAACGTTACTTTGTTTCTCCGAAGTTTTGAAAGAACATTTAGAAACAAATAAATAAACAAAATTCCTGAGAAGACTAAAAGGACGGCATTTACATGTAGTTTCCTGAGTTAAGAAAGCTCGAAATTTTTGAAAGAAACTGATAAGCGCGCGCACACAACTGCAAATGTCAAATTGACAATTAATTCTGTTCGCGCGAATTCTCTAAAGTGTGAAGTTTAATACTATGACCAGAAATAATTGGAATCGTTACTTGAAGGAAATTTCAATTAGAATTCTACTTTTCTTCGGCCGGCTCATAAACTATCACCTCATAGAAATTGAGAGCGAATAATCTAATTGTTAATTAGTATATATGTACTTTTCTTATTAAACAGGTCAGTGTTTCCAGCTGCTCTCGTGTTGCTGATCACTGCACCCAATATGCCCTAAGCAGCTCTACAGACCCGTCCTTCAAGAGCACCTGCAGTCATGGCCATGACTTGTTGTGTCAACTTTGCCAAGACCTTAAAGATGTGCTGAGTGATATCAATATGGCAATCCAGAGCAGTCAGTTTGAGCAAGAGTATGACAAAGAGGACGCTCTTTATACCTTTCAAGAAGCCGTCCGAGCAATTCAGCTCTGGAAGTCGCACCAACTGCGACTTGTAAATCAAAATGCCGTACGTACTGATTTCATTGATTTTCTCAACAACAATAGCGTCCTACTTGTCCAAGACTGGACCATGAAGTTCCTGCCGCGGCGCGGGAATCACAAGGCGAATGGTTTGCGAAGAAAGGGTTTTCTTGGCACATCACTGCGGCAATCAGAAAGAAGGAGAGTGAGATGGAGACACAAGCCTTTGTGCACGTAGTTGAGCAATGAAACCAGGACAGTTCCTGTGTTGTAATGCTCATGGAACATGTTTTGGCCACCCTGAAGAAAGAAAACCCCGATATATCAATCGTGCCTTTTATCGTCAAGACAACGCGCGGTGTTACCATGTTGCATACACTATTCTAGCATGTAAAGAAATCAGTAAGAGAACTGGCGTCTGCGTTCAACGTTTAGACTTTTCTGACCCCCAAGGAGGAAAGGACCGTGCGATCGATTTGCTGCAACCATGAAAAACCATGTGCGTGCCTTTATTGACGAGGGCAATGACGTCAGTACAACTGCACAATTTGAAAAGGCGCTGACGTCACATGGTGGAGTTCTTGGAGCTCGAGTGTCCTTGATACAAGGCTCGTTTTCTGACAAGCTAACAATGAAGTTGCCAGGAATCAGCAAATTCAATAATTTTGAATTCGAGGACGAAGGAGTAAGAGTATGGCGGGCTTATGGTGTCGGTGAAGGAAAGTTTTTTCCGTGGTCAAATTTCAAAGGTACGAATGGTAATACAGAATAAAACTATGGCATGCATGATGGTAAAGGGAAGGGATGTCTTCTCCTTTCGGTTTTAGTGCTATACTTTTGAGGCAAAAGCATCCTTAGCTATAACAAATTAGAGCAAAGTTTCCCAGTATGAATAGCACTTGACAAGCTACCTACTAGTAAAAGTTTCACTGTTAAAAGTGTGTCAAGACACACCCAAGGTGGGTTTCAATCCCGCTCGTTCCGTGGTAGGGATGGTAAACTGTAATAGGAGACTCCGGTTGTTCAGCTGAGTAAGTTACTACATGACGCCACTTCACCACATAAAGTCTATAAATGTACGTAAAATATGACATGGTATAATTCCAGTGTCTAGGTTTGGACGGTTTAGAAATTGTGTGTTCGCGTGGGGAATGAAAATTAAACCGGAAAATTATTGTGATCGAATTTTTTGATGCCAAAAATATAGAAAATAAAGGTACCAGAGGAAAAAAGTCTCTTACTCGTTTACTCTCTCTTTTTTTTACGGATAATATGCGCGGACATTTCCCTCGTTGCTCGTAATCGTTAATAATGAGCAAGTTGTAAAGGTTTTTCCCTGTTGGCACCCTCTTTGCAATTTGCAAATATTAATGCAAATGCAAATAAAGTTGTGATATATATTTTATATAGTTATATATATTATTTTTCAAACCGTCGGAAAAGGGTAATTTACCATGATCATTATTTCGTTCAGGTATTGAAGCTCACAACGCTACCGTTACGGCAACCGATGCTTCATTTTCACATGGCAACTTCCGCCCTATCAAACTTAGGAAGTCAAGAAAGAAACCTCCCAAAACATCAGATGTTGGGTACGAGAGTGATGAAGATGACTGTGACGAGATGGATGAAGGAGATGCGAAAACCAGTTCACCGAAATTCAGTATTCGCCTGTCCAAATGAGGGTTGCATTCGTGTCTAGAAACGTTATGGCTCAATGGAAAATCATGTAGCCTATGGAAAATGCGAATTCCAACCTGAAAGAGAGTCTCTCCTAGACACGGCTAAAATAATGTACAGCAAGAAGCTCTGGGGTGGTGAACTCAGTCTAAAGATGGGCTTCACTGGTTCTGCTGCCACAGTTGTTCCCTTAGCAGATTCACAAAAGAAAGAGGAAGAAGGATGGGCTCTGAGAGCAACAAAGAAAGCAAAAGCCTTTAGCAAGAAGCAGAGGAAATTCCTGGAAGAAAAATTCATGGTTGTTGAAACCACTGGAAGGAAACTAGATCCTGTGACAGTGGCAAGGCAAATGAAATTGCTCGAGATGTTGATGGTCAGAGGCAATTCTCACACGAAGAGGTTTTGTCTTCCACGCAGATTCAAAGTTTCTTTTCACGGTGGGCAAAATTAAAAAACTCAGAAGCCCAGTCAGTTTCCGACAAGGACTACGAAGCAGCTGAAAATGAAGAAGCGCTTGCAACCTTACGAAATGAGGTATTGGAGCACATACAGCCCAAGCACCCAGTCATGTACGATGGTTACAATCTTTGTGGCCTTGTCACTTCACAGAAGCTGAGTAAATTAAAAATCAGTAAACTAAGCGAAATTTGTCGCTCGTTTAAACTGCAAGTGCCTGCTCAACAAGGAAAACGAAAGCTCCTTTGTTAGTGCGTTAACTGCAATGGTATCGGAGTGTTCCTGCTACCACTCAACCACGTCTTCTGTGAGCCCATGAAGTAACAGTTGCATTGTGACGTGATAACTTGCAATACAGCTTACGTTGGAATTTTGCAAAACTTTATTTTTGTTTTCCTCATTGAGAGTTACCTTTCGCTGTCGTTACGTTTTGCTGTAGGCTCGATTTCCGCCATTCTCTCGTGTCAGCCTAGTTTTGCTGCAGAGCAGACGGGCATACCCCCTCCCCTACACCCCACTCCGAGCCACCAAAAATGTAGACTTACAGCTAGATGAAAAGTGTCATCTTACCGTTTCTCCGGTCATTAATGGACCATCAAGTTTGAACAACTTAAATCTTTCAAAAAGATATCGCCATGTTAGTTATGCTTTGAAATTGACAGTGCGTGTTTTACACCCAGTCCGTAGTCCGCAGTCCACGGTCGGAAGTTCATTTTTAATACTGACCTGATTTTAAATATCCCCATACCAACTTTCCGGTATCATATCATCGTTACTAATATTATAAATAAACTTGCATTTCCTCCAACAAATACTTGTAAAACGAGCTACTCGATACTACTGTAGCTGTGAAACCTAAAAATCGGTTTCATTAACTTCGAAATAGCATTTGGAAAATGTCAGATGATCAAAGGGAGAAATTTAATTAGCGATAGCGCGCCTCACGATGTTAATTTCACAGGAGCTTGTCACAAATTCATTCGCCGTATTTCATCGACATTCATTCTCCGCGTGGAAACAAACATATTTCTCATGCCAGAAGATAGGTGATTTCAATATCCCGATAGAGTGAGAGGAATTTAAAAAAAGTTTATCAATTGAATTAGCACTAGAACGGGACATGTTCGCGCAATGTTGGGCGATTTCAAATGTCAGTAAGGGACCGGTCATTATTTATGTAGAGGTGGGGGGGGGGGGGGGGGAGGGAAAAATATTTTGATAGGTATAAAATTTTTGCCTGGCCCTCCCTCCTCAGGTCTAAAAATGGCAAGTAGCCCCCCTCTTAATTCAATATTTCATTGATGACCCCCCCCCCCCCCATTTTTCCACTTATGATTTTATTTCTGTATTTTTTCGTATTTGTGTGGTTGCTGGAAAAGTACTGGTTCTATAAAGTAGTGTTTTGTTGCAGTACATGCAGTATAGGAAAATATTCCTTTCCAGCATTGGAAAGGTTATATATCTTCTAAAGTTGCCATCACAAAATTTGCATTCAAGGTGCCACTTTTCAGATGTTGGACACCAAATATTAAACCCTGGAAGATAAATATTTTTTCCAATATATTTTCCAAGGTGGAAAGCAATATTTTAAGTGTTATGTTATTCATGTTTTATTACTTCATGGGCTATTGAACCAACAAATATTTTGTTAATTTTGATATTAAATGCAGCCCAAATCAAACACTGAAACAGGCTGATCTGGATTTGTCTTTTATTAAAGTGTGAAATATTAAAGGAATGAAGTTTATGACAATTCTTGGTTTTCAGTCACGCAATTAACAAAATAAAATCATCAACCATTCGATAAATAAAGTCAAGAAATTGACATATTGTAGAATGGTAATAAATAAACAACATGCTAAAGTCTCAGGGTGGTGCGGTTTCCCGTACTCGAGTTGTTAGGCAAAATGTACCACTCAAAATTACAGAGTTTAGTATGGAAACATCATGTTAGTGTTCCTCTGAGGGGCACAAATATGGCGGCCGGAAACGAGTGAAAACACCTGGAATTTACTTTTGCTTTCTCAAAGGCTTTCTTCTCTGTTTTGAGCTCGCAAACATTCACATAGACGCTTCTCTTATCATGTTGGCTTTTCAGACCTTAAAAAATATGCGGGGAATCAATGTTTTCATGTACGTGACATGCTTGTGAGCAGACATGTTTATGTCACACACTATAATAAAATCTAAAATTCAAATTGCTCTATTTTCAAAACAAAGCAAGCAAACAAGCTGAAAACATGCAAGCCGATACATTTCTAAAACGTCTTTTACGTGATGAAGCTAAGAATGCAAAAGTTTGTTTAATTTTGAATTTTAGTTTTTTATGACGTCATGTGAAAACCAAGAATATTCTAGCTTCTAACTGGGTTGTCCATCTTCACCACCTGGATCTTTGAAATCAATTTTGTAAAAGTAATCCCATTTGCAAAAGCACAGACAAGACCCCTTGCAAAACCTAAAAAATGATAACCCCCCCCCCTATTAATTGATTAAAAAAAATTAGCCCCCCCTCCTGCCAATCTAAAACAGCCTTGACTCCCCCCCCCTTCTATTTTCCCTCCCCCCCTCTACATAAATAATGACCGGTCCCTAAAGACTGTTTACATTGCAACAACAAAGTGAGCGATATAAAATTTTCGCTAAAAATCGCCCACACAATCTTGAAACCCGTTTTCAAACACAGCTCTTTGTATCACATAAGCAAGAAAACACGGAAATTGCATTATTTAAGCGACAGGAATCGTTATTAACCGGACTGCGCGCGTCTCGCGCGGCGCCCGGGTCTTAAACTACCGACGGTTCTTCTTTTTCGTCGTCGAGTATCATCCACAAAGGGCACTTCCGGCGTTGCTGCGCAAGCGCTAACTATTTTTAACAACAGTGATGCGTGTTGTCACGTATGGGGAAATGTCGATTCACCTTGTGGCTTTTGAAGTCTGAAAAAACAATATGTTAAGAGAAGTGTCTATGCGAATGATTGCAAGTTCAACGGCGAGAAGAAAGCTTTTAACATGAGTAAACTTAACTCCAGATGGGCTGCCATGTTTCCTCGTGTCTGCTTCAGTAGACTGCGAGTAGTCTCTAATTTTGGCGATGGATTGTGGGGCGGGCGAAAGACACGTGCGCGCGCGAAGTTGCGAGGAGACGCGACGCGAGGGGAGCGCCAAAAATTAGAGACTACAGACAAAGGGAGTTTGACCTTTCACGGCCGAGTGATTCGGAAGTATAAATCTCATATCAACAGCAAGAATGATACTTGTTGTCACGTATCGGAAAACGTCGATTCACCTTGTGTCTTTGAAGTCTGAACAACTAATATGTTAAGAGAAGTGTCTATACGAATGTTTGCAAGTTCAACAGCAAGAAGAAAGCTTTTAACATGACCAAAATTTAACTCCAGATGGACTGCCGTGTTCCCCGTATCCGCTCCATTGAGATGTACATTTTGTTGAATAACTCAAGTACGGGATATCATACACCCCTGAGACTTTGACAGGTAGTTAATTTACTATTTTAATTTCTGGACTTTAATTTTTGAATGATAAGCGATTAGTTTTTACAAATGTACTAGCGTCCCTTGAAACTGTCCAGAAGCGTTCCTTTCTTGTGTTTCAAATGACCCTGGATTGACGTATTTGTAAACAGTTTCACTCTGCTAATTAATTTTCTCCTCACATTTCACCGAGACTCCATTCACATTTATGCGAAAAAATCCTACATCGTTCGATAAGCGTTTCCTTTCTCAAACAATTATCCATCGAAGCGAAAACAAGTGTGCTTAGTTTTTTTTTGGAATCAATACACTATTTTTATCACCCCTGCATAATGATAAACCTCTGTAGCCTAAAGGTCATTGTTCCTGCCTGCGACGCAGCTAAACCGGGTTGGATGTCCATTGGTGGTATATATCACGGGCTTTATTTTTTCTGTTTCTCTTTTTCTTGTTCTTTTAGAAATATTTTTTACAAGTGTTATAATTATTGTTCTCAATGGTTGAGCTGTATTTTAGAGGAATATATGTTGATAGGGGTCTAAAGAAATAGACTCCAACACAAGCTAAACACAATGCGTCCGATGTAAGAAAGACAGACTTCCCTCTATTCTTTTGTTTAGCACTAAGTTAGGGATACAATACTGTTTTTTGCAAGCCCGGGTTTAGGCTAATTGTAGCCTCTTGTTTATTTTCCTCGACTAATATTGGCTTAACAAGCCGGTCCGCAGAAATGCTTAACTACTACTGATAATATAATTTTTTAGTCTACGCTGTTACAACTCCCCCAAATTTTTATTAATGGAATCAAATCACCAATAACAAAGCTACATTCTGGGCAAATGCCTACTTCTCAATCGAGATAACACTAGAGATATCAGCCTTCCAATTTGAAGTAAATTTGCGACTATTCAAAGCTAAGAAAATATACGTTCGTGCATCTTGGCCGTTGGTCGTTCAAACTTATCATTTTCCGAATTTATTTTGATAAATAAGACAAAGAAGGATCGTTCGTTATGTTTGTTACAAGAATTGTCGAGAAATTATGATGGCAGGATCAGGACTGAAGTAACAAGAACTCCTTCGATCCGCCATATTGGCGGGCCGCCAAGGTCCCTCCAAATCGGCCTTCTCGGTATTTTTAACATCCATTTCGTAGTTAGGACCCTAACAAGATCGCATGCGAAATTTCAGCAAAATCGGTGAGGTACAGTGGCCGGCCAAAGTTTGAATCTTATAAACTATGACTCTTAAATATGCAAAACCCACTCAACTGTGGAATGTCTGGCTGTCAATTTCCAACCTGAATCACGCCGCTTTTTCGCGACTCATCTGTCCACAACACAAGCCTCTAAACTGCTGTTGAGTGCGTCTAGTTGTTACCATTTTTCCCTTAAAATTTCTACAATTCTGGGCCATGCGGGATCTGCTTTGTTGTTTACTTCTAAGTAACGTTTGCAAAACTTTTCATTTGGTGAATTGTTCCATGACGTAAGATCAAATATAGAGAGACGACGGCGAACGAGAACGCCACAAATCAATAGGCTTAATGACCAAAAACAATCGCTCTGCACGTGCGTTTTACATTTTGGTACATTTCTTTGCCGTCAGTAAAACAACAACGTGAAATGACCAAATTTTAGGTTTTGTGGAGAACGTGAGCGTATGACGGTTAACTCTGCTTTCTTTTTCGCAACTTCAACGCCGAATTTGCTAATTTAGCCCCAGGATAGTTCGCCCACATTTTTTAAGTTAAAGAAGTCGGAATAATCGCGAAAGAGTTACGATAACGAGAAGTTAGATTTTCAAATGACGTTTTCGTTGCCGTTGCCGTCGTCGTTGCTTAAGCTCTCTAGTATAAGCTTGCGTGGCAGGCCGTAGAAGGGGAGGGGAAGGATCAAAAGGAGCGCGGGAATTTTGGGTGGAAACGCTGCGATCTTTGGAAGAAAATGGTGTCAAATTCGTCATAAAAGCAGAGCAAAAGAAGGCGATTAGACAATTTTTCGAGAAAAAGGATCTTTTAGCCGTTTTACCTACAAGCTATGGAAAGAGTCTTATTTTATCAGCTTCTTGTGTTGCTCGCGGAACGAGCAGCAAATTCGTCATCTAGTCCAATATCATTAACGACCAGATTATGGAAGTAGAGGCCGTGAATTTGACTTCCTGCAATTTGGCTCAGAAGCTAGATAGTTTGGAAGACATCGAAGGAGGCAAATTTGATGTTGTCTACGCATCGGCGGAAAGTGCCACAGATAAGCGATATCTTCAATCGCTGAAGAAGAACAGTACTTTTAGTAGCTCGAAAATCAGTCTTTGATAGCAGCAAACGGCGAAAACTAAACACGCGACTGAAGTTTCGGTGCGGATTTTAATCTCGGATGGTTTGGTTTTTGAAAAGACCTAAAAAATGCGCTGACTCGTCAGAGATTCAAAACCATAATGTACGAACAAGCTCTCACGTACAAGCAAATTGTAAAAGAAATGCTTTAGGACTGTCGTTATTATAACTTGACCCAAATTTAGCAATTGACAGTTCTTTACGAAAACTTGTTCTGGTCGGTGTATCGTCAATTTATGCCGGGGCTTTATATTCGGTCTGACATCTCTTACCTCGGTTTCCCTCAAGAGACGTCTGGTTCACTCGTTTCTCGCCTCCAGTAAGCAGGATGACCACACTCAGTAGAACCGAGAGGGTTATAAAATCGTCCATATATATTGGTCGAAAGGTCCTGTCGATGCAGCTAAAAAGCCAGAGGTTGTACACAGAGCCAATGGGGCAGGCTCCCACGCGCTCGCTAAGACGTATCTGCTTTTAGCGTGTCATCGAGCGGTTAGCAATGAGTGTCGTAAAACCAAAATAGCAATTACTCAGCCAATCACAAAGCGAATTAAAACCAAAACTAATCGTAAGCAACTACCCAAATTACTACCCAATCAAATAGTGCGTTGTATCACTTTGTAAGTCTAGCGTCATGAAAAAACTAACCAATCAAACGGGATGAATCATCCACCACCGAAAATCGCCGCCATTTCTTGATGACAGTGAGTTGTTGGCTTTGTGTGATTTTGGAGGGCTGTATTTAGATGAAAATGGCATTGGAATAAACGGTTTGGAACGGAAAGACGTTGTGGTGGTATCATTATTTACTGGAGCGGAATTTGGGAACGTAGATACGTGCTTTACTCCGTTTCGTGGCGTAAACGCAAGACCTCGCGTAGGCTTCCTTCAGGAATATGTGTCACCGTCTCGCCAGCTACATTGTTCAGTAGCTTAGCGGCTCTTCTTCTGGACATAGTTCATGTTCTGGATGACCTCCTTGCATTGGGCTGTGTGATGTAAGTTAGGCTAATATTTCGTACTTCATGCAATGTTTTGCCTTTGCTTTGAAAATTTTGCTGTTGAAGTTCTCTGCTTATTGGTACACTCAACTCGCTGTGTTTTCTTTAATAAAATTGCTTTTGTGAAACCAAATTCCTTTCAGATTTGGTATGTGCACGAATTTTTTTTTCAACCCCTTAATTCACACTGATTTTTTTTCTTGGGGTATGTGCTTGCAGGATATTTTTTTCTGCCTCGAACGTTCTGCATGAAATTTTTTTGGGTGGATAGGTTGGTAAAAAGGCACCATTATAAACTGTTATAAATCAAATTATAAAGGATCTGTAAAAGAATCTTTGAAAAAATGTATTAATTTTTATCTATTAAAGAGTTTTCGACTGACCTTTATAATACAGTACATGTGGGTGGCATGGTGGTGTAGTTGTCAGTACGTTGGACTTTCGATCCAACTTTTATAGATAGGGAGATAGGAGGGTCGGTGGTTCAATGCCTGATCTGCATTCCATCGTGTTGTTTCCTTTAGACAAGAAACTTTACTCCACATTGTCTCTATTATATTTATCACATTTTGAAACCATTTTGGCGACAACATTTCATTCTGATTTCAATGATCTTTTATACATCTAAACCCTCACTCAGCCTGGAGCAAATACACAAAGCACTATAATTAAATGGCTGGTGTATTAAACCTAATACTGTTTTAAATCC